>CAUYUJ010018059.1:1473087-1590587 GCA_963575745.1 Prorocentrum cordatum
TCTTGCTATAAGGCATCTAGGGGGGTATCCATCGTCCTTCGTCGACCATGAGCTTCGCAAGGCCACCCAGGGCTCTGCAGGCCTGTAGGGAGAAATTAGTGATCGTGGGGCTTCGATTGGCAAGCCAGCCTCCCATTTGATGCGACCAAGTGTAAAGAGGATACCAATGCACAAGACGCCGCCGCAAGAGACTCAACCATGCAATCCGCCGAGGTTTCTCGGTCCAGGGTTGGGTTTCTTGCCCTTCGGCTGCAAACGAAGAAACCCAGGGTACCCTGCAGAGAGAGTGGATGATTGATCGCTTGCGTGGGGCAATCTGACATCAAGAAGCCCAGCGCACCGACCCGAAGAGAAACCCAGGGCGCCCCACCATCTGCAGCTTCTGCGCGAGTGCTACAACTTTCCACGTCGAGCGCAGGCCAAAGAAACCCACCAAGGGCACCCTGACGTAAGATACAGTCAACCAGTATAGTAAGGATGCGCGATAAGGATGCAAGGGCCTTGGAAGCCCATGTCGAAGCTTTTCGCGCGGGGCGCGGCCAACGAAAGTGGCCAAGGATGGACCGAGGAGGCAAGGACACAAGGGTACCCTTGGGAAGGTCGCCCATCCTTACTATGCGGGTTGACTGTAGGGTGCTTATGGGTGCTTATGGGTGCTTCTTGTCGTGCGGTCCGATTGCAATTGCACAAGAAACTTGCCCGCCCTCGGGGACGCCTGTCTCCCGGGCCTCTCCCAGGCTTATACCCCACGGAATGGTCTCGGAGTGGAACACCGGTCCCGGGGAAGTGGTCGAGAGGTCGGGGGTACGAGCCTCGAAATGATAGAGACGCTGGGTATCGTTGGATGTGTGGGAGACGCCCAGGCCGAAGGGGAGGGGCTGTGTCCAGTCTGGCTTGCAGACGTGCTGCAGCGGTTGTTTTGGGCGTGGATTCCTGTCCATGCAAACCCAGAAGCGGGGAGCGAAAAACGAAGTGATTTTCACGTGGGTTATTTTCAATCTTCATTCCAGGCAAAACGAAAATCCGCACAGAATTCACTTCGAAATCGGGGACGAAATTCTCCAGGACACTCTGGGCCCATCCGATTGTTTTCCGAACGAGATCCGCTCTGCGATGATGGCGCCATGAGACTGGCGTTAGGTCGGGCCTGTCCCCCTACAGGGGGATGTTCGGCGAAAAATTAAAAAGACGCAGAACATATTCCCGTAATGCTCAATCAATAATTAAAAAATCGTCCCCTGACTATTTTTTGCTATGTTTGAATACCCCTCCTGTAGAGGGACAGGCCCGACTCAAGGCTGGCGGCGCGTCGGGGGGGAGGCATAAGGGGCGGGTCTTCTCGGAAGGCCAAAAAGGTCTCCTGTCCTCCGAGACTTTCGAAACCTCCTCTCCGCAGCCGCGGAGGGCTTCTCAAAGAGGGCCAGAGGGCTTCTCAGCAGCCGCGCCGCCTTCTGAGGATCGAGGGCACCGGGCAGCTTCCCTAGGGATCTCGCAAGGTTGGAAAGACCTCCTGGGAGACGCTGGCCAGGGCGCTGGAGAGCATGCCCGGGGAGCTTGCCAGCTCCCAGAAGCGAGCTTCCGAAGAGCTTCGAGGAAGCTCCGAAGGACCTTCGGGGATGGACAGAACCCCCTATAGCAAAACGCGGTTTAGCGAAACCGACCTCGGGCCCAAACCTGGCGGGCACAGGCCAGAGAAATGACGACCGCGGCGCCCCCTCGAGAACCGAACATGGACAATTCACGAATCGACGTGTCAGGGAGGACGACGGGCACCTGCGCGCGCCACGGGAGGGGAAGTAAAGGGGAGGGCTGGGCGGCGAGTGAAGGGGGAATTGAAGCGAGGGATGGAGGAGGAGGAGGAGGGGGAGGAGGAGGGGGAGGGGGAGGATGGGGATGAGGATGAGCAGGATGATGATGATGATGATGATGATGATGATGATGATGATGAGGAGGAGGAGGAGGAGGAGGAGGAGGAGGAGGAGGAGGAGAAGGAGGGGCGTGCGACATGAGAGGATCGGGAATAGATGGGAGGACAGATGGGGCAGGGGGTGAGAAGGGGAAGGGCAGAGAGGAAGGGAAGGAAGGGACGTGGCATCGAGCGATGGAGACGGCGACGACGATGGGTGGGCAGTGGGCGCGTGACAGCTGCGCCGCCACGCGGCAAAGGGCGATCGAGAGCGAGCCGAGGCAAGCGGGGGGGCGTGGGAAGAGCGAGGGGGAGCGAGGAGACGTGGGCGCTGGGAGGCTGGGACGGCATGCCCCCGAGGGCCCGGCAAGGTCCCTGGACGTGCCGCGCCTTGGACCTTCGATCCTGGGCAACACCACCCGCAGGGGCCCGAGCTGCTCCCCACCCCCGCAGGGCTGGGGCCGCGCAGGAGCACCCCAGAAGGATCGAGCGCCGACCCGCCCCGCACGCCCTGCACACCGTGACCGCCAGGCGCCAGGGGGCCCCGGTGCTCTCTGGGCATCCCGCCCCGCGTCTTCGAGGAACGAGTGCTGCACACCGCGGGCGCCGGGCCCGATAGGGGGGGCCTGGTGCTCCCCGGGGTGCCCGCCTCGCGTACTCGGGTGGGGATTCGTGGGCCGGGCGGGCTATCGGGCCCGCATCGGCCATCGTTGGACGATCGGGGGTGCACGCGTTCCCCGCGGAGCCTCTCCCCTCGTGGCGCTACCTTTGATCCCATAGGCAGTCACATGTGAAATTTCCCCCTGCAGGTCAGATTTCTGAAACACCAGCTTAGGCTCTGGAGCCGAAGGGTGCCTCCCGCCAAATGAATCCCAGAGGGGGCGTTTCATGGCCCAGCGCCGTGTGGACCCGCAGGGGTAGGGTTCGAAATTGGTCGCAGATCATTAGAGAAAAAGAGAAAGAGAGAGAAAGAGAGAGAGAGAGAGAGACTGCGCGCGAGAGAGAGAGAGAGAAAACTGGAGTGCATCTGGCACTCCGCTGAACGCTCCGACCACTAGTCGCTCGCTGCCTGGCGATTGTTAGGACCGACGCTCGCTCCGGAGAGAGAGAGAGAGAGAGAGAGAGAGACCGAGAGAATTGAGCAGGGACCGACCATCCCGGCATCTCTGTAGGCCTACCACGACATGGTCTCAGAATCCAGAAATATCAGAATAACAAGAAACAAATATAATACAGACCCGATGTGATAAAACAAGAGCCCCAGCCATACATGCTCTGAGAACATGTCGTGGAAACCACACAAGGTTCTTAGAACATTCTTTGGTGGGCCTATAGGCGAGCCAGGCCGCATCGCCACTGCCTGAGAGATAGAGAGAGAGAGAGAGAGAGAGAGACCGAGAGATCGGAGGCGTCCAAGATGGGAGCGTCCAAGAGGGGGGAGTGCAAATCATGGCCGGCGGCACGCACGCGGCCCAGGGGGGGGGGGGGGCGGAGAAGACGTCTTGACAGGAGGAGACGCCCCGCCGTGAGATCCCCCCCCTCCCCCCTCCGCCATCAGCCCCCCCCCTCCCCCTCGGCCGCCCCCGAGAGAGAGAGCTGCCCGCCGTGAGATCCACCCCCTCCCCCCTCCGCCATCCCCCCCCCCCCTCGGCCGCCCCCGAGAGAGAGAGCGGGAGAGACCACGGCGGTGGCGGCGGCGGCGGACGGCCACGACGCAGGGCCGGGGCGGCGGCGCCCGAGAGCCGCTCCACCGCCTCGGGCCGCCGGCTCGCCAGGTCGGCCGAGCAGCGCTCCTGCCGGGGGGGGGCGGGGGGGGTCCCCCTGGTCGTCCCTCCTCCTCCTCCTCCTCCTCCTCCTCTCCTCCTCCTCCTGTTCCTCCTCCTCCTCCTCCTCTTTTGACGCTGCGCGAACATAGGGCCGATCCTCCTTCTTCTCCTTTTCCTTTTCCTCCTCCTCCGCCTCGTCCTCCTCCTCCTCTGCTGCTCTACTACACCTCTCCACCATTCCTCCGTCATCAATCCATCCGCCTCTTCCCTCCTGCTCCTCCTGTCCGCGGCTCCTCATCCCTCCTCCCCCTCCCTCCTCCTCCTCCTGCACATCGTCCTCCTCTCTCCTCCTCCTCCTCCTCCTCCTCCTCCTCCTCCTCCTCCTCCTCACCCTCCCTCCTCATCCTTCCTCCCGCGCACGCTCCAGCTGCACGCCAGGCGTTGCTTCTGGGCCAGCGGCTGGGGTGGGTCGGCCGATATAATCTCAGCAGCGGGCGGACCGGTCGACGAGACATCATGCGCCGAGCGATGACGGAGACACCGACCGGGGAGACGTAAGTCGCGGCATCGGGGAAGCTCGAACACTGGACCGCACCCTTTTTTGCGCGCAAGTGATACAACGGCTCTTCCCTTCCTCCCCGACCCCCTCTCGGCATCCCCTCTCCACGGACCGTGCCCCAGAAGGATCTAGTTTCACAATAGGAGAAGAAGAAGAAGACACAGTGTGTCCAGAAGGCACGTGAGCAATGCATTGATTTCGTCACAGCCACAGCCTCGAGGTGAGGCAAGACGGGCCGAAACGCGAAGCAAGAGTCACATAGCGTCACGCCCCCCTGTATGTTGACGACTGACTCCTCACACGGATCGTACCCCACAAGGAGCTCCACCGGCAACCCCAGAGCCAAGGTTCGCATCCCGCCGCGCCGCCCATGCCGGCACACCCCTGACCTGGATCGTGAAGTCGGGGCGTCGTGGGTGCATTTCGGGGCCTCGCGGCGTGTTTATCGATGGCCTCTTGGAGCCCAGAAGTGGATCGTGAGTTGGGGACCTGTGAAAGCCTATGTGGACATGCCATCCAAAATTTAGACGTGAGACGTAGACGGGGCCTAATTGGGAGGCCCCCTGGGCGCCTCCTGGAAACATTTAGGGAGCGGGCCTCTTTGGGGTCCCGTGGGAAATCTGGGGAGGCGTTTTCGAGGTCTCTCGGGAGCCTCTAGGAGCCCCTTGCACGCGTCCTGGAGGCTTCGCAGAAGATGTTGGGGGCATATTGGGAATCGTACCCCTCAAGAAAGTACCCCACGACCCGTTGTGACCCCAAGATGGCCCCGAACGGACATGTCGAGCCTTCGGCCCCGAGACGCCCCCAAAAGGCTCCAAGAGGCCTCTAAGAGGCTCCAAGAGGGCCCCAAGAGGCTCCCAGGAGGCCTAGCGGCTGCTTCCCAAATTTGAATCCACTGCTTCCCCCCGAGAGCGATCCGCTGATTGAATCCAAAACGGTTGTCATCAACAGGTCTACCAGGTTTCTTGCACTTCCGAGGCGCGCGCTTCCTCACCATCACCTTCACCAGCGCCGTAGCATCACGTCATCGTTAACGATCATCACCGCCACTGCCTCCAACATCATTCAAGCACCTTCATCACTGAGACATGGGAATCATCATTGTCATCGTCGCCACCATCATCAGCGCCGCCAAAGGTCTTGCCATCGTCATCGTCATTATCGCCACCACCAACGCTACTATCATCACCGTTGCCGTCGTCGTCGACGTCATCATGATACTGCGCCCGCCCGAGTCAAAGATCCCATGTGAAGTGCCCGCGCGCCAGGGCGACCCATGAGATGCAATGGGAAGATGCCATCGATTAGCGCCATCGCGGCCGCATCGGTTGTGCCAAGCCAGCCGGCCGCTCTGCGCAAGAGCTTTCGCGCGCTAGCGCAGCCGCAGAAATGCGCCAGCCAGTGACAAGGAGTCACCGCAATCGCGGCCGCATGGGCAGATGGGTTGTGCAAAACAAGCTGCGAGCGGGAGGGTGGGACGACTGTGCCAACAGTGGAGTTGACAGCCCGTGCAAGATCACTGCTTAGCTACAAGACGTAGCTTGCACCGCATGGCTTTCACCAGATAGCTTGTACCACCTAGCGCGCACCCCGTGGCGTGCACCACATAGCTTAGTCACACATCCACAGTGCAAGAGCATGCTGCTTGTGGCCCACGCTGGCAAACTGTCGTTCGACAGGCGGAGGCCAACCTCCGCCGCACGGCGCACTGTACAGCGCCGGCCCCCAGAAGCCTGAGGCGATCGACGGGGGAACGCGAGGCACAAGGTACAAGCGTTAAGTGGGGCGTATCCCCCTACAGGGGAATTGTGGACGACAAATAAAACATACGCAAAACACTCAAAAATGGCCAAACAATACGACACACATCGTCCTCAGACTATTTCTGGACTACTTCTAGATATTCCTCCTGTAGAGGGACACGCCCGACTTGATACAAGCGGTGGCCAGCAGATCGACTGCCCGCGGGGCCCTCACGCTGGCTCGTCTGGCTCCTGGCGCGGCGGCCCCACGACGAGAGGCGTGCCGTCGGCGCAGCCGTCATCGCGCCCAAGGTCCACCAGGAGCCCGTAGTGATCCGAGGGCCGCATGCCAGAGCTGTCGATGGCGCCCCTCCCGAGCAGCTCCGCCGCCAGGGGCACCCATCCGCCTGGCCCCCGCCGCGCCAGCAGCCGGTCGTACCGCATCCGCTCGCCCCGATCTCGGCAGCAAACGGGGTTCTCCTCGCCGTCGAACGTGTACCCGCGATCCTCTGGGTGCACCTCGCGCCAGGTGTCGGCAAAGTCCGGCAGCAGCTCGCCCAGAACGCAGTTCTCCAGCTCGCCTGGCCCGAGCGCGGGCTCGGGCCGGCGCCAATCGCCCCACGTCTTCTCGTCGTCGAAGTTGAAGTCGCCACAGAGGACGGCGCCCTCGTACTCCCGCAGGCATCGCGAGGCCTCCTCCAGCTGCTGGCGCCGCCAGGGCGCGCTGCTCAGCGACTCCAGGTGCGTGGTGGCGACCACCAGGCCTGGGCACCTGCCTCCACAGCGCACCCACAGCAGGGCTCGGCCCATGCGCGAGGGCAGCGGCCGGGCGCCGAACGTGGGCTCGAGGTCGTGGCGGACGAGCAGCAGGCACCCGTAATCCGAAAGCCCTTATAACGGCGACGAGGCGACGATCGAAAGCAGTGCCCCGGCACTGCTTTGAACGCGTTCAAAGCAGTGCCCCGGCACTGCTTTGAACGTATGATATGATGATATGATGATGATTATGATTGATGATGATGATGATTTTTCCAGCGTACACTGTCCGCAACTGCGGCAATCAACATCATGCTCCACTTGCCCGCAACTGCGGCCATCACCAACGCTGCCCCTCGAAGCTCCGCGGAGGGCGCTCGGCAGGTCGCCCGCTCGAGCCCCACTCGACTTCACGCTGAGGAGGCGAGCCCTCAGGGGCATTGTCCGCAACTGCGGCATGATCAGAGGGCCACCACTGCGCGCCATCAGCGCCCCATTCGCTCGAGCTCCAGTCCCACCAGGACCAGCCCTGCCATCTCGTGGCGGGACTGCGCGCCTCCCATGCGCCGCTGCCGCTGGCGTCCCAGGACCCAGCCGCCACTGCGGCACAAGAAGGGGTCGCATCGTCGCCGTTGGCAGCTTGCGGCGGTGGCGTGTTCCCAGCTCGCTCAGCCCCAGCGTCTCTCCCCGCAACTGCGGTTCCCATCTGGGGTCGGACGCCCTTCCCCGCAACTGCGGTGTCCGCGTAGCTGCCCTTCTTGCCGCCCTTCTTGCCGCCCTTCCTGCCGCCCTTCCTGCGTTCCAACCTCGCGGCGAGTCTTTCAGGTGACCTGCGGCACGTATTGTGCGTGAAAGCCACCAGAGGGAAGTGCGCTCCGTGCCTCGCCCTGCCGAAGGCGCCATGCCATATCTTGTCGTCGAGGTTGCCCTGCTTCACTCTGAAGGGATGGCGCACCCAATCGTCGCGTTCCCTGCGCGCCATCCTTTGCTCGAACTCCGCAACTGCGGTCAAGGATTCGCCAGATGGCGTCAGGAAGGCGCGCATCTTGTTTTCAACGGGCTCAGCCTTGGGCACGTAAGTCTGAAGCATCTTCCCAGGGCCATTCGTGTAGTCGAAGACAGGGAAAGACGGATCATGCTGGGTCGTCAAGAATCCGCCCTCACGGTCGTGCAGAACACTCAGGCCATGGTGAAGCTTGTACTGCCCAGGACAGTTTATGAACAAAATCGCCATGCTGTCTGCCCTGGGCTGGCCGCCTGCTGTCTTCCAGGGGGTCCACGCGGCGACGTCCACAGTCAGGCCGCAATTGCGGCACCAGGACACAAGCTGGAACATGCACATGTTGAAGTCCCCCATGCAGACCTTCACGTCCCATTCCCTGACGTAGGCGACGAACCAGTTGTAGAACTCATGGAGCTTCGTGACGCCCCAGTCTTGGTTGGCCAAGCTGTGGTGGACGTGCACCGCCATGACGTTGAAGGAGCCCCCCAAATGGGTCACGGCCTGGTCCAGGTGGACGCGCACCACCATCGCCCTGGAGTACTTGTTGTGCAGCTTTGGCGCAGGAGCCTCCGCAACTGCGGACGGTTTCTTCTTCTTCTTCGTTTTGGACTTCTCCTGCTTGTGGAAGAGTCTCGCAAAGTCTACGTGTTCAATGTGGCCGCCACTGCGGTCCCTCATGCCAACAAGGAGGGTCCCTGATGGCTCGCCGCCCTTAACGCACAGGTAGTTGTATTGAGTCCGACTCCGAAACCTATCGTCCGCAACTGCGGCTGCACTGTCCCTCGCGTCGTGCTCCCCACTGAGTACCGCGCAGGTCTCGTCGTCGCACTCGCAGAGGGCGATGATCTGGGCAGGGTTCGCGCGGAGCTGCGCCCACTCGTCCGCGCGTTGCGTGGGTCTAGCTGCAGTCCCTCCGAAGTTGGCCACGTAGAAGCCGACCCGTCCCGCTTCGAACTCCGTTTTCTCCTCCCATGCGTCGACAAGAGCTCTTTGTTTTTCCGACAGATTGCTTGTCTCGATGATGGGCACCCGTTTCCAGGTCTCCGCGACGACAACACTCTCGGCATGTAGGAGTCATGTGCTGCCGCAACTGCGGCTCCCGCACCTCCCCGGGACTCAGCCTCGTCAGCGGAGGCAGCCGAGGACGCGACGGTGCTGTCGCCATCTTGCGTCCGCTGGTCGTCGTCATCATCCGCAACTGCGGCTTCCTCGTCTTTGCCTCCCTCCTCCTCCTCAGCGTTGTGGATGAACACCGTTCTGGCGAATCGAGGTCCACGGTCCATACTCCCTGAGGATGCGCTCGGGCGCGCGGGCGGCCACATGCTTGCGTCTTCGCGTGCGCCACCTCGAGCCACGGTGGCTACGGAAATGGATCGTGAATGGGCATGGGGTCGGATGGAGGGAGGAGACAAAGAGGATTCGAGGAGTGGCAGAAGGAGGGCGAGGACTCAAAGGAACCGAAAGAACAACAAATGGACTGGCGGAGAAGCAGAAGGAGGGCGACGATTGCAAGGGACTGTGAAAGGATTATTTTCACAGCAGCAGGAAGACCGCAACTGCGGTTTTGCCTCATCTCCTGCCCGCGCGGGAGCCGCTTGGAAAAACAACTTCCCTCTGGACTTCCTGTGGGTCCGCAACTGCGGCCTGCATCACGCTAGGGCTGGGATTACCAGCGCCATTTGCCCTCCCAGGGTTCTCACTGTTTCCGAATGCACGAACTGCGACAGCGCCGAACGGTTCCCAGACGCCGCGTCGTTCGCGACTTTTTGCAGCCACCCAGCAAACGTGAGCGGCCATTGCTCCTTGTGCTGCTTGCACATCTCCTCGTCCCAATGCGTCTTGAACCATGCCCACTCCCCCCTCTGCTCGTCTGAGAGGACGCCTTTTCCGCGAGCCAGGCGATCCAGAGCTGCCATCCTGTTTTTCTTGATCTTGAACTCCTCGGGATTCCACTGCGCTAGGGCGTGTTTGTTAGCCAAAGCCGTTTCCACCGCAACTGCGGCCTCCTTCTTTGCCCTCAAGGCGGCCTCGGCCTCTCGAATCTGCTTCTTGAGATCGTGCAACGCCTTCGTCCTGTCGTTCGCTTCCAGAGCCAGGCGCCGCTTTTTCGCCACCACTGCGGCTTCGTGGTCTCGCTGGGCAGTCAACGCTCGTAGGACCTCGTTGTCCTCCCGCGCCAGCTCTCTCAACCGCTTCTTTTGTTTGTGTCGTTGCTGTCGGCAATCCTGCGCTAGTTTCTCCATGCCCACTTGGCGCAGCATATCTTCCGCCTCGCGGAGCGTTTCTGCCAAGGACGTCGCCACTGCCACCTGCTCGGCCGCCTCTGCGTCGACCACGCAGTCCATGGATACCGAGGATCCTTGAGGCCCAGGTGCCGCAACTGCGGCATCGCACTGTTCCGCAAGAGCCTCGGCCCACGAGGCCTCCTCTTGCTCTTCGTCCTCCTCGTGCTCCTCGTGCACCTCCTCCTCCTCCTCCTCCCCGCCCTCCTCATCGCCCTCCTCGTGGCCTGGCTCCTGGCCTAGCGCTTCGTCGCCGAGCTTCTCCAACACGGAATCTGTGGCGTCGTGTTTCTCGTATTCGTGTATGAGACGCAGCACGTCATTGTAGGACCATTTCAAACGTTTCTGCTCGCATTCTTCCCTCACCTCCGCGACTGCGGTGTCCACTTTTGCTCGCAGCCCCCCTGCTTCCCAGAGTTCCGCCGCCTCTCGGCAAATCTCGAGATCTCCTGACTTGTCGAAGGGCGCTCGAATTCCCACTTTCAGGAAACCTTTCGCGGCGTCCAAGTGCAAGTGCACATTCTCCAACACTGACAGCATCAAGTCGGCGCAATCGGAACGCCGCAACTGCGGCACGTGCTTCCCCAACGCCATTTGCTGCACCAGCGCTTTGGTCTCGAGGGCAATGTACCGGCGCTTCACGTGCTGGTTCAAGTCCGTGTCCACGGGCTGCGCAACTGCGGTCGCCCCCCCGCCGTGAATGATCAGCACGTAGCCGCGCTGCCAGGCGAGTCTCCGCACAGCGTCTGCTTTGTGCGGGGAATGGTCGTCGGCCATGAGGATGCGCCACTTTCCCCGCAACTGCGGGTCGTCGGGCCAGGCCCGCAAGTGCCGCTGCAAGAATGATACAACGTCGTCTGCGCGGTAGGACCCCTTCTCGGACGTCGCCGTGCTCACCCAAGACGGATAGCCGCGACTGCGGGCATGTGCGGCCAAGCCCTCAGCGATGACAGATCCCCCCTTGAACATTAGCTCCGCCGGCGGTGGTCCGCAACTGCGGATGTCCTCCGCGTCGCTCGACACCGTCAGGTTCGCTGTCCACCGAGCCCTGCTGTCGTCATGCGCCTCGACAAGCGGGACAATGCCACCCTTCACAGCCAAGGTCGGCTTCGAGGCCGACGACGACTCGTTGTGGTGAAAGGGCGACTGGTCCCAGTTCAGGATGTGCGGGTCGTACCCCAGAAGCTCCTCTGCAGCTGCGCGGACCCTGGCCACGTTCAAGATCATAGTCTCAAAACGAGATTGGAGCAACCATTTTGGCACCTTGTACTTGCGGTTCGGCTTCTTCATGCTCAGGCCGTAGGAGCGCCGCCACTTCACCCACCACCGAGGCCGCAACTGCGGCACCATCGGTTTGCCTCCCCGCTTCATTGTCTCCACGCAGTAGTCCGCGACGAGTTGCTTCGCCTTCGTAACCAGCAGGGATTGGGAGAACCTGGCCAACATCTTGGGCCTCTCCTCCGCAACTGCGGTTCGCTTGGCCACCGCCTTCCAGTCCACGGAGTACCTCATGTGGGACCACCACTCGTACAGAGCGGCTTCCAGCCATGGAGCCTTGTTCGGGCGCCCTTGGTTGCCCCGCGCGCGGCGTCGGCCATGCACGCCCGCCGTGCCATGTCCACCTTGTGTGCGCCAGTTTTGAAACCACTTGGAGACGGCCTGGCGCTGCTGGACGACCCCCATGCCCTTCGGCCACGTGAACCGCCCGCAAAAAGACGCGATTGAATTCCGTGGCAGAACGCCCTCGCCCATCCAACCACAACTGCGTGCGTGCGCCTCCAGTTCTTTGCAAACCAGTTCGCGGTCTCTGAGCATGTGCGGGCACACGCGCCGCTTCTGTTCCGCAACTTCGGGTTTTGGGCGTGCGCTGGCCAGTGCGTGCGCCCTGATCTGCTCCTCCTGCAACGCCTCGGGCATAGCCTCAGCCATGGCAAGCAATATACCCATGTCCTGCACGCCCGTCTGCCACTCTAACGCCGCCATGAGAGCGGGGCGTGGCGCGCTCGCCTCTCTCGGCGCCTCTGCTGGTTCGCCCTCGCCCTCGGAGTCGTGCAGGACCATGGGTCCAGCAGGGCCGCTGGCCCCGCAACTGCGGTACGCCCGCACCTCCTCCAAGGTTAGTTCCTGCGTGACAACGAGCATGTCGTGCAACCACGGTTCGTCCCAGCGGCGCACCCCGAAATCGTACAGTTCCTCCCGAAGCCATTTGCGCGTCTCGGCATTTTGCGGTTTCTGCAACATCATCGCCATAAGGTCAATGCCGCAGTTTCCATCGCAAACAGTCCCTAGGACCCATTGTCCCAGAGGACCGTAGAACCTGTTCAACGCGTCCGCCCCCTCAGAGCACACGCCACCCACCGCAACTGCGGCCACCCAGTGGCGCACCTCATGGAGAGGGTTCTCGGGAGTCACGGGCCTGAGTTCCACCGTTGTCCATTCCCCGAACAGATCCTCAGCAGCGGCGAGTACGCACGCCACGCCGTCGACGGCGCATGGCTCAGTGCACTTCTCCTTTGCCCAAGGCATGTAGAAGTCAAGGAGGTCCTTGCGGTTCTCGCCTTCCCACACGTAAGGTCGACGCCCGAACCGCAAGGCAAACAGCATGAAAGCTGAATACCCTATGTAGGAATTCTCGGACAGAATCTGCCTCAGGAGAGCCATCACGACGTCAGGCACCGTCGCCGCCACTGCGGCCTGGATCTTTGGCGCGTCTTCCACAGGTACACCTTTCTCTGGCGCCAGGGGTGGCGCCGCGACTCGTGGCCGCAAGGCGTCGCCAACAGGCGCCGCAACTCGTGCTGCAGCCTTTGGGTCTGGGCACGGGAAGAATGCGACCTGCGTCTTCGACCAGTTCTCTGGCAGCGGCCGCGCTGGTGGCAAGCGTGCTGGAAGTGGTGTGTCTTTGTCCGCTTCCACTCCCTCAGGAGCTTCAACCGCAATCGCGGTCTCCTGCGCAGCAGGCGGGTCTGGTGTTGCGTGCACTTGAGCTGGAGGAGCTGGAGGGACTGCTGCTGCGGGTGCTTCGGGCACAGGGGCTGCTGGAGGTTTGGGTTCTGCGGGTGCTTCTGGTGCTGGAGCTGCGTGTCCTTCTTGCGCAGGAGCTGCGAGTTCTGCTGGTGTTGCTGGTGCTATGTGTGCAGGGGCCGAGGGAGCCGCAACTGCGGTGCCGCCTGGAGCCGCAACTGCGGGGGGTGGCGTCGCGCCCGGTCGCCAAGCAGACGGCCGCAAATGAAAGCGAGGCGGCTCAACAAGGCCGTACTGCGACGCGGGCCACTTCGCTAGGCACGGAAAATCCGCACATGCGTGCACCTTTATCTTCTTGGGGCACGGAACGCCGCTACTGCGGCCCAAGATGTTGGCGAGCCCAGTGGTGCCATACTTCGTTTTCCTCGGTGCGCAGCCGCTGTCGTAATGGAGCCACTCCACCTCGAAATGCGTTCCGTCCTCCTCGCCATACCATGTCCGCCCCACGGGAACATCCATGAGCGGTCGCGTGGCGAACGACTCGGGCCGGGCACTCGGCTGCGGGCTACAGAACTAGGAAGAGGGAGGGGAGGAGGGAGGAGCAACTGAAGACGATGCGGAGGGGCGAAGAAGGAGGTACTTTTCAACAACGCCCGCGCGGAAGCCCCAATCATCGCGCGCACAGGGTTTCGATGCTTCACTCCATGCTTCTCTAAGAAAAACGCTCGCCCACACAAGTTGGCGCACTAAGGCGTGCACCCGTGGAACACCCTAAACCTTCCGCCTGCCTCCTCACACCGCCTCGCCCTCCGCGTGTTCACGCGCACCCAGCCACCCCGCAACTGCGGGCACTCAGTAGCCCCACCGCAACTGCGGCCCATACGGCTTCGGGCCTCAGTCGAACAGACTGGGGATTTGGAGCTCGAGGTAATCCAGAGCCGCTTGCTTGCGCTGGTGCTGCGTCATGCCCTCCCACTCGTAGTCGTAGCCCTTCACCGACTGCGCCGACTGCCACTTCTTCTTTGTAAGTTTCTTCACATCCATCTCGATCCTTTTGCCCTTGTTGGCACACTCTCGCGTGATGGTCGCGACCCAAGCGCCCTTGAAGTCCCAAACGACGGTGAAGCCAGAGCCGCTCCCCTGCGCCACGGGGGGTCGACCTCCTTTTGCTTCGCCAGCGGGGTGGCAGGGTCAACCGCCGTTGCCCAGTCCCTGTCCGCCACTGCGGCCTCGTCCTTGTCGCCGTCGCCGATGTCGGGGACACCGCCGAGGCTCACGTCGTCCACGATCATGTCGATCAGCCACCCAAGGTCTGCAGCGTCCAGCCACAACGTCCTCCGCTTGAAGCTGGCCACCCGCACGTTTCGAACGGCCGTGTCGTGCGGAAACTTCATGGGGCTCTTTGCGGGCATCTGTACAGAGTGCACAGTGGCTATGGCCGACTCCACGGCCTCGCCCCTGGGCAGGCCAGTAGCCGCCGCACGCGTTCCAGTCTTCTGCTTCTTGGCGCTGGTCGGGGTCGCTGCCTGCTTCTTCGTGGCGTCCGTGGAGCTGACCAGGGCCGACATGGGGTCATCTGCTTCGTCCCCCGCGTCGCCGTCGCTCTCATCGTCCGCAACTGCGGCGCCGCCCTGCTTCGCGACTTCTTTCTTCAGCGCGTCCCAGGCCTTGGAGGCCTTCAAGGCCCCTGCGGTCGGTTTACCTTTGGCGCACACCTTGAGCAGCCAAGCCTTTTGCATGTTCACGTGCACGAAAGTTATCTCTCCGAGGGGCCATGCGTGGAGCACCTTGACATCCTTTTCGGGGACGGGGGTGGTCTGCGCAAGCCAACCTCCACGGATGCACAAGACCTTCTCAACGCACACAGGGCTCCATTCGCTCGAAGTCGGCATGTGTGCTACTGCGCTGGACACAGCCGCAACTGCGGGCAAGGCGGGGGTGCGGGCAGTGGGGCCGCGCGCGGTTGAGCCAGATGGCGAGCTGAACGCCTCCCTGGAGGGCCTCCCTCGGTCCCTGCGATCCTCGCGCCTCCCTGGAGGGCCTCCGCCCTCAGAATGCTTCAAAGCAGTGCCGGGGCACTGCTTTGAAGCATCAGATGCTTCAAAGCAGTGCCGCGGCACTGCTTTGAAGCATTCTGAGGGCGGAGGCCCTCCAGGGCCTCCGCCCTCAGCCCAGGGCCCTCCAGGCCCTCCAGGGCCTCCAGGGAGGCCCTCCAGGGCCTCCAGGGCCTCCAGGGAGGCCCTCCAGGGCCTCCAGGGCCCTCCAGGCCCTCCAGGGCGGAGGCCCTCCAGGGCCTCCAGGGAGGGAGGGAGGGAGTGAGGAAATGAGTAGTTTCGGCTTCCAACTTGGGAGGAAGGGGAGAAAGGAGGAGGAGAGAGGGAGGAAGTGGAGGAAGGGCGAGGGAGGAGAGGGAGAAGGGAGGGAGGAGGTCCGTTTCGAACCTCCGTGCTCGATCGTCAGCGGCCCGCTACTGCGGCATCAGCTAACAGAAGCAGTGACACTGCAAACTACACGAGCGCTCCGCAACAGCGGTCACGCGTGCGCCCCCCCCTTCGGCCTGTTGCCCGCAACTGCGGTCACGCGAGCAAGCCGCCCTGACTGCCGCCACTGCGGCTTCTTAATTAGAGCGACATCTTCCCGCTTTCGTCGAACCCTTTCTTCGATTTCTTCGGCGCGGGCTGGCCCGAAGGCTTCCCTTTGGCCCTCTTGGCCGCGTCCGTCTTCCACGTCTCCTCGGCCGCCTTCTTCTTCGGTGCGGTTTTGGGTCTCGCCTCCCACAGGAGCTCTTCTCCTTTCTTCACGGCCGTGGTATTCACCAGCACAGGGACATTCACGGCGAGCACGACCCCGCCTGTCCCAGGCACGCACACCGCCAATTCTTTCGTCTCCAGCTCCATGTTGATGCGCGCAACTGCGCTTTCATTACGGCTGTTTCTCTGCTGGATCTCCTGTTCCGTGACTCTGTTGACTGCCCAGAAGACGTGCATTGTCTCTTGCGCATCCCACTTCCATGCTCTCAACCGCACATCGTGGTCAGCCACGTCGGCGGGCGTCTTGTCCGCAGGCGGCTTGAACTCGGGGTGCAAGTAGAAGGTCGTGGGCGTGGCCCCATTTGGATCTCCTTTCACCCAGACTTGCACGGCCACCCTCTCGGGGTGCGTGCTTGCGGCGTGCACCTTGGATGCCTTTGGGACGCACGGCCACAACTCGATGCATTTTTCGTCGTTTGCAGCGGTTGCCTTGACGGTGCGTTTCTCTGTGTCAGCGTCTTGCAACACCTCTACTTGCGCTTCCGCAACTGCGGACATGTGGCGCGCCCAAAGGCACAGCAACACTGCGCTGACCAAAGCAGGCTCCCGCCCCAGCTCCTTCGCTGCCGCTGAACGCCTCCATTCGGCGATTGGCAAAGGGAAGGATCCGCGTGGAATGGCCGTCGTGTCCCTGCTGCGCTGGTGGTTCGTTGGTAATTGCGTCGTGGGGTCAAAGGAAATGACCGTCGGCATCAACTCGTGCTCCTCTGCGGAAGCCTTTGTCTTCCCCGCCACTGCGGGCTCATTCGGTTCTGGGCGCGGCAACGCGTTGAAATCGAACCAATCGGGCTTCCCGCCTCCGACTCCCACTTCGCCGAGGGCCTTCTCAAGGGCGTCCCGATTGGACTTCGGCTCCACCTTCCCCGTGGCCTCCGCGCAAGCGCGGAGGAGCGCCTGACGATGTCCTGGGATACTTCGTTCCTTGACGTGGGTGTCCTTCAGGTACTGCATGAAGCCGTCTGCGGTCAGTATGCACAGGTTCGCCTTGAACTCGATCGCCTTCTCAGGGCCCATGCCGTCGATGGCCTTGCTCAGCGTGAACAAGTACAAACGGAGAGCCGAGTTCATGTCGATGAGGAAGTCTCGGAACTCCTTCTTCTTCCACGATTGTTCTGGGTCAGGGCACCACACAGGAGTGTCAACGCCCCTCTTCCTCGCAGGCGCGTTCCTGTAGCATCGCATCACCACGGCAACCTTGACCCACGGCACTTCGTCGGGAAGCTCGCTGGCTGCCCCGAAGGCACCGAGCCGAAGGGCCCTTCTCCTGGAGTTCACGTAGACCTCGCAGAACTGGAGCAGCAAGGGGATGAACTGCGCTTTCGTGCTCCCGAGCCCAACAACGAACGAGAACAGCTCAATGAAGTCTGGGTCCTGAACGACTCGATCGAGTTCGTGCATGACGGAGAGCTTGACCTTTTCAAAGGCAACCTGATCCGCAACTGCGGCGTGCAGCTCCGCGTCAACAGCCTTGCACAGAACACGGAGCGCGGTGAGTTCAGTCGTTCGCAACGCAAAATCGGCTCCTTTATTGAGGGACTGGCTGATGAGCGAAGCACCAGTGGGTTCCTCGTCCATGATTTTCCAGCTAAGCACTTCCATGAGCATACCCCCCTGCACGAGTTTCTTAGCGACAGGGTCATGTTCCGCCACTGCGGCCATGTCGAGATTGCCGTCCTTATCGAGCACGCGCTTCAGCCTCGCGCTCTCGTCCTCCGTGAACTCCATGCCTTGGGGGATGGGCCACTTGGCTCCCAGGGCGCACGCCCGCAACACGAGGCACAAGTGGGAGTGCGAACACGTCCCATACGCAACGTCTGTTCCGCAACTGCGGTCGAAGCACGCAGCGAGGTGGCCGGTCGCTTTTTCCAGATTGTACTCTGTGTACGTCTGGAACTTCGGGTCCTCCTTTTTTCTCAGCACCAGCTCTTGTGCTGGGTACATCTGAACGCAGACACCTTCGTGGTCAGCTTCGGCTTGCGTGAATCCAGCCAGGAAGATTTTCACAGCGAGTTCCCGAACCCTTTCCTGCTGAGGGTAGTGCCCGCCTCGGTTGCCCGTGTGCGGGGCGAGCATGAGCACAGGGAGGCGCACCTTGTCCCCTGTCCTGAATCTAGACCTCAAGGCGTTGGCCCTCTGAAAGATCCCTTGCGTTCCGCCTGGAACTGCGGCTGTCTCGTCCGCCACTGCGGCTTTCTTGTCCGCCACTGCGGCATTATCTGTGCCGACGCTGTCGTTCATATCTGTGCCGACGCTGTCCGCCACTGCGGCCCGGAGCTCCGATATGGCGGACTATGGCACGACGTCCGTCGCTCAGGGTGGAGGCGTGTGTGCCAGGAGCCCAACGACCTGCTGAGCCGAATGCCTGCGGACGACTGAAGGCTCAGTTTTAATCCAAAATATCGGGCGAGAGCTTGGGGGGGGTGCAGGCTGGAGGAGGGAGGGGGGTGCAAGCTGGAGGAGGACGAGGAGGGGAAGGGGAAGGAGAGCTAGGACGGAGGTGGCGGGGGGATGCGGCCTGGAGGAGGACGAGGAGGGAGGAGGGAGGAGGGAGGAGGGAGGAGGGAGGAGGGAGGAGGGACGACGACGACGACGACTGCTGACGACAGACGACAGACTTGACGACGACGACGACCGACGACGACTGCTGACGACAGACGACAGACGCGACGACGACGACGGCAGCGACGACGACGAGGACGGACGACGACGATGATGATGACCCAGCGCGCGCACACTTATTGCAAACTGCGGCTTCGCAACCGCGTGCTCTCCTATTATACGCAACCGCAACTGCGGCTTGGCAACCGCAACCCCGCAACTGCGGGCTATCCTACACCGCAACATGCACTCCATCGCTAATGGGATGCACTACGCAGGCAGCAGGCGCCCAGTAGTACCGAGCTCTGTTCCGCAACTGCGGCTCCTCGGTCTTGCCGCACTCACCGCTCGTCCGCAACTGCGGCAGATCGCGGCTCTTCGTGCTTCCGCTTGCTCGCCCGACTTGCGCGTCCGTGGCCGACGAAGACGATGTTTTGGTGGATGCCCTCGCACCAGTGCGTGCTGAAGGTCTTCTCGTTGAGCTCCTTCTGAATGACCTTGCCGATTGGGGGCAGCGCTGCCAAGCCGAGCTTTTCTCTGACTCCGCTACTGCGGTCAGGGTCATCCTCCCACTTGGGCATGTACTTCGCTGGGACCCAGCGCCGAGAGATGATGGAGTCGCTTGTTCGATGCATCCAATCAGGGAGCCACTGGGGATCGTTCTTCGACGGCCTCCCTGCAAATCCGGTTGTAGTCCGCAATGCGCACGTCGCACGGGCCAATGGGGAGGACGTAATTCGGATGCATGACGCGTGTGCCCTCCACAATGCCTCCGAACAGGGCGGGTCCAGCCCTGAACACCACCCCCACCGGGCAGGTGTAGCTGGCTCCGCAACTGCGGCCAAATGCTGCGAGCTGCTCAGGCGGGATGTCAAACAGGCCGCACAAGAACCGCACATCATTTTTATGGATGGAAGCAACCGCGTCCTTGAAGAAACCTGGCTGCCACGCTGTTTGTTCTGTTTGCGTGATCTTCTGTTGGAGACGTTCGGTGACTGCGTGTCTGGACACGACGGCAAAACGGATCGCCGCGGCAGGATTCATGTCGGAGCCCTTCAGGCGAAAGCGCAGGATCGTGACGGCGTGGGTGGCCCCAACAACATGACCCGCAACTGCGGTCTCTGCGATGATGTGCGGGCGCACGAGCACCACGCCCGTGTCTCTGAACAGGGCAACCGTCGTCCAGTAAGGCTCCGCGGTGTTGTTTTTCAAAATGACAGCGTCTTCGACGGCAGTCCTGAGTCCAACGGGAACGTCGTAGCTGCAAGCGCCTTCGACGTTCCCCGTGCGGAACAGCTCGGGGTCCCATACGACGAAGACGACCGCCGCAGTTTGGTGCAAGATGCACCTGAAGACATCTTCCTTTGTTGCCACCTTCGTGATGACCACCACGTTGAACACCAAAGCGATGGTGGACGGAACCCGATTGCCGTCTTCTGTACGAAGGAATCCTTCGTTCCACTTGGGGCGTTCCCCAAAGTAGTTTATCCCTGGAGGGGACCTGGTCCGCTGCTTCTTCCGCGGTGCTCCCGCATCTTCCCGCAACTGCGGTTCCGACGGAGGCCCCGCGCGACCCCGCGACTGCGGTTCTGACAGCGGCGAGTCTTCCGTGGGAGGCGGCCTTTTCCTCGGCCGCGAATCGGCCGAGGCGGTTGTCTCGGCGGCTTTCTCCTGGGAGGCGGCCTCGTCTTCGGGTTGGGCGCCTCGTTTGGACTCGGCTGCGAGCAGCACGGCCGAGGGCGCGCTGCTCCCAGATGAGCCGCGCGCGGCACCTGGCTCGCCGGCCACCCCCGCAACTGCGGTCTCGGTGGCGGCTCCCGTCACTGTTGGTTGGTCCTGCTGCTTCGTCGGCGTCTGCGCCCGAGGCCCCCATTTTGCCTTGGGGGTCAAGTGCGCCCTGCGCAACTGCGCCTCTTCGCGCCTCCCACCAGCAGAGCTCCCACTCGCAGCGCTTATCGGCGGCGGCGGCCGATATTCCCGCGAGGAGCTAGACGACTGCGGGGAGGCCTCGCGCGGCGGTCGCTCGGGGCTTCCGCTACTGCGGTCCTCCGTCGGCTCCGCGACTGCGGCATCCGCGGCAGCCCCTTGCAGGCCGAACCTTTCCCGCAGTTGCTGCTTCAGCTCGGCGAACCGCTTGTCGACCTCGGCTTTGCGACCTGGGTCCATGGCGTGGCCGCGCGCGGCCCCCGTCCGACGGGGGAACTGCGGCCGGCTTGGGAGAGGAAGGGCAACGAGGGAGACGGCGGGGATGAGGACGAGGAAGGCGAAGAGGAGGATGGAGAGGACGCGACGGAAGAGGATGGCGCGAAGAGCTCAGACGAGGGTGAAAGGAGCAAGGGGACTGCGACGAGGATGACGGGGCAGAAACGGAGGAGGAGGAATCAACAAAGTCCGCAACTGCGGCCCTCGGGGGGGACTGCGACGAGGACGACGGGAAATGACTCGGCCAACGGAGGCGGGCTACGGCCAACGGAAGGAACTGCGACGAGGAGGAAAGGCGGAGGGAGGAGACTGCGACGAGGACGACGGGGAAGGGGCGACGAGGACGACGAACAACTGCGGATCCATCTGTTTAAGTACCTGTCTCCGCAACTGCGGCCGCGCTAATTAACGTCACGAGTGCTTCAACGGAGGTGATGCGCGCCCGAAGCACCTAATTACAGCGGTCAGTCGTGGGAGCGCCGCAACTGCGGCCAAGCTGTATGAAGTCGCTAGAAGGCAGCGCCGCAACTGCGGCCGAAAGCGCGCATAGTGAGTCAAACGAGCGCGGCGTCACGCGATCGGTCCCCGCAACTGCGGTTCCATGGCTGCGCAATCCCGCAACTGCGGTGTCAAGGCTGCGCGGACCACCGCGGTTGCAGCTGCGCCCCCTTGCTCGCGTCGAACCGCCCAGGATTCGGATGGGCGTGCAGCATCTTCCAGAACGTGAACGTTCCGTGGCCATCGCTCTTGCCGAGACCTGCCCTCGGGCCCCGCACGGGATGCGAGTGCGGCTCCACCTCATACGTGTTGAACTTCGGGCTAGACCAGGATGGGTGGACGCGAATGCCCGAGCCGTCGTCGCGGATGAGGACGAAATCCCACTGGGGCAGAGGGATTCTTTGCGCCTGTCCTCTGTCCACCCCTTTCGTGTGCCTCATGTTGTCGAGACTGCTAGGGCACGGGCGGCACTCGCAGCGGACCAACCCGCGACTGCGGTCATTGTCAGGGCCGCACACGACGCGCAGCATTGTAGGTCCATCCATCTGCGCGACCATCTCCAGCCAAGACCACGGCACTTTGACAGTGTGGTCCCAGTCCCAATCCCTGTTGTCCTGCGCCTTCCCCTTTGCGCGGTACTTAAGGATCTTCGAAATTTCCTCCGCAACTGCGGTACCTCCGAAGACGGGCGTGCGGCTGCCGAAAGGGTTTTCTCGGTCTTCGTACTCGTCTCGGAACCACTTCAAGGCCGCGTTGTGCTGCTTATAATTGCCGTTCCAGTTCGCCCTGAAGTTCTCGAAGAATTCCAACTTGAAAATTGGCAGCGGCTCATTGCGCACAATTTGAAACAGCGCAACTGCGCCTTGTTCTTCGCGCCCTGGGGGAAGCAGGGGACCGCCTCCTTTGCCCGCCGCTGTTGCGGCCGCGGGCTCCGCGGCAGGAGAACCTGCCGAGGCACTCGAGCGGCCACCTTCCCATGCATTCCACCAGCCACCCTCGTCGTCCCACCAGCGGGCGCCCTCCATTCCCCAACCCTCGCATCCGTTGCCGCCCCATCCGCCGCCCTCCCATCCGCGACTGCGGTCACTTCCGTCGCCGCCATCCTGCGCTTTTCCTCTCCATCCGCCAAGAGAATCTCCGCCGCCCCAGCCGCCACTGCGGTCACCTCCGCCGCCGTATCCGCCACTGCGGCCGCCCCAACCCCCACTTGTTCCCCAACCGCCGCCGCTGCTCTTTGAAGAATCCGCAACTGCGGCCCGTGTTTCCTCTTCCGCTTTGTCATCCCACCCTGCACGCATCTCTGCCCCGACTGCAGGCCGCGGAGGCGGGCGCGAGCCCGCCCAACCGCCGTGAAACCTACCGTCGGCGCGGGCTTGAGCCGAACGTGCATGGAGGAGGAGGATGAGGAGGAGGAGGGTGAATGTGAGGAGGATGATGCGTTCCTGGGAGGTGTGCCTTCGCGTGCAACACAAGAGCCCTGAGAATTCCTGAGGCCCCTCCAACAGCCAAGGACGCGGATGACAAGAAAGTCGAGAAGATTGGGAACCGATTGAGGATTAAGAGGCGTGCGACGAAAGGGATGATGATGACGAAGAGGAAGATCAGTGAAGGGGAGGAGCGGACAGGAATTATGGAGGAGTGATAGCAGAGGAGGAAGAGGGGGAAGGGGGAGGAGGAGGAGGAGGAGGAGGAGGGAGAGGAAAAGGGGGAGGAGGAGGAGGAGGAAGAAGGTGAGGAGGAGGAGGAGGAGGAGGAGGAAGAGGAGGAGGAGGAGGAGGAGGAGGAAGAGGAGGAGGACGACGACGACGAGGAGGAGGAGGAGGAGGAGAGGGAGAAGGAGAACGGGGACAGGAGGACAAGGACGGAGAAATATAACAAATGAGGGGGAGGAGGCGGAGGAGGAGGAGGACGAGGAGGAGAAGCAGGAAGAGGAGGAGGAGAGGGGGGAGGAAGAGTGCGCGTGAGACTGGGAGAACGAGGTAATTAATTAGAGAGGGAACGGGGGAGGAGGGAGGACAAGGAAGAGCATACAGCGACGAGAAGAGGAGAAGGAACAGACGAAGGCTCCTGCTGATCGCATTTCCGCATCGTTCAATAGCAGTGCCGGGGCACTGCTTTGAACGACTGGTGATGTTCAAAGCAGTTCCCCGGCACTGTGTTCCATCGTCGCCGTTATAAGGGCTATTGGATTAGGGCCCCACGGCCTGCGGGGAGGCCCGGTAGACCGCCGCCAGGGCCTCGCAGCTGCGCACGGCCTCGGCGAAGGCCGGCACGACCTCCTGGAGGCACGCCACGTCGGGCGCGGCGGACAGCACCTCCCGGAGCAGAGCCGCCTGGCGCTCCGCGGCGCAGACGGCGTCGAACCACACGTTCCAGGTCACCACTCGCAGGCACGACGGGGGCCGTGCGGCCAGAGCCCGCGCGGCCGCGACCGCCTCCTGATCGAGGAGCAGTCCCGGCCACGGCACGTCGCAGCTGATCGCCGGCATCAGCAAATGCATGCGCCGGAAGGCCGTCAACAGCCAGCGCGGAAGACTGGAGCCATGGCTACGGCCACAAACGCGCACACGCACACACAATCAAGCACACGAGCGCGCAAAGAAACACATGCCCGGTGGCATTTCATGGGAGCTGTCCGTACCATCTTGTTGTGTCTTGCCAGTCGGCCCTGATCGACGCTAGCTCGACGCTGATCGACGCTCATGGATGCCAAATGGGCGCAATGCCATCGATTAATCGGCGCTGATCAACGCTAGTGTGTTGTGAAGTCGGGGTTGCGAGGGTATACGAGGCTCCCATGCTTTGCTACCGAACACGTGAGCACGGGCACACACACACACACAAGTCCAACCCCAATCCAAACGCACGACCGCCCTTCCGCACGTTGCTTCCATCTGGGGCTCCCAGCCCCCGCTCGCGGCACCCCTCGGGCCGCGCGTGCAACGGGGGGGGTGGCGCCACCGCGGCCTGGGATTGCGAAGCAGCATGCGCCGCCGTGCGACCTGGCACGCTGAGGCGTGGTAGGACGACACGTGCTGCCTGGTAAGAGTTTCTGTGATCGACGCGGATCGTCGCGTGCATCGCGGACGGTCCGAAACGGTGTCTGCCTCGGGCCCCCCCCCCGACTTCTCGACGCGGACGTCCGCGTGCATCGCCCCCTCCTCCCGAGGCCGCGACCTGTCAGCAAAACAAACGATGGACCCGCACTCCCGAGGCCGCGATGCTGCATGCCAGGAGGATGGAGCCGTGTGCTGCAGCTGCCAGCGGCCGAGGCAGGCCGCCGAGATCGACGGGGTGCCCAAGATGCCTCCAAGACGGCCCCAAGAGATGGCCCCACGACGGCCCCACGGTAGCCTCCACACGGCCCAAGAGACCCCGAGACCCCCCAAGAGAACGACCCGAGGACCCCCAAAGTAGGGCCCGGAGCGGCCGAAATCGCTGCTTGCCCCAAGGCTTTACAAGAAGTGGGGGGGGCTTCATCTTTTCGAACTTCCTTCGGCTTCATGGGCAACAGACGGCACTAGAAGTTCCTAAGATGGTCCCAGCACGGCCCAAGAGGGCCCTCGATTGACCTAATAATCCCTCAGCCTCAAGACATCCTGAGGGGACACCTAAATGGCCCCAGAAGGCCCCAAGCTGGCTCAGCAAGGTTTCCAGGTTCAAGACCGCGTTGGAGGGAGTCGTCGTCCCAAGACGACCTCAAGACAGCTCCACCACGGGCGCAAGAGCACCCCCCAGCGGCAAACGAGGCCCGAGAGAGCTGCAAGAGGGCCCAAGAGGGCCCCAACCCGGCCCGAAGCGGCCCAAGGGACCCCCAAGACTGGAGCTCACTGGAACGCTCGGAGGTCTGCGCGGACTGCACTTCTTGGGTCAGGACTGGGCTCCGAGGACAGACCTGGCGCTCACCGACCAAAAAGCCTGTTTGTCATATCATCCACGTAACGGGCGTGATCGGGGGGGGGGGAGGAGACCCCCCCCGATCACATCACGGCGGGTTTCGGCCTCCCCGGGGCCTGCTTCGAGCCCCCGGGCCCTCAGGAGGAGGAGGAGAAGGAAGAGGGCGAGGGAGCCGAGGAGAGGGAGAGAAGGCACCCCGCGACCCCGCCGAGGGCCTCTCGCTCCCGGCCGCGGGCGGCGGCAAGGGGCTCCCGAAAGAGCTCGCAGAACAGCAGCGAGTGGCCCACGAGGGCGCAGGCGTCCCCTCCGGGGGGGGGGGGGCGGGCGCCCGCCGAGGCCGCGCCGCGCCCACGGGAGAGCAGCCGAGCTCCGCGGGCGTGGCCAGACGTCGGGCCTGCCCCTCTGCAGGGGGAGTACTCAAGAATAGTCAACACTCGCCATCGCTCGGACGTCCATTCCCTGTGCTTTGTTCGATTTCGTGCGTGGTTTTTTCGCCGAATGATCAAGGATGCTCCTCGATGGTCCTCGCCGAAGGAAAAATGCACACGTCCGAGAGATGCCAAGAACAAGCAGTCAGGGGACTATTGTTTGATTATTGTTCAGCACGTGGGGGGTATTTTTTTTAGTATTTTGTTAGTTCTTCGCCCACGATCCCCCTGTAAGTCAACAAGCAGTCAGGGGACTATTGTTTGATTCTTGTTCAGCATGCTGGGGGTATGTTTGGAGTATTTTGCTAGTTTCTCACCCACGATGCCCCTGTGGGAGGACAGGCCCGAGTTCAGCGTGACCGTCCAGGGGGCTTTCTCGCCGATGTCCGGGACCGGCGCCGGGCCCAACCTGGCGGCACCTCCTGCGTCGCCGCGGCGCGCTCCGTGGTCCCAGGAGGGGTGATTCCGGCGCCGGCCCATGCGATCCGCGCGGACCCACAGGAACGAGTGTGTGCATGAAGCGGTGTGTTGTTCGACCCCCGCCTCTACACCGAACGCCTCTCGAAACACATGGCACAGAATACGTACGCGGACCTCTGGTGAATCGCCCAACTCGCGCCGGATGCTCTTCTCGTCACGCTCGGCGTGCAAGGGCGCCTGCTGGGCCAGGGGCTTGGGGCCAGCGACTCAAATATTGGAGTCGTCGGAGTTCTGGGTATGATCTGGGAATGGTGTGTGGCATGAAGCTCGCAGAGGGCTGCTATAATTTGTTCCAGAATCGAGAAGTGAGACTCGCAGTTCAGATTCGCAGGACTCGCGGGAAAGCTTGAATGCAACTATCACTCAGGTTTCGAATATTGCTTCTGACAACAACGCTGCTGGACTGCAACTGCCTGCCTCTAAAATGTAACTCATAGACCAGCCATCTGGTGATAGGGAGATTGTTGAAGGGGGATAGGTGCAACTTTCAGTTCGCGATTAGGTTCACGCCGAATGGCAATTTAGCTACCTCACTGCCTATCGGTCGGTATCACTACCCATCTGCTGGACTAGCACTCTGAATATCAAATATATGCCTTCCGATCTACTGCTTATCGATATGTATACATAACTCTGTGTGTTCTCATCAGTTCCTCTGTTCTACGATGTTCCCCGACCAATGCTTGCACTTGCGTGTGCTCACTTTTGATTATCTATTGACTGGATGGGTGTCCTGGGTGTTCGTCAAATTGGCGCTCATGCCCGCTCGTGCGCGCCTCGTGGGCGCCCCGTGCGCTGGGTGGGTTTCCCGATGATTCACCGCGTTAGCGCCCATGCCCTCTCGTGGGCGCTTCGTGGCCGCCCTGTGCGCTGGGTGAGCTCCCCAGGATGCCAAAGCGTTGGCGCCCGTGCCCGCTCGTGAACGCCCCGTTAGCACCCCATGCGCTTACACCAGATCTTTTACACCACATGGCTTGCACCAGAGCTTACAGCGCAGAACTGACACCACAGAGTTCAGATCGCTAACCTTGCATAACATAGCGTACACATCACAGCGTACTCCGCATAGCTCTCACTGCAAAGCTTACAAAACACAACTTGCACTTCAGGGTCTAACTTCAGAGGTTCCGCCTCAATGATAACATATGTCAATGCCTTGGGGTCCACGCAGGCTAACGCGTCCACAGGTTGTATCACATGGACTGCACTCAAAGTGTGTTTCGATGTGCATGTGGTCCGAATGCGGTGCCATCAACATGCCCTGCTGTGTGACATATCGATATTACGATCTACGATCGGCAGATGCAGCATGTCTGTAGTACTGTCAGGATTGCATCCAGGTTTGCCCTTCGATGTGCATGTCGGGACAACCACAACACAACACACGGGGCAACCACGGGACAAACCACAAAACATCACACGACACAACCCACGAAACAACCATGGGACAACTCACGGGACAACCCCGCGAACTCTCGGGAGACGGGGACAGAGACTTGCTGACTGTTTTAGCCCCAGCCTCGGCCGACACATCGTCACCCCCACACGACGTCACCTTGTCCGCACGAACCTCACGGACCGACACCGAAACCGATTTCTCTGTCAGGGCCTCTTCGTTCTGACCCCCCTGACCTCCGACACAGTACGCCGGCAAGACATGGGCAACGTGAGAGACATTCTCGGTAGACTGCTGCCTTCGTTTGCGCATACTTAGCATGGGGGAAAACGAGTCCTGTGGGAAGCGGGTCCTGGACCCCGGGGCCTTCCCTCGGGACGAGCACTTCATCCTGAGTCGTCTTCCGGTAGTCCCGGGGCAGCAGGCAGGTCCAGACGCCAAAGCCTGGAGCGCCGAGTCCCAGACGCCAAGGCCCGGAGCGCTGAGCTGCTGAGCCCGCCTGCCAGGAAGGCGCCGCCCCACGTTTGCAGGTCCCGCGCCCAAACTCAGGGCCTCCTAGATCGTCGGGCGGGTGGTACTGTGGGTGACCCAAATGGGGGGTTAGGAGAAGGGCCTGAAAGGGGCTCGTTAGGGATACTTCTGGGACCCTAAAGGCTCCAAATGGGCCCTGAAGAGCATCCTTAGGACCCTCGTCTCCACCCGCACGAGATGGGGTCCGAGTAGATGGGATCGGAAGATCGCGCCGCATCGTCGATGCATCGGCGAAACGGCTCGATGTGAAGCCCAACTTTCTCCACGCCGACGTCGCCGATGCATCGGCGATGCGGCGCGATCTTCCGACCTCATCTGCTCGGACCCCATTTGGGAAGCCAAGAAATACCCTGCACGTAGAAGGGGGCTCGCTGAGACGAAGCAACTAGGGGCTGAGGGAAGCGGGTCCTGAACCCATGGGCCTTCCCCCAATAAACCCAGGACCAACTATTCACCCAAGGTTACAAACTCAGGACCTGAATTGATGTTTAAACAACTGGAGCGTGCTGTTGTTTCTTTTCAACGTTTTCGACGTTCAGTTTCGGCCAACCAAAACGGAAACCACAACAACCCCAAACAGGAAATCGCTGCAGTATATGTAGGAACCGACCCGAAATGAAATGGCGCGAACGAGAATTTCCACCGGAAGTAACACAAACGGCAACTCAAGACATGACAAACAACGGCAGCACACATCGGAACCGTTCCGAAAACTGCGCGAGCGAGAATCCCACAACGGGAGAAGCCAACACCCCCCGACACTGAGTAGACAAAACGTAAATCTCGAAAACGAAACAGACGGCCCTACGTGTTTTGAGCTGATGTGCTTACGCCCAGGGCCCCTTTCGCTCAGGACTCCTCTGCGTCACGGCGAGCTCGCCTCGACCTTGCTCGCTTCAGCGGGCCGAGCTCCTGCCGGTCTGCCGCACTTCGCCGGACGGGCGGTGCGGCAGCTCGCGCGTAGGGAGCCCACAAGAGACGTGCGCGCCCAACTATGTACATGAACACGGCCCCTCGATCTGCGAGACCGGCCGCGTGGTACGAACATTTGCGCAATGCGTACTCTCGGAACCAGCGTGGATTCATGTACGTGTACTCGGCGGTGGACAGAACCTCCCTTTGGTAAACCTCCCCTGAGCGAAAACGGCCTGGTACCGAAACCGACGGACCTGGACCCGCGAAAATGACGGCCGCGACGCCCTCTCGCGAACCGGAAACGGCCAATTTCGCGAATCGACGTGTCAGGGTAGGAGGTCTGTCCACCCCGGACCATCCCTCTCCCCCACCTCCTCCCGCGCGCGCCCTGCCCTGCCCCACCCGTCCGCACGTCCGCCCGCCCCTCCCCCCCGACGTGTCAGGGTGGGAGGTCTGTCCCCCTCCGGTGTGCGTCCTTCTTTCGCTCCCGAGCGCAGAGACCCTGCTGACCCCGCAGGGGCCTGGAACCTCTCTGCATGACTGCGCGGCTCGGGGTGGCGCTTCGGCACCCTCCAGGCCATCTGGAGCCCGCCACGTGCCGGGCCCGGGGAGGAGGAGGAGGAGGAGGAGGAAAGGGAGGAGGAAAGGGAGGAGGAAAGGGAGGAGGAAAGGGAGGAGGAAAGGAAGGAGGAAAGGAAGGAGGAAAGGAAGGAGGAGGAGGAGGGGGAGGAGGAGGAGGAGGAGGAGGAGGGGGCGGAGGAGGGGGAGGAGGAGGGGGAGGAGGAGGAGAAGGGACTGGAATGGGACTGGGCCGCCCATCGTCCAGACGACCGCCCAGGTCCCTTCAGGGCGGTGCGGGCAGGGCTGGGGGGCAGAGAGAGGAGGGGGGAGGGAGTCCGAATTCCTCCTCCGTGTGCGGCATCCTCTTCCCCTCCCCGTGCCTTGGCGATGCTCCTCGCCGCGGGCAGGGGAGAGCGCAGACGGGCCGGAGGAGAGCAGGGCCTGCCTGGCGCTGCGACCAGGGCGCTGAGCAAGTGCGTGATGCGGGTCCGGATCTCCTTCCGCGGAAGGGGCTTGCAGCGCCGCGTCATGGGATACCGTGGGCGAGACTTGCCATCGCTCGGCGGCCGTCCATCCCCCGTGCATGTTTCGGTCTCGTGCGTGTTTTTTTCCGCGGGAGGATCCAGGATGCTCCTCAACGATCTCGCCGAGAAAACTGCAAACGTCAGGGCGATGCCAAGGAGACCCGAGTCCCCGGAGGCTCCCTGCTCCAGGGGTAGCCGAAGTCCCAACAGCCAACAGGCTCGGACAGGCGGAGTCGGGGGCTGCGACCCTGGCACGCGGAGGGGGCGGCAAGAGAATCAGAAACGGAAGGCAACGCCGTCACCGTATGATTGTGGGTGCGCCCTGTCGAGAGCTGAGAGAGGTCCCCCCAAAGGCCCCCTGGGCGCCCCAAGGACTGCCGCCAAGAAGCTTCCGAGAGGGCCCCCCCAGAGATGCCCACAGGCATCCAAGAAGCCACTTGCGTACTTCCCAGGAGGCCACAGTGACAAAAAAACGTCAGATGCATGCAACAACTGAGGGGCTACGATCGTCGGGGGGGACCGCCTCAGAGGGGGAAACGCCGACCTGGAATCGTCGACACATCGCCAATTTACGTATTGGCGATAGGTCCCCGATAGCGGAAGCCGCGCGTTCCTTGGCGAGGTGAACTATCGAGCCCCCACAGGCGATCAACGCGCGATTGGGGGTCGCTGCATCCGCTCCTGGGCCTGTCCCCCCCCCCCCCTTCTTGGCGTTGACCCTGGAAGCCTGGAACATCCGAAAACCTGGACACCCGCCGACCGATCTGTGTTTTTCCACTCGGCGGCCCCAAAGGTCCCGACCGCTTCCCCAGGGGTATTTTTCCGTCGTAGATCTGTGAAGGGGCCCAAGGACACACAAATAAATACACACAAATAAAATAATCCCCCATAGTTTCCCATATTTTCTGGGTTTCTGTCTTCCCGCCCACTTCCCATATTTTCCCATATTTTCTGGGAAATCGAAGATTAATTGTGTCTGTGTGTGTCTTTTCCTCCTGAATCTGGCCCGGCAACGGGCCCCCCGAGGCCGCAGTTGCAACAACAAACGTCAGGACTGAAAAACAACATGTCGTGGGATGTCTGGGAGCATCGCTGATCCTCTAGAAGAACAAGCAGCACGATAACCATATGTTCTCAGAGGTCCGTGAGGATCTCTCGGATCTGCGCTTGACCCCCCTCTTCGGCGCACGGAGCGCGCGAGGGGCGGCGACAGCGGCGCCGCCAGGGGGGGCCCAACGCCGATCCAAGGAATCCGCGCAGAGCTCCGAGAAACGAATCCTTAACTGTGCCGATTATTTTTGCTGTAAGCGTCCTCCCTGGAGGACAGGCAACCAACCCCGATATAATAACCGCCCCGACACGCGAGGCCTTTCAGTAAACGCGCCCAGAGAAGGAATCAGACAGGGCATGGCTGTGGAGTAAACGCCCAGGGCCGTTCAGTAAACGCCAATTGTCTGGTCTGGGTGTTTTTTCCTCCCTTAAACGAGCGCGTTCCACTACTCGCATAGTACCTACTCGCAAACGGCCTGGATCCACCGCGGGGGATCTGCGATAAGTCACATCAAAACAGGCATGTGTTTTCTCGGGCGCTTGCGAGTAGGCACTCTGCGAGTAGCGGAACGCGCTCGGCGATCCCTCGACCCCCTCCTCTCCCCGCCCCCCGCGGCCGCCCTCCGCCCTGGCCCCCTCTGGCCGCCGGGCGACTCTCGCGTGCCCGAGCCTGGCCCCGCCGGAGCGCGCGTGCGCCTCGCCCCTGCCGCGCTGCGCGCGGAAAGCGTCAAAGGGGCCCGAGGACTTGCAAACAAACGCGCACACCAACAACAGGATTCCCCATGCGTTCAAATCTTTTTGCGGGTTTCGTCGTCCCCCCCGCTTCCCATATGTTCTCCCGTTCTCGGGGGACCGATTCGTCGTGTCTGTGCGTGTTTGCCCCCTCCTGAAAACTGCTCGATCCTCTCCGTGCTCGCCGACCCCTTCGCGGGTGCTGCTAGAAGTACCCCTGGCCCAAGGTACCCCTAGGATTATTGGGGTGGCCCAGACGGCCTCCAAGGCACCCCTCACGAGGCCCAGAGTCGGCTACACGCAAGAGTGACCCTGGGTAAGAGTGACCTTTGGTGCGCGGCTTTTGGGGGGCCGCGCGGGGGCCGAACACAAGCGCGCAAGACGCTACTGCCCCATCGCTCTCGGCGATCGGGGGACCCCATTGAGCCCGCACCAGAGGTCACTCCGACGAAGGGTTACTCTTACGTGTAGTCGACCGAGGGCCCCAGGGGAGCGGACAGCTGGGGGCACCTTTGGCCGGGGGCACTTCTAGCGACACCCGACCTCCGCGGGGGGGCTCCTGCTTGCTCTCCGAGGTGCCGGCCCGCGACCACCACTCGCCGGTGCCTCGGCTGGGGGGGAGCTCGCGGCGGCCGCGGCCCTGCGCCGTCGGGCCCCCCCGGCCCGCCGCGACGCCCCTCGCCGCCGTCGTCGTCGGCGTCGGCGTCGTCGTCGTCGTCGGCGGCGTCGTCGTCGTCGTCGTCGGCGGCGGCGGTGTCGTCCACCCACACTTAGGTCGTGCCTGTCCCCCTAAAGGGGGATTGTGGACGAAAATAACAAATACCCCCAATAATGTGCAAACAACTACTCGAACATACTAAACAAGGTGGCCCCCAGACTAATTTTTGGACTGTGTTTGGCTGCTCCTCCTGTAGAGGGACAAGCCCGACTTAAACCCTCACGGAAAAAGCACGGGGGGGAGGCCGGGGGCGGGGGGGGGGCCGCAGGGGGGCCCTCCGAAGAGCGTGTTCCCGGGTCCTCTCCCTCCGACGGTTGGGCGCGCGGAGGAGGCAGTTTTGGGCGCTCGGCGCTCTGCCCGTGCCCCAAAGCCCCCAACGTGGGGCCTAGGCAGGGATCGACCTATAGGCCGTGTGTTTCGTGTTCGTGTCGTTTTCGTGTTTTCCCCCGTCCTGTGCTCGCTCTGCCACTGCTGCGAAACGGAATCAAAACGGAAACGGGCCACGAGATCGCCCAAGCACCGTGGAGCTCGAGCCCTGCCCCTGCCCGCGCCCCACTCTCATCACTGGACAAAGGGTGGGGGCATCGACAAGAACCTTGCCCCACGCGCGTAGCTTTCCATCGATACATGCTTCTCCTGCCGCTCAGGAGTTGGGGCAATATGGCTCGAACGTCGATCGCCGAGCGGCAGGCCAGTGTCGGGTGGCGACATCCGAACCCTGCCACCACCAACCATCGATTCGCCCGAGCTGGTGGGGGTCGGCGGGATGCACCGCATTTCGCAAAGTGCTCGACGAAATCCGAGCCCTGCCCCCGCCGCCCATCGAGCGGCCTGAATCGTTGATCGGCGTAGCAAGGGCTCAGATTTCGCCGCCGCGGTGCGTGGGCAACCGTGCGCCGGAGCGCGCCGTGCCGGAACACAGAAAATGAACACGGAACATCGGAACTGCCACCGTTTGGCGGCACGCGGTGGGGGGTAGGGGGAGGGGGGGCGGCTTCGTTGAAGGAAGCTGGTCCTTACAGGGCGCCGGCCTCGCATCTAGAGAGAAGACCCGCGCCTTCCAAGAAGCAGGGCTGCTTCTCAGAAGCCTTCCCCGGGCAAGCCAAAGAGGCACCGATGCCGCTGCTCCCCGGGCCTCCAATCCAGCGGCGGCGCCGATGGCCTCCCAGGATGCCCAAGGGGGGGAATCGAGGCAAGGGCAGCGGCATACTGCGCCGATCCGAAAGTTCCCCCAATTTCGCCACCGTGCTCGCCGGGGCCATCTAAGATGGCGCGCGCAGGATAATACTCGCGGGGCCCGAGCGCGGATGGGGGCGACGTCGCGAAGGCAAAGTCGGCGCGCCCACGGGCAGCCCAGCGCCCCGTTTGGCCAGAGGGGCCCAGTACAATGCAAGGGCAGAGCCTAATCCCCGCCCGGGGTCGCAGGATCGGGTTCCCCTTCCCAATTTCAAATTTTAAATCCCAAGCGGTGTACTGACCCGAAAATGAGCAAACGGCATAGGACCTCCTCGAACAAAGCTTTCGGGTTCGGTCATGCGACGACCCGAAAAGTTTATCGACCTATCTGAAAGTGGCCAAATCCATAGGACGCGTGCCAAACAACAGTGTCGGGCCCACTTCAAACGACTCGAAAATGTGCGAACCGCCTGGGACTTTTCGCAAACCAAAACTTATATCTCGGGGTCTTCTGGTCCACTCCGAAGAAACCGAACATGGGCAAACCGCTTAAAACATCCTATGGCAAACGGTTTCTCCGTGGATCCGGGCCTCGTCCGAAGGAGCCGCCAATGGGCCGACTGTTCAGGACTTCCTGCACAAGGAACGGTTTCCGGGTGAGCCACTGTCAAACGGGAACGCGCCCCGCGCGGGATCGGGGTTCGTACAGGGGCGCGGCTGCTCGCGCTTGTCCAGGAGGCACGCGTTGCCGCGCCCTTCCACCATAGCGTTTGCTCTGCATTCGCCCGGCGCCGTGCCTCGCAAATCGGAATAAATTTTCGGTGCGCCGATGTAGGCGCAATTTCCTCCTCGGCTTCCCCGGCCCCCCCCCGCCCCTCTCACTGCGCGTGGCCGAACGCGAGCGCGGAACACGGGCGCGGCCGCCGTCGCGAGGAGCCGGGCGGTGGCCCCCTGCGCGCGCCAGGGGGTGGCGAGGACAGGGCTTTCGAAGAAGGCGTCTTTCAGGGACAAAAGAGGGGTGCGCATAAATCACCGCTGGTTTCGCAAGTGCGCATTGCGCGAACGACTGTAAATCACGAGGCTGGTCTCGCGGACTGGAGAGCCGCATCTGGGCCTTGCGCGACAGGCATGGCGACCGTGCGCTTTGGCTTGGGCGAGCCGCCAGCACGGCCACGCTACACTGGAAACGGGGGCGCTGAAGTGCCATCTTGCGCAGGCAACTTGCGCGCGGATGTCGGCGCAGTCGAAACCGTTTCCCTGCGTCACTCACCTGCTTTCTAAGAAGCCTCCGCCTTCTTAGAAGGCCGCCCTCCCTCGGGCACCCCAGCCTTTCTCCGACCTTGCACCGCGCCGACCGCAAGGGCCGCGCTGCCCACAAACGCATCTACCCCGAGTACGTCTATAGATGTAACGACATCCAGTGTGCCCCCACACGCTTGAGGCTACACAGAGAAAGAGGCAGACTTGCCCTCCGACACCCCCTTGCTCGCGCCGCCAGTAGCGCGCCCCCCCCCCCCGTGCTGCGGCGTCCCGCTCGAGGCGCCCCCCCCGCCTCCAGCCCGGGGAGGCGCCGCAGACCTGCTCGGTGGAGATGGCCTGCCGGTGGCGGCGTCGGTTGGCTGGAGGCCTCCTAGATGGGGTCAGAGTGGACGGGGCCAGAGGATCGTGCCGCATCGCCGATGCATCGGCGATACATCGATGATGCATCGGCGATGCATCGCCGACGTCGGCGATGCATGGGCGACGTCGATTTGATGCAAATCGACTCCACATCGAGCCGGATCGGCGATGCATCGGCGATGCAGCGCGATCCTCCGACCCCATCTACTCGGAACCCATCTGGGAGGCCTAGCTCAGCGTCGCTCCGAATCCTGAGGCCATTTCTAAGCCCCGGGTCCGCCGAAGCCATCTCTGACACCCCGGAGGCCGGGCCTCCGTCGCGGTTCGCCCGCGAAGCCGCGACGGAGAGCTGGCCTCGGCGACAAAGTGTCGGAGAGCTCGAGGCTCCCAGCCGCTGCCCAGCCTCGGGAGGGAGCCGCCGCCCTGGCGGCGGACGGGCAGGCGGACGGGGCCGGAGCGACGACCAGAAGACCACCCACACCTCCAGCGATGCGAGCACGTCTGGCCTCATGTGTCCCCCAGCGTTCAAACTCCTCCTTCTGCATCCTTCTGCATAACGGCCCTGTGCCCTCCACGATGGGGGGGGGGGGGGGGGGGGGGGCGCAAGGAAGGAGGGTCCACCGCTCCCTCCTCCTCAAGAGGGGCACTCCCTGCCGTAGCCGAACGCGACGATCTTGCCCCCCCCTCGGCGGCCGCCAGCCCCCCCCCGCCTGAGGAGGGCGGCGCGCTCACCACCCGAGGGGGGGGGGGGGGGGCGGCGAGGAGCTCGCTGTTCGAGTGCGCTTCCTCGGCGTCGGGGTCGGCGTCGGCGCCCTCCGGGTCGGGGGCGTCCGGAGGCCTGGCCGCCAGGCTGGCGGCTCGCTCACGGTGTTTGTAGCTGGTAACGTGTTGCCTCCCTGCTTCGCGCCTCTGCCTGCTGCCGCTGCCTCTTCTCGCAGACGCGCCTGTCTCACTGTGTCGTTGTGGACCGCTGGGACGTTGTCGTTGGAATGGCCGTCGGAGCCCCCCGTGGGAATGGTCCTGGGGCCAGGGGCTGCCGCTCGCTGGGGCGTTATCGTCGGGAAGGCCGTCGGAGCCCCCCCTGTGGGAGTGAGTGGTCTTGGGGCCAGGGGCCGCCGAGGCCTGCGAGGGTCTCCTTGGCGCAAGCTGGAACGGTGCCGCTGTTGAGAACCATGTCGACATGGCAGCGGGCGTCGGGGGGGGGTTATCCTGCCGCCTGGAGCGCTGCGATGGCTGCCGCACGCCATTGGGGGGGCGCCGTTGCAGGGCGTCGAGGGTCGTCAAGGGACGTCGAAGGTCGTCGGGGGTCGTAGGAGGTCTTCGAGGGTCGTCGGGGGGCTGGGCACGGGGGGTCATCGAGGGGGGTCGTCGAGGGGCGTCGTCGAGGGGCGACCTCCGCTGCAGGCAGCCACTGCCCGCTGCCACTGCTCGCACCACTGCCCGCTGCCGGCTGCCACTGCCCGCTGCCGCTGCCCTGCCACTGCCCGCCGCCACTGATCGCACCACTGCCCGCGCCCCTGCCCGCTGCCACTGCTCGCGCCACTGCCCGCTGCCACGGCTCGTCAGAGGCCCGGGGTCGTCGAGGGGCGTCGAGGGGCGTCTGGGGTCGTCGTCGAAGGGCGCCGAAGGGCGTCGAGGGGCAAAGGGGCGTCGAGGGGCGAAGAGGGAAGTCGTCGGGGGGGTCGTCGAGGGGCGCCGTCGGGGGGGTTCGTCGAGGGGCGTCGAAGGGGGGTGGTTGACGGTCGCGGCGCCCCCCCTGCTCGCGCCACTGCCCGCTGCCACTGCCCGCTGCCACTCCTGCATTGTAGCTGGTGGTGTCGGGCTCTAGCTTTGCCTTCGGCTTCCCGCTGCACGCCAGCCTGAGGCGCTGTCCTTTCTCGCACTGTTCTTTCGAGCCGCTTCCGTCGATTGGGTTAGCGTCTAGTTTAGTGGCATCGGGCTCCAGCTTCGCCTCTGACTGGTAGCTGGTGTTGTCGTGCGCCCGCCTCGCCTCCGTCTGCTCGCGGTCGCTGCTGCCGCGTTCGCTGGCCACTGCCACTGCCGCCTTTCTTCTTGCCGCCGCTGCCGCCTCTTCCGCCTCCGTTCTCGCACAGCTGTCCGCTGCCACCCGCCTCTTGTCTCGCTGCCACTGCCGTCGATTCTCTCGTAGCCGCTGCGGGGTCGCTGCCGCCCTGACAGTCCTCCTCATCCTCCTTGGCGTCGGCATTCGCGTTCGCGTTCGCGCCGTCGTCGCCGCTGTCGGCGCTGTCGGCGCCTGGCTCCTTGCAGGCGGCGGCGCGGCGAGCGGCGGCCGCTCGCAGGGCCCCCGCCGCCGTCTGCAGGCAGGTCTCCGTGGGATAAGCGACGCCCGCCGTGGAGCTGTCACGGGCCCACACTCCGCGACTGTAGCTGAAGGCGTCGGGCACCTTTTGCGCCATGCCTTTCTCGCATGCCCTGACTCCTGCACTGTAGTTGGTGGTGTTGGCCTCTAGCTGTATCTTCGGCTCGCCACTGGGCGGTAGTTTGGGATCCTGACGTTTCTCGCTTTGTTTCCTCGAGCCGCTTCTGTCATTTAGGTTAGCGTCTAGGTTGGCAGCATCGGCCTCCAGCATCGCCTCTGACTGGTAGCTGAAGCTTTCGTGCAGCCGCCTCGCTTCCGTCTGTTCGCAATCGCTGCTGCCACTGCCCGCCCATTCTTGACCACCGACGCTGCCACTGCCTGCCACTTCTTGAACCGTGCCCAGGGAATGCTGGTAGCCACCGAAACCGTCGTAGCCGTTGTAGCCAGGTTGCTTGGAAGCGACCCCCGGGGTGTAAGCCGGCAGCTGGCAGCTTATCACGTCTGCGCTGTGTCCATTCGAACTGCAAGGAACCGCCACTTGGATCACAATGCACTGCATCTTCGCCTCGCTCACAATTGTTTCCTGTGCGACCGTCGCATCGGGCGGTGCAACGGGGCGCTCACTGGATAGACGGTACCCTTTCAGTGCGTCCTTCCAGTCTGAAAGATTGACTCGTTTTCCCTTCCTCGCCGCGTATGCGATGCGGCAAACCGCCTTCTGTAACGGTCTCGACTCGTGTCGGTTGTTAGTATTCTCGTAACAAGCAATTATCTTGATGAAATCTCAGAGAAGAGAGCAAAAAAGAACATCAGGCACCGCCCCTGTCCGCAAGCTTCTGCACCTGGCGGCGGACGGGAAGCATGGGGCTGGCCCGCAGGGCCCGCGCGCGCGGCTTGAGCCAAAATGGCTACAGATCAAACTCCTCCTTGTCCTCCTCCTCCTCCTCCTCCTCCACCTCCTCCTCCTCCGCTTCTTCGCCGCTCCTTGCTATTTAGCTTCGGGGGGGCTCCTCGCCGCCACAGCTGGGCGCGGCTCCAACAAAAATTATCCCAGTGCGACCCTACCTAGGAGTGAGGGCCCCTAGGAAAGCAGCATTAGTAACTGTAGATCTCAGCTAAATCTAAGCCAAAGCTAAGATAAAGCTAAGCTAAAGCTAAGCTAAAGCTAAGCTAAAGCTAAAGCTAAGCTAACGCCCAAGCCAAGCTAAAGCTGAGCTAAAGCTAAGCTAAAGCTAAGCTAAAGCTACGCTGAAGCTAAATTCAAGCTAAGCTAAAGCTGAGCTAAAGCTAAGCTGAAGCTAAGCTGACGCTAAGCTAAAGCTAAACTAAAGCTAAGCTACAGCTAAGTTGAAGCTAAGTTAAAGCTAAGCTAAAGCTACGCTAAAGCTAAGCTAATGTTAAGCCCAAGCTAAGCCAAAGCTAAGCTAAAATAAGCCAAGCTAAGCTAAGACGAGATAAGTTAAGCCAAGCTAAGGGGGCGCTATGCTAAGCTATGCTATGCAATACTGTGCTATGTTATGCTATGCTGTGCTATGCTATGCTACGCTAAGCCAAGCTACATTCGGCTAAGCTAAGCAAGGCTAAGCTAAGCTAAGCTAAGCTAAGGTAAGCCAAGCTAAGCTAAGCCAAGCTAAGCCAAGCTAAGCTAAGACGAGATAAGCTAAGCCAAGCTAAGGGGGCGCGACTAGGGGAACCGCGGGGCGGGGACTGGGGGAACTGCCCGGGGCGCTTTGCACTGCCCGGCCCCTTTAAGCTAATAGAGAGTAAGAACCCTCTAGGCAGAGCCTAGGTAGGGGGACAAAAAAAAACCGGCCAGGAGGGGCCCCCGGATGGTCTCGGGAACGGCCTTGAACGGACGTGGGGCTTCCCGGGTGGTTTCAGGTCCTCCTCCTCCTCCTCCTCCTCCTCCTCCTCCCCCTCCTCCTGGTCCTCCTCCTCCTCCTCCCCCTTCTCCTGCTCCTCCCCCTCCTCCTCCTCCTCCTCCTTCTCCTGCTCCTCCTCCTCCTCCTCATCTTCGGCCTCCAGCCTCCAATCTCCAGCCTCGCCGACGTCTTGAACGAGCCGAGGCACAATTGGTTTCCAATTTGCGGCCTTCGAGGTCCGTGTCTGGACACCTGGACAGTTCGAAGGCAAAACGAAGATGCCGCCCCCCCCGAAAGAGTCACGAGGTCAGGGGACCAACTATTGAGGAGCAACGCACTGGAGGTCCAGAGGTCCTGGTTGGTTGGCGCGCCACGGTCGACAGGTACCGAGCGACATGAACGAGCTGCAAAGACATAGTTAGACATGTATTCTGGCAGAATGAGCAACCATAAGCCAGATTGAAAATTCGAGGTTACACTAAACGAAACTTGGCTGGATTAGCATAGACGGAATGCTAGGACCAAGGACTAAGTTCTCCCCCCAAGAGTTGCGCCCTAACTCGTGTTTGTCAACAGAAACCCTCCGACTTAGGGTCTGTCTGGATGGGGTTGTTTCTCGTAATGGCGATGCCCTGGGGGGCCCAAGATCATCAAGGAACGACCCCCGGCGCAAAGCCGTCCCAGGGACAGGCGATCGATTGGTTCGAGAGCTCTGGGGCCCACCACACTTTCGAGTCAACCTGGGAGTGGGGGAGGGGGGAGGAGGAGAGGAAATGAGGAGGACGATGAGAATGACGAGGTGCGGATAGGCACAAAGGAGAATGGGCAAGATACCAACGGGGACGATGAGGAAGGGTTTGGATGAGGATTGAGGATGACGACGAGGAGGGATGGAGAAAGGGAGCATGGGAAGGAGGAAACTAGATGTGAAAGGCAAGAATATATCAAGGGATGTAAACAAGATCGGGGGCAATATTACTGAACCCGCAATAGGAGGGGGGACGCCTCCATCCAAAGGATCTGTTGCCGACCTGTGCACATGTGCGCGAAAGGATGCCTGACATGGGCTGCGGACCAACGGCAGCCAGCATGTCGAGGATGTGGGTAGTCGTGAGAGGGGGAAAAGAGAGAGAGAGAGAGAGAGAGAAAGAGAGAGAACGAGAGAGTGAGAGCGGGACTGAGAGGTACGAGAGCGCGAGAGAGAGAGAGAGATAACTTACAAACAACACAGAGAGAACAATAGAGACAGAGACAGGAGGAGGAGGAGGAGAAGGGGTGAGGAGGAGCCAGAAGGTCGGTGCCCACGACTGTGTGTCCAGGGGTGAGGAGGTGGGAGGAGGCAGCAGGAGGCAGCAGGACCGCGGCAGGGGCGGGGGAGGGCAGCCACCACGACCAATCCCGATGGGGAGAGGAGACCTCTCGGGCCACGGGCGGCGCGAGGCGGAAGGGGGCGGGGCGCACTGCACGAGTACGGGCAGATGGGGGACATCGTCTGCGCCGTCTCCGCCTGGCCGGGCCGGGGAGGCCCCGCGCGGCGGCGGAGCTGCACCGCCGCCCTCCGCCGAGTGCGGAGCTGGCTGCGGAAGGCCAGCCGCGGACCGGGAACCCGGCTCGTGAGCTCAACCGCATCCGCACGGGTTTCCGCGCCGAGCGTGCCGACTCGGCTGCGGAGGTCGGCCCTTGGCGGCGTTGCCACTCAGTGTCGCCCTCATGCTGATGAACAAGCATCTTCCTCCCCATCCCCCCCTCCCTGCCCATCCCCTCCTCCGCTCGCCCTCCTCCCTCCCTCGCTCCTCCTCCCCCGGCGCCCTACCCCCAGGAAGCGGCGGCAGAGCCGGAGCGGGGGGAGGATGGAGGAGGGAGAGAGGGGAAGGAGGAAGGAGTACGCACTCGTTTGCAGAAGTGGGCAAAGACGCGAAGCAGAGAACGGCGCCGGACGTATACTGGAGCTCCCCACGCCCCCCGAAGACAAAGGAAGAGGGGACACCGTCTGACCCTTGAACTGGGAAGACGCCTGACATGCACTGGAATCTGGGAATCCCGAAATACGGATTTCCGACCACGCATGGGAAAAGACCGGGGGACATGACGCGAACCAGCACGACCCGCGCCGTGGCACCGATGCCATCATGCCCGTGGCTGACAGCCTGGTGCAGGGAGGGTGCCCGCGGCCGTGGCGGCTGGACCAGGGGAGATACATTGGAAGCCCGTGCCAAGAAATACCTCCAGGGTGCCCCAGTTTGCTTGGGTTTCCATGGCTGTGGCATGGGAAGCGTGGCGTTCCCATACGAAAAATTAGCGGACGTCCTGGGGTCTCACGGTTGGGTTTCTTGTGGACAATGTCTTGTGGTCGGGCCCCTACTGTACGAAGGGGGAGTAGGCACGCGGGGCGAGGGACGGAGGGCGCGGAGAAACGGTGGACTGGGGAGGGAAAGGGACGGAGGACAGGCGGAGGAGGGGGATGAATCGGGGAGGGGAGGGGGCACTGCGGTCCAGCAACAGGAGCGCGAGGCGAGGCAACGAGACCCTAGTCCCCGTGGCAGCAACTGCAGCCGCGTCGGGCCAGGGCACATGGCCGAACGGACAGAAGAACACAAATAAGAAAACGCGAATATGGTTTCCAACCCGAATAGTTTCGTCGGCGCTGCAAGGCCCCAGCCAGCCTGCACGTGGAGGTGAAGCTTGGGCGCGCGGTGCCAAACAACTTCAGAGGCGATGGCATCAACGCATTGCCTCCGATTTCCGCGCATCCAATCGTTTCTGATCGGGCGTAGCCCATCATTGCTTTATCGCAAGTAGACTGGGTGCCGACTGAACTGGGCCAGACGGATGGCGCCCGTCAGCAACTCGTCCCACTCTCGGCTTCCGAATGCCCGTACTCTATAGGGCAATCAAAAGCAAACGATGTTATTTTCTGCCGACGGCCACGCAATTCAGCGGCGAGCCCAGCGGGGAAGTGAGAGGGGCAGGCCTTGTAAAGGGGGGAGAGGGTTCTCAGAAGCCCTCCAGACTTCTGAGAAGCCGTTTCTGTCTCCGGAGAAGGCTTAGCCAACTTCTCAGGTAGCAAGCTTCTCAGAAGGTGCGGGGGCTTCTGAGAAGCCCTGCCGCCAGGTGAAAAGGCCTGCCCCCTCTCACATCGCCCCTGGGCTCGCCGCCGAGCAAGCAAGCAAGTGGCGCGACACGTAGCAGGCAGCTCATTCTTGGCTGATGGGTTCCCACCATATGGCGCAGCCAATAGCAGACTGCGTATTCTTGGCCGATGGGTCCGCCGCGAATGGCGCAAACGGAATCGGGCCGTGTGCTTCGACCACCGAGCGCGCAACCTGCGGTGCAACGAAAGGACGCTGTCGTCGGAGGATCGCACAGTATCGCCAACACATCGGCGACGTCAGGCTCCAGACGGCCCCGCATCGCCACTGCAGTGGCGATGCGGCGCGACCCTCCGACCCCATCTACGGAAGGCCCCAGAGGTCCCATCAGGTCGCCAGCGCCCTCCGAGGGGCTACCACAAGGAGCCAGAAGAGTCAATCTACAGATCCCAGGCCCGCGCCTTAGGAAGCCTGGGACCGCCGCCCGCCCCGACGCGAACCACCACGGCGACGACGACGACGACGACGACGACGACGGCGGCGGCGGCGGCGACCGCTGGCGGCCTCGCCGATGGCGTCGGCGAGCTCCTTGCGCACCCGCGCCTCGATGGCCTCTGCGGGGCGGCGGGCTGCCGCTGGGGGCAAACGGATCCTGGTCCCCTCAAATACCTGAAAGACCATGGCGCGCCAAGTCAATCCAAGATCAACTGGCGCAGGAACGGGGTCAGTCAGAGTCTCCCGACTGACTGCGGGCACCTATCGGCGGGAGGTGGGCCTACCCTCCTCCCTCCCTCCCTCCTCCCTTACCTGCTCCCTCTTCCCTCCCTCCTCCCTCCCTCCTCCTTCTCTTCCCTGCTCCCTCTTCCCTTCCTCCTTGCATCCCTCAATCCCTCCCTCCTCCCTTCCCTGCTCCCTCTTACCTTCCTCCTCCTCCCTCCCTCCCTCCCTCCCTCCCTCCCTCCCGTTCGAGGGGGGGAGGGGGGCGCGACGCGCTGGCCCAGACGAACGCGGCGCTCCCATCCCGTCCGAACGTCTGTGTCTCCCTCTTCTCTCTCTGTCTCCCTCCCCCTCCCTCCTCGCTCCTCCCTCTTCCCCCCTCCTCCATGCCCCCTCCTCCCCCTCCTCCTCCTCCTCCTCCTCCTCCTCCTCCTCCTCCTCCTCCTCCTCCTCCTCACCCTCCTCCTCCTGCTCCCCCCTTATCCCCCGAACGTCCGTGCAGACGCGCGCCCGCCGCAGCGCGCCCCGGCGCTCGCCCCGGGCGGCGCCGGGGGACTGTCGGCAGGCCTCCCGGCAGACAGCCGCTCGAACCGCAGCTCTAGCGGGGTCCGGAGGGCAGGAACGAGGCAGGCCGGCACCACCACCACCAGCAGTGCGAGGAGCCAGGGGGGGGGGCTCTCCTGGCGGCGTGGGCCCCCCCCCCCCTCGCTCGAGGCCCCCCCCCACCCCCACAACGGGGGGAGGCATCGTGGACCCCTCTGCCAGTGGTGTGCACGAGTGGCGATGGTGGTGTCGCCTCTCCTTCCTCCTGCACTGCGGCCGAGCGGCTGCGCAAAGGGAAAGCCGATCGGAGCCAGAGGCGGAGCACGGTTGGCCGTGAGAGCGCCAACTCTACTGGAGGAGGGTACAATCCTACCGTCGTGCTGGGTCCCCCTCGGGGAAATGAAGAAGAGAAGGAAAATCAGGAGGAGGACTGAGGTGGACGTGGACGAGAAACAAGGAAGACGAGGAGGATCACCTGGAGGACTAGCGACGAGGTGGAGGTGGAAGAGGCGGGCAGACCGAACAGGTACAGGTACTGGAGTGAGGACACCTGGTGCTGGTCACAACGAGCTGAGGAGGCCCCTGCAGGCATGTGGATGCGAAGCCTGGCACACAGTGCGTGGGCCGAGCACGCCTGCGGTGCACCGCGCCCGCCGAACGGCGGGAGGCAAGCCAGTCAAGGGCCGAGGTCGAGCCAAAGTAAATCCGAAACCAGACTTCTACGTGCGGGCACGGGCGCAGGAACCCCAATCGCCTGCCCAGTAACGAAACAAGTGTAACCAGGACATGGTTGAGAGCTCCATGGAGCCCACGCCGCAGAAGCGCACCATCAACACGGCGTCTGAGGTCCGGGTGTTGGCACCAAGCTGCTGTCAAGCCGGCAGACGGGGCAAGCAGGCCCTGCTTCCCTCTCCGCACACTCCTCCTGCTCCCAACTACCGACGACCAAACCGGTGGACCTGATCCGCACGCGCCGCGGGACCGCCCTTGCCCGGCCGCTGGAACAGCGGCACGGACCAGCCGCTGTAGCGGCTCGCCCGCGCAGGCAATGCCGAGCTCGCCCGTCGACCCCTGTGGCCGCCGGCACGAGAGAGGACGGCGGACGGCCATCCGCAGCGCGCGGCTGGGTGGGGGGGGGCAGGCACTGTCCTCGAAGCCTCTGTCCGGAAGATCCCCAGAGCTTCTGTGGGCCCCGTGGCTGCAGTCGGGCCGCTGAAAGAAGGAACGCGCTAGACAATGGACGACGCCCCCTTTGGGCCCAGGGCCGCCTTCGTTCTCGAGGGCTGGAGGGACCACCAGGCAGGGACGCAAGGAACATCGAGCCCCAACATCGGACCAAAACTGTTCCCGATTTCAGCGTCTTGCCTGCAGCTGACGTGCCCGCGTGCTGTGCCTCCTCCCTGCTCCTCCTCCTCAGCCTCCTCCTCCTCCTCCTCCTCCTCCTCCTCCTCCTCCCTCCCTCCCTCCCTCCCTCCCTCCCTCCCTCCTATTGGACGAACAATAAAAATCATAAAATATTCCAAAATGGACAGACAATAATAAAGCAATAGTCCCCAAACTATGGTTTGACTATTCTTGAAGATTCCCCCTGTAGAGGGGCAGGCCCGACTTGATCCTGTGTGTGTCTCAAGGGCCGGATCCTGAGCCTCTCCTGCGGGGCAACGCTCAGGGAGGGGGGACTGGCTCGGGGGAAGGCGGGGGGGGGCGGACTCGAGCTGGATCGGCGAGGGGCCCCCGACAGCAGAATCGCAGGCTCCTGGGCAAAAATTTGGGCCCCCTCCGGCGAGGAGTGGGCGCTCGGGGGCCGAGGCGTCCCACCCTGCGCCCGCTCCTCCGCCCTCGGTTGCCCCTGGCTCGCCACCGCTCGGACGTCCCTTTCCCGTGCATTGTTCGGCTTCGTGCGTGTCTTTGTTCTGCTCGATGGTCCAGGATCGTCCTCAATGGCTCTCGCCGAGAAGAAATGCACACGTCCGAGCGATGCCAGGCTGGTTTTCGGGCTACAGCTCGGATCGCCCGCGGCCGCTCGGAACGATCCCAGCACCCCCGGAACGCTCTCCCGAGGCGCACGCCCGAGGTTGGAACATCGCCGGCACCGACGACCATTCGGGAGCGGCAAAGAGGGGGGGGGTCCAAGAGGGGGGGTGCCAATCATGGCCGGCGGCATGTGCGCGGCCCAGCGGGGGGGCCAGGGACGTAATGAAATAAGAAGAGGCGCCATGAAATCTGGGGAAATATCATGGCCCCCGCCATGGTATCCCCCCCCCCCCCAGTCATCACCCCCCTCTTTGCCGCCCCCGAACCATGCCCCACGCCTCGAAATTCGGGGACCGGGCCCCCGCCGTCGCCCTGGATGTCTGCCTCTGGGGCCCAATCCTGGGCCTCTCTTCAGGGCGGACGACGACGACGACGACGACGACGACGACGACGACGACGACGGCGACGACAACGACGGCGAGGACGACGACGGCGACGGCGACGGCGACGGCGATGGCAATGCTGACGACGGAGACGACAGCGGCCCCGCCGCCGGTGCAGCGAGGGGGCGGCCCGTGGGCGCGAGAGCGGCCTGCCCCACCGCCATGCCCACGCTGTCCACACCCCCGACCGAGTTCACCTGGCCCGCCACACGCGAGCAAGTGACCCTGCCCGGGCGAGCGCGACCCCAGCTGTGGCACGATTTGGGCACGCGCTGGCATGGGGCAGGGATCTGTGCATGCGGCGGGTGGGCGCCGGATGCGCGGATCGGGACATGCGCCCCGCGAGACGTGGGGCCAGTGCCGCCCGAGTTGGCGACGGAGCGCGCCGATTCCGTGCGGGAGAAGGACCCGCCGCTTATGCTGCTGCACGCGTCGCCGGTCCGTCGCTGCGCTTCCTCGAGTGCGTTGAGCCAAGTGCGGGGGGCCCAGAACGCCGCTTGCGGACCAGAGGATCTGCCAACGTTGTGGGTGGTCCTCGCTGTGATCATACCACAACACACCAGAGGAGCTATGGACCAAGCATGGCCGCGAGGCTTGCCTTTGTATGATAATGAACTGCTGGGGGGACCCCTGGTGGGTCCGCACCAAGTCGGTGGCGAGCCCGGCGGGAAAAGAGATGGGGGCCTTCTTGGAAGGCTCGGAAGCCCCCTGGCCTTCTGAGAAGTTCTCAAAGCCTTCCCCAAACAACTCAGAAGGCGCGAGGGCTTCTAAGAAGCCCCGCCGCCTCCTGAGAAGACCTCATCCCTCTCACTCCCCCCCTCCCTCGCCGCCGATTGGTGGCCCCGCACCAAAAAGGTCCTTCTGGCGAAACGGCACTCTCTTACGCGCGGCCGACCTGGGCATGAGCGACCGCTGGACCTGGCCTCTCCCGATCAAAGGTCGGGGATCTCTAACACGGGTCAATCCAAACCCGGGCCGGTCGGGCTTTGCAGGGTCCTGCAAGATCCTGCACCCAAACCTGGGTCAATGCGACCCTGGCCCTGCAGGATCCTGCAAAATTCGGCGCTCCCCCCATCTCTTTGAGCAGGGACCGACCGTCCCGGCATTCCTATAGGCCTACCACGAACTTTTCTTAGAACCCAAAAATGTTCGAAGAACAAAAACAGTGTTCTTAGAACATAAGCCCGACGTGCTAAAACAAGGCAGTCCTGGGCAGAAATGTTCTGAGAACATTTCGTGCAGACCACAAATGGTTCTTGGAACATTGCTTGGTAGGCCTGTAGGCACGCCAAGACGCTTCACCACTGCTTGCTGAGGGACCCCGGCTGCACATCGGCACCAGCCTCTGCCCGGGCCAGCCCCGAGCAGGGGCTGGCGCACTCGGGCGGAGCCTCCCTGGCGCCCCCGGGAGACGACGGGTGAGCATCGTTCGCGGTACACCCGGACCTGGGACGGGAGAGCCTCCCGCAAGAGCATGAGACCCTCCGCCAGCCAAACGCACAGAACATCCAAGGGTGCCCTCTCCAGGATGCACAAGAAGGTCCCACAAGCACGAAGGACATGAGGGCACCCTCCCCGAGTCCGCCTCGATCTTGTACCTCTATCCGGCTGTACGTTTGTGCGGCGTCGGCGCGCGCCAAGGTTTTTGACGCCGCGTCGATCGTTCGACCTGGCATCGATCGCGGACCCGATCGTTCAAGGCTGAATTCTGTCGGGTCCAGTGGCGTTACCGTATCCATCGGTGCCTCCGCGTCGCAGAACTCAACCTGGAACGCCTTCGCCAGCGTCGCTGGCGCGCCTACGCCGCACGAGCCTGACGTGACCGACCCCTATCCCAATGGGCATGGCCCGGGCCCCAGGGGCCGGTGTGCCCCCCCCCTGGATGGGGATGTGGGCCGTTTTTCTTTCGGGTCTCGAGGGGCATATCCCCAACTGGTGTGCTGTCATGGTGGGGGTCTGGTCGGGGGCGGCCAAGAGGGGGGTGTCTAAGAGGGGGGGGTGCAAATCATGGCCGGCGGCATGTGCGCGGCCCAAGGGGGGGTGCCAGGGACGTAATGAAATAAGAAGAGGCGCCATGAAATCAGTGGAAAAACCATGGCCCACGCCATGAAATCCACCCCCCCTAATCATCACCCCTCTTTGCCGCCACCGGTCTGGACAGGTAAGGGGATGGGAACATTCGCTGGTCAAACGATGCTGGACGGAGGCAGGAGAGCGGGGCCGAGGCAGCAGCTGCAGCAGCAGCAGCTGCAGCAGCAGCAGCTTGAGGCAAAGCAGGGGGAAGACGAGACATCGTCCCGCCTCTCCCTACCTCCACCTCACCTCCAAGATTTTCTAGGGAGATTCTTGGCGCGAGGGAAAGGATCCTGGCACGAGACAGAGGAATGCGAAGAGGAGAATGATGGCACGAGGGACCTGAACCCTGGGTTTCCCCCCGGTGCCGGCGAAAGGCCTTCAAAACACCTTTCCTCCAAGACCCCTTCTCATCACGCTGATGTCTTCCGCAGCGCAACTTTGGAGGGGAGGAAAGGAGCGGACAGCTCCAAGCAACGAGCTGTTTGAGGCCAGCGTGTACCCACACTGCGATCAGAAAGAGATGAACAGCAAAGGGCGCAGATCAATTAAGACTCCTGACGTGCCCGAGCTTACGGCAATGAATATGGTGGAGGGTTTGGACCAAGCTAACATGAAGGGAAAAGCATCATCCGATCTGGTCGTCACTGCACTGCGCCTCGGCATACATGCCGTCTGTCGATCTCGCCCGAGTGAGAGCGAGCGTCGGCTGCCATCTGCGCCCCCACGGCGGCTGCGCCGCCCGATGGCGAACACCAAAGCGTACCCAGGGCAAAACCGATGGATTGCGCAACACGTTGCGCAACCCGTGCATCGCGCAAGTGAGCGTTTTATTACCCGGCGTTTCGACATTGGGCGGAAGGGGAGGGGGAAGGGGAGGATATGGCTCCGGACCTCTGCTCAATGCGACTGTTTGCAACAATGCGTCCTACGGGGGAGACTCCACTTGCTGGAAACAGGCGCCAAAAACCGTACTCGCCGTCTGGGCTGGCGGCGGGGCCCAGGTAGCGACCCGCCCTGTGATTCCGAGACGGTGGCGGTCTGGGCAACCGCCGCCGTCGAGAGAAGAGGCGCCAGAGTCCTTCGGCTCGCTCCTCCTCGCGTTCTCAAGGGTGTCCCGTCGAGGCCCGCTCAAGGGCTCTCCCCGGACCCCTCGTGTGCTTGGCAACGGGGGGCCAACGAACGTGGGGAAAAGAAACGTGCACAGTTTGTCTTGGGCCTGCGGTGGCAATCCAGGGACCGTGTATACAACCCCTTCAGGGCGACTTCCCCGCCACCCTCACTCTCCCCACGTGTCCTTCCCCCTAGTTGCCGCCCCCGCCCGAGCACCGTCCCGGGTCCACCCTGGCCCATCGTTCGAGCCGCGCCCGGCCGTGCTGCCGAGAGCCTCTGGGAACCTCAGATCGTTCCGAAACGCCGTCGTCGCCGTTGCTGCCGCCGGCCCCCGCCTCGACGTCGTAGCCGACGTCGTTGCCGTCGTGGCCGCCGCCGCCGCCGCCGCCCCCCCGCCTCGCGCGCGCACTCCAGCAATCGCACGGGCCCAGCGCCCAGCGCTGGGTGCCCCCGGAGGGCGAGGAGGCACGTCTGGACCGCGCGCCTGCCCGCGGAGAAGGGAGGGGGGAGAGTGGCCTGGAGGAGCCACGCGGGGGTATCCTGGCAGCTGCGCTTCATTCATGTGTTCCCTTCTCTGCTCCCTTCCTTTCTCGAGTCTGCCTGGTGCGCCCTCTCGCATGTCGTCGCATTTTTTGTTGGCAGGTATCTGGGCCCCGCGTCCCCGGCGTGGCATGAAGGTGCATTCCAGAGAGCGGAAAGATCGGGAGGAGGAGGAGGAGGAGATGATGATGGAGGAGGAAGAGGAGGAGGGGGAGGAGGAGGAGGAGGAGGAGGAGGAGGAGGAGGAGGAAGAGGAGGAGGAGGAGGAGGGGGAGGAGGAAGAGGAGGACTAGGAAGAGGAGGAGGAGGAGGAGGAGGAGAAGGAGGCGGGAGGAGGAGGAGAAAAAGGACTAGGAGGAGGAGGGGGAGGAGGAGGGGGAGGGGGAGGACTAGGAGGAGGAGAGAGGCGAGGGAGGAGGAGGAGGAGGAAGAGGCGGGGGAGGAGGAGGAGGAGGAGGAGGAGGAGGGGAGGAGGGAAGAAGTGGCAGGAGGAGGAGGAGGAGGAGGAGGAGGAGGAGGAGGGGGAGGAGGAGGAGGAGGAGGAGGAGGACGAGGAGGGAGGAGGAGGAGGAGGAGGAGGAGAAGGAGGCGGAGGAGGAGGAGGAGGGGGACGAGACCTGCCACATGCAGGAGCGACCTTGGGCAAGGGTGGCCTCGGGTGCGCGCGGCCTGCCGATCTCCTTGCGGGCACGATGCGGCAGCGGCGGCCGGCGTGTCTGCGCTTGCATCCCCCGCCTGCGCCTCTTTGGAAGCTGCGCACCCCGAAAAGCTGCTCGGGCGAAGGGTCAAGCTGTTGGGAAGGGCCCAGCCGCACCCCGAGGACGACGCACCCCCCGTGAGGTTCCGCAGCGTCCACCGTTCCAGCCACGGTGGGCGCCGAGACGCAGCCGTCGGGCGGCCCCGGGTGGGCCCTGAGGCCGCCGCTGCAGGCTGCGTCTGTGCTGGGTACGCTTGGCCTCCCCTGAGGCTGACGCGTTAGCAGAAGAGTCGGGGGGCTCGGGAGGGCGAAGGGGAGAGAGGAAAAGACAAGCTAGGTGCGCTCGCGCCATGTCTGACATCCCACCCCACCCATCCATCCCTTCCCATTGCGCTGTTCTTTCTCTATCCGCCGACGCGTGTCGTAGCCAATCGCGGAACTGGAACTCTAAAAAAAACGAGGTGGCAGATGAGCAGGAGGAACATGAAGATGATGACGGACACCAGACGCAAAAACTTGAGAAAAAGGAGCGGGATGAGCAGGGGACCAGGGAAGGCGGAGGAAGGGAAATGAGGGGCGACAACGATGAAAAAGGACTCGGATCCAGAAAAGTGGCCTGCGCTGCGGCGGGAACGCCATCTTGAACGACTGGAGCAAAGCACCGATCCGAAAATGAGGCCCAAGCCGCAGCGGGAACATCATTTGAAACACCCAAGACCATCGGATTGTAACAACATATCCCAAGACATACGCAAACACGTTTGGAACCCTGTGTGAAAACGAACACGCGGAGAGAACCGGCGATCTGCCCGCCGAAGTCAGGGGAGAGAGGAGAGGCAGTGTTCACGTAACTGTACAGGGGGAGCCATGGAGGATGGGGAGAGAGGGGGGGGGACCGGGATCCGATGCCTGCATGGTGCCGTTGTGCACCCTTGCGCACACCTTGAATCCACGCCGGTGCAGCCCGATCGGACGCGCATTCCGACTCGACCTGACTACAGTCGGGGCGTTGACCTAAGGAACCCTAGATAAGGAACGAGGCCCCTTTTTCCCATGAGTTAAACTTTGACTTCCCATCGAAGCCCCAAGCAAAACCCAAGGCGAACTGCAAAACAACTAAGGAACACCGAGCCCCTGCCCAACGAAAAGGGTTCCTTCCTCAGCGCCACGGCTGTACCTGACTCGATGCGGACTGCTCCTGGGGGGGGGAGGGGAAGCCCGCCCCTTCACCGAAGACGCAGCACCCAAACCACTGAGAACACGCAAAGGAATAAGGAAAGCCACACCCGAGGAAAACACGTGACGTGGCGGATCATGAATACTAAGGGGAACAATGGAAATCAACGGCTCTGCAATTCCCGAACATATATTTAGACACACAGAGCAGTCAGCTCGCGAGGAATCCTCAAGAATCCCAGGCGGGAATCTTGAGGAGCCCTCTGCAAATCTGAAGCATTATCAGCAATCCTGCGGACGAGGTTCTGAGAGCAAGAGGTTGGAGCGTCCTAGCTGGCCCGAACTATATGGGCCCACAGTGGCCCCAGGTAGCCTAACGTGGCCTTGGCATATTCTATCCTCAATTGGACCACGATGGTCTCCAGCACGCCTGCGGAAGCTCTAAGATGGCAACAAGACGGCTCATTTGGCTTGCGAGAATATGGATCCTAAAACGCAAGCCCCACAAAAACCAAAGTCAGTGAACAACCTTACCCCTTTCATCGATGTGTGCCATCTCGCCTTTTCGCTTTCGATGGACTCCTGGAGTCTCAAGACGGCCCCAGGTCGTCCAAGAGAGCCCAGACGAACCCCCAGGCGACCCCCAGGGCGCCCAAGCGATTCCAAGAGATGATCTGCCTGGCTCCGACGGGAAGGGTACAGTCAACCCGCATATGAAGGGTGGGCGATTTTCCCGAGGGTGCCCTTGCATCCTTGCCTCCTCGGCCCATCCTCGGCCACTTTCGTTGGCCGAACCCCGCTCGGAAAGCTCCGAAACGGCCTTCCAAGGCCCTTGCGTCCTGATCGCGCATCCTTCTTATGCGGGTCGACTTTAGAAACAAGGAAAAGCGACACCACCACCACATAGGGACCACCAGCGTGAGGGGCCAGGGTGCCCCCCCCCCCTGGTGGTGTGCCCCCCCCCCCTCCTGCTGGAGGCATCCCCTGCATGTCCCACTACGCGCCGATTTCGGAACACAAGAAAATTTAAACGATGCGCGACAATAAACACCAAATACTTGAACAAAAATCGTCCGCAGACATTTTTTTTTTTTTTTTTCCCCCCGAGAAAGGGGGAGCCCCTCTGGCCAATTGACCGGCCCTAGATGGGGATCGAGGGCGTTCCCTTCGGTCTTCGAGGGGGGTATCCCCAACTTGGGGTGGCAATTTTGGTGGGGGTCTCGAAGGGGATGGAGATGGGGATGGGGATTGCTTGAACGATACCGAAGGGGGGGCCGAATCGGAGCCCCCATATGGAGTACCCGTGGCCCGTGGGGTCGGCCCAGGCAGGCCCCACAGGAGAGCCCCCCCCCGCCACGCGGACCCGACCGCCCCCCAAACACGGCCGCGGGAGCGTCCCCGGGATGGCCCGAAGAGGCCCTCCACGAGCTCTAGGAGGCCCCAGGAGACCTTTTTTTTTGAATCGTTAACCCAAGTTATCCAGAGGGGGGGAGGGGGCCGGCCGATAACCTAACCTTCGCGCTGCGGGCAGCCCTGCATATGCCGCCGGCGCCCCCGCACCCCGGACCTGCACAACCAGCAAGGTCAGGTTATCCTGGGGTGGGGTAGGGGGGGCAAGCCCGATCACCCGGGCCATCGCCGGACCCTAAACAAAAACCGTCTCCAGGCTTGCCGTTCTTGGGAACCCCTGGAGCCGACTCGACTTCGGTGTTGCCCTCCAGCGCGAGGTCTGAGAGCGGGCCATGTTCTGGGCGACGCCGAAGTCTGCTCGGGCCGATCCTGGGTTTGTCGCTCTCTCACGGCTGCCCGTCACCTCTCTGTTCCAGTGTATGCTTTCCGACCCTTCCCTGCTCAAGGCAGCTGGCCCGGGAGTCGACTCTGGATGGGCTGCGAGGAACACTTTGTTTGGTTCGCGGCTCCAAGGCGAAGGACAGGGAGCGGGACCAACGTCCGGGGCGCGGAACGAAGTAAAGACAGCTGTGGGATTTGAGCCCACGCAGCTTGCGCTAGTGGAACTTGAGTCCACCCCCTTAGACCACTCGGGCAAACTGTCCTTAGAAGCTGCGAGGAACACGCGAAGCCTAAACAACTCCACGATGTGATGTTGTTCACGCTCGCAGCTTTCGCATACCTCGGGGCCACGGGGCCCCCTGAGGGTACGATGGGCAGGGCAGGAGACCCAAATGCCATTACGCAAGCCATGTAGGTGCGTACAGCGCGAAAGGGGACTCTCTCCTTACCTTTCGCGCCGCAACAAGGGAAGACATTGAGCTCCCTGTGCGACGCGATCCGTTGGAAACGTGCGCCGAAATGGGCAGATGGCCCGCATGCGAAACCGCTCACTGGGGCCGAGTTGGGTGGAGCTTCCTGTGGGGCACGATCCGCATGAGTGGTGCGACGAAGTGAGCGGGAAGACCGCATGCCAACCCGCCCACTGGCACCGTTCATTGAGCACTCTGTGGGGCACCGTCCGCGTGAAGGTTGTGCCGAAGTGGGCGTCAGCAGCCCCAACTGGCACAAAGAAAGATCGGCAGCAGCGTGCAGCGGCAAGGAGGGCAGGAGGGGCGGCAGATCAGCAGCAGCATCATGCAGCAGGCAGTGCAGCAGCAGCGACAGGCAGGGGAGGGGGGAGCGGCAGACGAGGAGGGAGCGCGCGGCGCGGCGGAAAGGCAGCGAAAATCCAGCGATGCTCTGTGCTGTACTGAACGCTGCTGTGTTGTGTTGCCTTGTAGTGTAATTCCTGTCGTTGCAATTTAACTGCGTTGTGTTACGTTGCGTGCTTTGCGTTGCTGTCGTCGATGTGCGTTTTCTGTCGCTTCGAGTTGCCGTTGTGGAAAAACCTGTGAACACTGTGCTGTTCTTTGGGGCGCATTGCAATGAAACGCATTGCTACGCAACTGAGTTTTGTGACGTTGAACCGTCGTGGATCGCACTTGCACGCCAACCAATGCCACGCATTACAATACCTTACAATGCAACGCAGTGCAAGTTAAGACGGTGGAATGCAAAACAATGTGCCGCAGTGCACATGTCAAGCAACGCCATGGGACCACAACGCAATAGAATTCACAGCAGTGCAACACAGTACGAAGCAACGTAATGCAACTGACGCTGGGCAATGTAAGCCAGCACAAACAGCAATAGTGTGCACCCCACAACACGGCAACGCGATGTGAAACATCGCAGGCAACACATGCAATACAAGCCAAATTGTACACAATGTGATGAAACGCTGAGCAATGTATAACAAAACTAGGCTACACGAAGCGAAGCAAGGCAAAGCAGCGAAATGCAAGTCAAAGCAGCGCAGTGCAGTACAGAGTACTGCGACACACCGCCGCATTGCGGTCCAATGAAAGACCATGCAGTGCGACGCACAGAAGCGCTATGTAAAACTGGTGCTACACAATAGAGTGCCAAGCAATGCAATTCTAGGCAACGCAAGGCAACGCAGATTCATGCGAACGCATACGACAGTGCGAAGGCAAACCAAACACTTACGTCGGGCCTGTCCCCTACCGGGGGATTTTGGGCGAAAAGTCAAAAAATACCCAAACAGACTCCAAACATGCTCAAAAATAGTCAAACAAATCGTCCCCAGACTATTATATGACTATTTTTTGAATATTCCTCCTGTAGAGGGACAGGCCCGGCTTGAGCAAACACCGACAACTCGGGATCTCTGAGACCTGCCGTTCCAGAGTGCTTCCGGAACGCTCTGGGAGAGCTCTGGGAGGCTCTGGAGCGGCGCATCTTCGCCCCAGGCTTGCCCACTCCTCCTGAACCGAACATCGGCGGCGAGCCCGAGGGGGAAGTGAGAAAGTGCTGGCCTTCGAAGGCTTGAAGTCCCCCGGGCCTTCTGCGAAGTCTTCTGAGCCTTCCCCAAAGTCGCAGAGCACCTCTCAGAGGGCGCGAGGGCCTCTGAGAGAAAGCCCGCGGCCGTCCGAGAAGGCCTCCTCCTTCTCGCGTCCCCGCCCCGCTCGCCGCCGAGAGCAGATGCGGGCCATCGGCACCTCGACAAAGCGGAGCCCTCCCCCCCCACACCACCCAGCGGCCCTCGCCGTCCGGGGGGGGGGGGGGCGGCAGAAGGAGCCAGCAGCAGCGTCAAGGCAAGGCAGGGACGCCAGGGGGAGGGGGGCCCCATCCAGGGGAGGGGCCAGCCAGGCCCCCCCAACGCCCCCCCCTGGAGTCCCAACCCTTCCCTCCACTCCTCCTCCTGCTCCTCCTCCTCCTCGCCCACGCGGGGCAGGGGCGGTGGTGGCGTCGTTCATTGTGAACGTAGGATTCACTTCCCCTGCTTGGAGGCCGTCTCCATCGGCTGGCCGTCGCCGCGCACTCAGAATGCGAGCGGCAGGTGCACGGCTTCGGCTCGCGGCTACCTTCCTTCGTTTAGCCGCGTCGCTGGAGGATCCACGGGGGTGGCTCAGGTTCGTGACCGCGTCTCTGGACACTCTTAGACGGCATCAAATCCCACCCAATGATAAGCACCGCGAGAAGCGAAGCCGTCTAGTAGTTGCACCCAGGCAAGGAATCGAACGGGGCAGGGCTGTCCAGTAAACACCCAGGGACGTTTAGACAACGCCAATTGTCGGGGTCTGGGTGTTTTTAACCCCCTTGAACTCTCGTTATCATTCTCGCTCGTGCGAGGCAAGCGGCCGTCGAGGCTCGGCGGGCCCTCGCTGGGCGGGAGCATCACGCCGCGGCGGGCGGAGGGGGGCGCACGTCAGCGGCGAGGAGAACACCGATGTCACCTGCCGGGCGAGTGGGGGGTGGGGGGAGGAGGTCAGCACGGCGAGGGGGGGCCATCGGAGTCTTCAGTCGTGCTGGGGGCTTCTTGGGGATCTCCTTTGGCGCCCACTGGCAAGCGAATCTGTGGACCAAGCTCACCACTGGAGAGGTGAAGGGAAGGACGTTCGACATGTAGAAACAGGTGCAATTGAGGAGTTCGCAGCAACAGGAGCGCGAGAAGAGCACGGGGGAAGGGAACGAGGGCGGTACGGGGCGGGCGCGTTGGCGCGTTCGTCCAATTGGGTATCCTTTTCTTGACTTGCGAGTGCATCTGCCGCTGCCCCGTTTGGTCACTGCACGGGCATGGCGCACCGCATCTGAGGGGTTGGCTTTGCCAATGCAACTTCCCGGGAGCTCATCTTCCCCCACCCTCTCCCGAAACGTACCCCGACTGCATTAGATGTCACAACCGAGTGTCATCGATTCTCCACATGAAAGAAGGCTCGGCATTCCTAATTGACGAGCCTGTAGCGACACTGCTTCTGCCACAACAAGCGCGTGGGAACAGCCGGCGCCAAGCACTCGGCGCCGACCCTCACCAAGGAATCACTAGCGACGGGGAAGACACAACATGAGATGGTATACGTAAATCCGCCACCTTGGCTATTGCCACACTACGGCGCGGCAGAACCTGATCGGACAAGAACGGGAAGCGCCGCTTCTGTGGCTGTAGCTCGCTGGGCAGTATGGGAGCCTGTTCGGGCACACGTAGGCAAGATGGCCCCCAAACGGCCCAAGAGGCCTCCAAGAGGCCCCCAAAGGCCTCCAAGAGCCCTCCCAAGAGGCAAAAGTCACCCAAAACCCGAAGCGGCCCGAGAGGTTCCCAAAACGGCCTTCGATGCGTCCTAGACGACCCAAGAGATCCAAGACGGCTCCAAAAGGGCCCCACAAGAGGGAACACGAACCACAAATCCGACCCCTCCGCACCAGGAGGCCCCCAGGATGCCCCCAGAGGCGCCCCGGAAGCCCCCAGAGCCCCTCAGAAAACCCCTACGCTGCCCCCCCAAAGCCAGAGATGACCCGCGAGACAGCAAAACTGCCCGCAATACGCGTCAAAACTGTTTCCACAAATGTCTCCGACAGGCCCCCACGAGATCCCAACGAACAACCCAAGCGGGGTGGCGGGCATGCATGGGGGAACATGCGCCGCATCTCTTTCCTCACGCGCCCATTCAACCCAGGGCGCTTGCAACGCTTGCATCGCGATGACAAGGGACGATGGTGATGCCCATGGTGACGATGAAAAAAAGTGGAACTCATGATTATGACGATGATGACGGTGGTGCTGATAATGATGCTGCGATTGCTGCGACTGCTAACACGGATGATGATGATCCGCCATCATGGGTGGACCCCCAAATTTCGGGCACAACGCGGCGAACACCGAAGCCTTGCTCATCTGGCGTGGCTGGCGAAACCTGGTGTATCCACCGCGGAAGCCGTCAGCTGACTTGGCGGGACGGGGCCGTCGCATCGCAGACCCATACCACCACTGCCTGGAGTGCCATTGCCGGAACTGCCTGGACTGACCTGGGTGTCGCATGGATAGACGTCGGCCGTGACGACCGTTTCTGCGACTTGGTCTGATGCTGGGATCCCAAATCCCTCCGAAGATTCCTAACGTGCGCGGGCGATGCCTGCTCTCTCGCGGAGTACATCGGAAACCCCTTCGGTACTAAACCCCGCCCAGCCTGTCGGGAAAAGCGGGGCGGGATAGTTCTACCCCGCCAACTCCGCGACATGTCGATCGCGCGGAAAACAAACCGTCTAACATCGGTGCCACAGCGACGGGGGAACATGTGTCCGATCACGCTCCCCACTACCCATCCAACCCACGGCTCTGGCGATGCAAGCATTGCGATGGCAAGAAACGATGATGACGATGATGATGATTTTGCGCCGCCATCGCAGGCGGACCCTATTCAGAGGTATTTCAAGCACCTCGCGGCCAACGTCGAGGTTTTGTTAATCAGGCGTGGCATGCAAAGCTTTTATACACCCAGCGCGGCGGGCGACAATCGACTCTGTCGCATCGCAGCCCTCGCCGCCATTGCCCGGACTCCCATTGCCTGAACTGCGGGGACTCGCCTGACTGTCGCACGGATTCAACAAACGGGAAAACACGCGGCGGGCTCGCAGCACGCTCGTTCCTCACGGATCTATCCAGCCCAGGATCCTGGCGATGACGGCGATGCCGATGAGGATGGTGATGGTGATGGTGATGAGTATGATGACAGTGCTGCTGATGGTGATGAAGATGAAGATGACGATGATGATGATGATACTGCTGCTGATGCTGATGATGATGATGATTATGATGCGTCGCCATGGCTGGTGGATCCAACATCGGTATTTCAGGCGCCGTGCGGCCAACGTCGAGGCCTTGTCAGCCCAGCGCGGCAGGCGACGCCTGTTATGTCCAGCGCGGCGGCCGACAGTTGACCTGGACAAATGAGGTCGTCGCGGCGCAACCATTGTCCTCAGTGCCGGGATTGTCATTGCCTGAGCTGTCTGGCCTTGCTTGCCTGTCGCATGGATACAAACCGAACCGTAACGCAGCGGGCGCGCGGGATGCGCGCGCCCAATCTCGTTTTTAACAGGCCCATCCAGCCCATGGATCTGGCGATACGTGCAACGCAGTGACAGGAAACGATGATGATACAACGGTTACAACGGTGCGTCGCCATCGTGGGTGGACCTTTTCAGCGGTGTTTCAAGCACCGCGCGGCGAACGTCGAGGCCTTGTTAGTCCGGCGCGGCAGGCGAAGCCTTCTGTATCCAGCGCGGCGGCCGACAATTGACTTGGCGAGGTGAGGCTCCGCACCGCCACTGCCTGGACTGCCATTTCCTGACCTGCCTGGACTTGCCTGACTGTCGCTTGGGCCAACGTCGGCAGAGGACGCGGCGGGCATGAACGCAAGGGGAAACGTGCGTCCAACATCAGCCCCCACGGGCCCATGACGATCATGATTTCGATGACGATGAAGACGATGGTGGTGGTGATGGTGATGACGATGATGATAATGGTGAAACATGATGATGAGAATGCCGATGATGATGATGATGATGATGCTGATGCCGATATGGTGGTGATGATGATGCTGCTGATGATGTTGATGAGAATGATGTTGATGTTGATGTTGATGTTGATGATGATGCTGATGCTGATGCTGATGCTGATGATGCTGATGATGATGATGCTGATGATGCTGATGCTGATGATGATGATGATGATGATGATGATGATGATGATGATGATGATGATGATGATGATGATGAGACGCCATAGTGGGGGGGGCCGTCAGCGGCCTTTCAGGCACCGCGCGGCGTACAGCAAACCCGTGTCGGCCAGAGGGGGCCAGGAAGGGTCTCGCCGGCACACTGGCGGCACACCCGATAAGGGGGTGGGCCGCGAGGGGGGAGGCCTTCCCCGAATGGCGGGAGGCTTCTCAGAAGGCAGGGGCCTCCTTCGAAGGATCTGGAGGCTTCTGACACGGCTGCTCGGCAGCCGGGTGGGCTTCCCAGAAGCCACCAGCCTTCTCAAAGCCTCCCTTGAGGAGGAGGAGGAGGAGGAGGAGGAGGAGGAGGAGGAGGAGGAGGAGGATTCCCGCGTTTCAGGAGGCCGCCCCCCTCGCACGTGCGCGCCGGCCCTCCTCGACGTGCCCCCCCCTCGCGCCAAGGACCCCGTCAGCGACGGCCCCCGTTCGGTCAGGGATAGCAGACCCAGTATGCGATCCATAACCCTCCTTCGGTCAGGGATAATCGGGTCGGGCGAAAGGGGGGGATAGAAAAGGGGGGGATTGAGAATCAGCTAACGTAGCTGATTTTCCCGGCGCCCCCCAGCGCCGGGAGGCGCTCATGTATCGAGGAATGGGCCCGGCGCCGGGGCCGAAACCAGCTGCATGCAGCTAATTTCGTAACCCCCCCTTTCCCTATCCCCCCCTTTCGTCAGGCCCGAGGTAACAGACCTACTGGGTGACACCTGAACGGGATAACAGACCCACCATGCGATCCAGAGAAAGGAGAGAGCGTAATCCACCGCCGCTTTACTGTGGAAAATTGCCCCCTCTTCCTCCGGAGCCCGGGGTCCCTCCGAAAATCCCCCCCCCTGCTGGAACACCCCCCCCCCCTTCCCCTCCCCCGGCAAAACCCCCCCTCCCCTAACCCCTCCCCCCCCCCCTCCCCCTCGAAAACCGGGAGGGGTCACTCCCGGCTCGAACCCCCCCCCCCTCGAAAACCGGAGGGGGGTCACTACCGGTTCGAACCCCTCCCCACCCACCCCACTCACCGCCAGCAAACGACTCCCGGTCCCTACCACCGTCCGCGCCACATCCCCCACTGTTGTTCCCAACACCACTGTCCTCACCACCACTGTCCCCATTGGTTCCACCACCGTCCCTACTGTCCCCACCAGTGTTCCCACCACGGTCGCACTGTCCCCACTGTCCCCACCACTGTTCCCACCACGGTTCCACTCTCCCCACTTTCTCCACGGCCCCAACCATTGCCCGACTCTCCCCACTGTCCCCACTGTCCCACTGACTCCTCCGCTGTCCCGCTGAGCTGTCCCACTGTTCCCACCACTGTCCCCACTGTCCCCACCACTGTCCCCACTGTATCTCTGTCCCATTGTCCCACCGCCGTCCTCGCCACCGCCTTCACCACTGTCCCCACCACCACTGTACCCTCCACTGTCCCACTGTTTCCATTCCACCTCCCCCTGTCCCCACACCACTGTCCCCACCACCACCGTCCCCACCACTGTCCACTGTCCCCACTCACGCACCGCAACCGCAACCGCAACCGCGGGCCTCCTGACCCTCACGCACCGCAGCCGCAGGCGCTCATGGGCTAGGCTGCAGTACTGCATTTTCTGCGAGGCCACCTTGGCTCCAGAAGAGGGCCTCTCCCATGCTCTCAATGTGTGCGGCGCATGGACAAAGGGGCGCGCAGCCTTCGGCCAGGCCCCGGGAGTGGGCGCGGGTGCGGAGCCAGGGGCCTCCCTGGGGGCCGAACCGGGGTCGCCGGGCTACCAGCAGCTGGCAGAGTGGGCAGGTGCTCTGGACTCTAGTGCCACGGAGTTCTGGAGCGGAGCCCCTTGAAAAGTGCGACCCGGCACTCCCCGTTTTTCTCCCCGCCCTCCTTTTCTCCCCTGCCAGGGAGGCTGCGTGAAGATGCACCCCCGGGGCGTCCTATCGCCGCCCTCCTGCGCCTCTGGTTTCCTCCTCTCTCTTTTCCCCCTCGTCCCTGCTCCTGCTTCTCTTGCTCTCTTCCTCTTCGTCCCCGTCTTCGTCTTTGTCCTCCCTCCCCCCTGCTGCGCTATGTTGGTTTCCTGGGGCGGTGACCCCTGGGGGGCGCTCTCGTTGCCGCGACGGGGTGCGGCAGGGAAGCTGCGTCTCTGCTCGGCTTGGCTCGGGGTTCTGCCCTCTTCTGTCCGTCCCCCCCCCCCCTTTCGCGCCCTCCCCTGTCGTCCTTGCGCCCCCCCCTCCCTCCGGATTGTCTGGAGGGAGTGCGTTGAGGATCCCCTGATCTTCCTAGCCCCTCCCCATCTCCGGGGGTGCTGGGTTCTCCCACCTGATGGGAGCTGGGAGTGGTGGAATTTCCAGGGCTCCCCGTCCACTCCTCCGTCCAGACTCAGCCGCCTTCGCCCTCGCCCTGCCGTCTCCGGCTGCTCAGTGCGCCCTGGCCTCAAGGGGATCAGGTAGGACTGAGGCCGCGGAGGTGGGTCGAGGGCGGGGGCAGCGGCTTGAGCCACCGCGGCTTGAGCCACCGCGGCTTGAGCCACCGCGGCATCCCAGTGCTTCCCCTCCCCCCCCCTTCCGTCGGAAGAGGCCCGAGAGGAGTAGTGTGAAGGTGACCTCTGGGGCATCCCAGTGCTTCCCCTCCCCCCCCTCCCGTCGGAAGAGGCCCGAGAGGAGCAGTGCGAAGGTGACCTCCGGGGCATCTCAGCGCGCCCCCCTCTCTCCGGATGGTGTCCCCTCGCTTCTCGTCTGCCTCCTGCTCCCTTCTCCCTGCTCCTTCCTTCTGGGGCGAGGCCAGCGAGAGCGAGCCCAGGCCAGTCCGGGCCTGCCCAGGCCTGCCCGGGCCTGCCCAGGCCAACCCAGGCCAGCAGAGGCCATCCGAGGCCAGCTCAGGCCAGCCCCGACCAGCCCAGGCCAGCCTGAGCCAGCCGCGGCCAGTCCGGGCCAGCCGAGGCCAGCCCAGGGCCAGCCCAGGCCAGCCCAGGCCAGCCCAGGCCAGCCATCCTTTTCTCCCTCTTCCCTCCTCCCTCCTCCCTCGTCCCCGTCCTCTCCTCCGTCCAGACTCAGTCGCCTTCGCCCTCGCCCTGCCATCTCCGGTTGCTTAGTGCGTCCTGGCCCCAAGGGGGTCAGGTAGGACTGAGGCCGCGGAGGTGGGTCGGGGGTGGGGGCTGGGAGCGGATCCGGATGGTCTCCACCACCCACGCTGGCAGACTGCGGTATGCCTTGCAAGGACTGGATGGCTGACCCCAGGGCGGATCCCTTTTACAGCTCCCTGTCCGCACTCACGTGCGCTCACTCGGGAAACCCTTGGTGCAAGGTGGGATGCCCTCCATCCCCTGCTTCCCCTGGGATCGCCAGGGAGGTGGGGGGGCCCTCCTTCCACCAGAGCTGTTGTCCCCTGTGCGCGGATGTGGGAGCCGACTGAGGTCAGGCCGCGGCTGGTCCACCTCCTGGCTGCCCTCGGGGTGCTGTCCCTGCAGCCCTCAAAGAATGCCCACAGTGGCCACCAGCCAGCCATTGTCCTCACCGCTGTCCCCACCACTACAGTCCCCACCACTGTCCCACTGTCCCCACCACTGTCCCGCTGTTTCCTCACCACTGTCCCCACCACCACCGTCCCCACCACTGTCCGCACACCCCCTCGGTTTTCAAGGGGGGGGGGGTTCGAACCGGTAGTGACCCCCCCAGTTTTCGAGGGGGGGGGGAGGGGTTCGAACCGATAGTGACCCCCCCCCTTTTCATGATGAACTGAGGGGGGGGGAAGGGTTCGAACCGGTGGTGACCCCTCCCTGTTTTCCGGAGGGGGGGTGGAGGGGTTCGAACCGGTAGTGACCCCCCCGGTTTTCCGCCAGCAGCGGTAGAACACGCTCTTTCAGACAAAGAGGCTGCAACGGCCAGAACAAGCATCTGCACGACATATGTTCTGCAATGCGATAGCGGTGCACTGCATTTTCTCTGCAACCGCTTGCGGATAAACTGCAAAGAAGCCCCACAGGCCGGGCAAAGAAGGGCCCCCAAACCAAAAAATGCATCGCGGCAGCCGAACATTCCCGTTGCAGACAACCTGTGGCACGTGCTGCATTGAACGCGAAAGCGGAAAGACACTGGACTGCAACAAAGTGCGCGTTTGTTAGGGGGAAAAAAAACCTACCTCGCTTTTGACCACCCTCGCTTCCAAGAGATACCAAACGATGCCAAATTGCAGCCTGTACTGATCAAGCCGCTTGACGAGGAGGCGCGTGGTATGGCTTGGTTTTGCCTGGAAGCGAAAGCGGGGTAGGTAATTCACGCTCTGATTTGTTGCCTCGAACCAACCGTTTCCTGTTACCCCCTCTGCTGTGACCTCGTCTCCGCTTCCCTGCCTCGACGAGCGCCCCGACACTCCGCGCCCCTCCTTGCCGACGGGAGGCGCCACGCCTGCCGGAAGTCCTGCTGCCAACGCGCCGCGTCGGAGCCGTCCTGCGGTGCACATACCGCCCTCTTTCTCTCCGTTCCTCTCTCCTCCTCCCTTCCTCCTCCCCCCACGCCCTCATCCTCCTGATCCTCCTCATTCTCCCTCCTCCTCCCTCCCCCTCCTCCTCGTCCTCCTCCTCCTTCTTCTCCTCCTCCTCCTGATCATCAGCATCAGCATCAGCATCCTCGTCGTCGCTGTCGTCATCATCATCATCATCATCATCATCATCATCATCATCATCATCATCATCAGCAGCAGCAGCATCATCATCATCAGCATCAGCATCAGCATCATCATCATCATCCTCAACATCATCCTCAACACCACCACCACCAAAGCAACAGCAACACCAACAGCATCAGCATCAGCATCAACATCAGCACCACCACCATCACCACCACCACCATCATCATCATCATCATCATCATCATCATCATCATCTTCACCATCATCGTCGTCATCATCATCGTCGTCGTCATCACCATCGTCATAGGCATCATCATAACCACCACCAACACCACCATCACAATCATCATCACCACAGTCACCAGCATCCTCATAATCGTCGTCGTCATCAACATCATTATCAGCAGCATCATCATCACCATCATCATCGTGAGCATGATCATGATCATAATCCGCCTACTCATCATCATCACCATCATCATTAGCACCAGCATCATCGTCATCGTCGTCATCATCGAGAGTACAATTATCACCACCACCACACCACCATCATCACAACCATCGTCGCCATCACCATCACCATCACCATCACCATCAACATCATCAGCATCGCCGTCATCATCAACATCATCAACATCAACATCATCCATCAGCACTGTCAGCATAACACTCATGCTCAAGTTCAATACCAACATCACCCACAATATCATCATCATCAGCAACACCACCACCAACATCAAAGACACCAACACCGCCGTCACGAACCCCATCGCGAAAACCATGACAACCATCATCGTCGTTTTCACCATCAACAACAACAACCACAACAACAACATCCGTCAATTCCTCCTTCTCCGCATGACTCTCATCCTCCTCCTCATCCATCTCCTCCCTTCCTCCCTCCACCTCCCTTCTCCCATATAATCCCAATCGTTCTCGTAGACACCTCATCATCCTACTTCTTCCTGCTCCCTCTCATCTTCCTCACCCTCATCATGCTTCGGACTCTCCCTTTGCTCCTAATTGCCATCGCCGCTCAAACAACCCAGGACCCCCCAGATCCTCTGAGGAAAACCGAGAAAGCCCTGGGGCCTTCTAAAACCCCCTTCTCATCCTCCTTCCTTCGCCCTTCCCCTCCTTTTCCCCCTTCTCGTTCTCCTCCCTGAGGATGCTATCCCCTGGTTGTATAAACGAGGTAAGGTCAAACTCGCAGCGACAAGGGTGTGTGGGGGGAGAGCAGGCAAGACAAAATACTAGACAACTGGACCCAACGTCCCTCCCAGAGCCGCGAGACTGCACAAACGGCTGAGTAAAAGTCGCTTTGGCTTCAGAAGGAGGAGTTCCAACGGTGAATGTCCCAGTTGACAAGCAGCGCAACCGCCTGGAGACGTCTCACATGGGCGAGGCCAATGGGTGTCTCATGGCACCATACACTCCCTAGAATAATGCCCCTCCGAACGAGGAGCATATCCTCGTGGACCTCACTCCTCTTCCGCAAGCGCCCGCTCCTCCCGCGACTTACAGCCGCCCTTGGGCGCGACATTCTCGGCGGCGACGTGCTCGCTGATCCACTTGTTGGGCACGCCATGGCCCCGCCCGTGTTCTGCAGCCGCGTGAAGAAGTAGCTCTCGTCGTGAGTCTGGCCCTCCGACCACGACGAGCCGAGTGGGACATCCTTGGGCCTCATTTGGAGGCGCGGACAAGGGGGTAGGGGGAGAGTGGGAAACTTCTTCGAAGGCGGCCGCTTCTTAGAAGGCGCTGGCCGTCCTTCTAAGAAGCCAGGGGCGCGCCGCTTCTCAGACGCACCCCAGCAGCTTCTTAGAAGTACTGAACTGCTTCTTCGAAGCAAGAACAGCTACTTAGAAGCAAGCCACCTACTTCTTGGAAACACGCCAGAAGCAGCTTCTAAGAATCAGCCACAAGCTTCTTAGAAGGGGCGACGGCGCCTTCTAAGAAGCAGGGAGCTTCTAAGAAGCCTTCCCCCTTCCCCTAAACACCCTCTGCGCGTGTCCGGCTCTCTTCGCATAACACGATCTGGCTGCGAATCAGCTCCAAGGATGCAGCGCTGCTGGCGTCCAGCTGGTCGTAGCACAAGGCCGTCTGGACAATCTTGGACATCTCGGAGTGCTGGGGCATGACGGGATCAACAAGGACCAGGCGACAGGCGGAACGGAAAACGACGTGGCGCCTCACTGCCGAGCCGCCGTTCCCCAGGATGAAGATCGCGCGCCATGCGACTGTGCAAAGGGCCGGTGCGACCCAGTCGGACCAGGTCTGCTGCCGAATCGCCCTGGCGGCGTCGCGGTCCCTCCACCACGGCTTGGGCGATCTGCGCAGCCTCCATGGCGTCCGGCACTGCATGCGGTCCGGTGTGCGCGACGGCGCCGACAACCCCGCGGGCGGCAAGGTTGGCGTCGTGCTCACTCAACCCTCAGCGGAGCGGTCCCCATTACTTTGGTAACAACTCTTGGCCCAAGGGAACTGAACAAACTACCCCCAAACCAAAACACCCGTGGCCCCCACGGGACCGTGAGCGCCCGCGCGTCGAGACACTTCGCGCCCTGGCGCGCCCCCAGGAAAACCACATGAAAAACTTGATCCCCGAACTCGCTCGACGACGCACGCCGGCCGTTCCCGCAGTCGCGCCCAGGCGCAACCGTGTCTGCTCCGCGCGCCACAGCAAAACGACGCGCCCGAGCCACGAGCAAACAGATAACTAGTTCGGCAAGTTGCTACCTCCCCCAACGAGGTGCGGCAACGTTCAAGCCAGGGGCGGGCGCGTGCCTCCAGCAAAAACAGTGCGCAACCTGCCATCTTTGCCCCCCCCCCCCGGACAGGGGTCGGGATGCTCATTTCGTTGCGGACGGTCGGCTCCGCACGCGGCGCAGCGGGCTGAGGCCAGACGGCGCAGTCCTCGACCGAGGGCGCCCCCGGCCCCAGCGGCACCTCCGCAGCCGGCGGAGGATCGGGCGGCGGCGCCCCAGTGCCGAGGGGCGGGGCGCCCGATGGAGGCGCGAGGCTGGACCGGAGGCGAGCCCAGCCAGGAAGGGGGGCGAACGTGAACAGCCTGGACGCCCTTGGCCGCATCTCGAGAACAAAATATCTGAGATGGTCAGTGGGGCGCGACAGCGGCACAGGAGCCCGAAAGAGGTGAGGGGGAACTGCTGTATAAAAAAGACCTGGTTGAACAGAATTGCCCCCGCCCCTCCTCCAAGCTGCACAGTGGCCAGCTGATCGAATGGCCAGCAACTCTCATGATGCTTGTGGTTTAAGAGCTCAACAGCGCCATTTATCACCATCACCACAAGCATCATCACCACCACCATCACCATGGTGATCATTATCATCACCACCACCATCATCATCATCATCATCATCATCATCATCATCATCCTCATCAGCATGGTCAGCATCATCATCATCATCATCATCAGCGTCAGCATCATAACCATCATCATCACCATCATCATCGTCGTCGTCAGCGTCGTCTTCGTCGTCAGCGTTACCACTATCATCATCAGCATCAAACTCACCAGCGTCGTCATGTGGATCATCATCATCATCATCATCAGCAGCATCATCAGCATCATCAGCATCATCACCCTCACCATCACCATCATCAACATCAGCATGATCATCATTAGTACCCGAATCACCACCACCCACATCATCATCAACATGGCCCTCAGCAATATCACCATGGCCATCATCATCAGCATGGCAATCAGCATCATCATACTCATCATCATACTCAGCAGCATCATCGGTATCATTCGCATCACCATCGTCAACACCAACATAATCCTCGACATCATCATACTTCCCACCACAATCGCCGTCGTCATCATCATCACCATGATCATCATCATCATCATCATCATCATCATCATCAACAGCATCAGCATCAGCATCATCACCAGCATCATCGTCAACAACATAAGTAGCATCATCATCATCGTCACCGTCATCCCCGTCATCCTCGTAAGTCTCAGCATCCTCATCATCATCCTCATTACCCTCATCATCCTCATCATCCTCATTACCCTCATCATCCACATCCTCCTCATCCTCCTCCTCCCCATGCTCCTCCTCCTCCTCCTCCTCCTCATCGGCGGCGGCGGCGCTGACGGCGGCGGCGGCTCGGGCAGGCGGTCGGCCGAGAGGCACGACGAGGGGCACCCCTCCCCGCGCCTCGGTCGGCTTGCTCCACGCCTCGGCGGCCGCGCAGCGCCCCGTGCGGAGGTCGTCGTCGTCGTCCTCGTCGTCGTCGTTGCCGTTTGGTCGCCGTAGCTGTGGCCGTGGACGTCGCACCGTCCGCTGCCGCCGTCGACGTGATCGTGGCCGTCGTCGGAGGGCAGAGTGAGTAGGACGACAGGGGAAGGGTTGGAGTGGGGAGGAGGGGGTGGGCGAGGGGGAAGGAGGAGAGGAAGGAGAATGGGGAGGGAGTGGGGAGGGGACAGAGCAGGGAGGAGCATAAAAAGCGAGGGAGAGGAACGGATGAGGAGGAGCAGAAAAGAATGATAATGCGGAGGAACAGGGGGGCAGGAGGGATGAGCAAAGGATAGTGGGATGAGATTACTTGGGCTCTGCCTTCAATTTGATCGAGGCCCTCAGTGATGACGCCAAGAGAAGGCCACGACGTCGTCGTCGTTCTCCTCCTCCTCGTTCATGTCGTCGTCGCCATTGCTCCCACCTTCATCATCCTCCTCCTGCTCCTGCTGTTACTCCTCCTCCTCCCACTTCATCATCCTCCTGCTCCTGCTGTTACTCCTCCTCCTCCCACCTATCTCTTCATGATCCTTCCTCCTTCCCCTCCTCCGTCTCCAGATTCTCCTCTGCAGCCTACCCCTTCGACGGAAGGGTCAGCAAATTCTTTCCTGGGTCTGCTCAAGTTGATTCCGAGCTTGGGCCTGACGCCTGATTCACTTCTCTGTTCCAATGCATGGTCCTTCAATTTCCTGAGCAAGGCAATTCGCCTGGCGATCGTTTTGAGATAGGCTTCGGGGTGCGCGAAGCGTCAAGAGTTCGCCGAGCCCCCGCTTGCTGGCGGTGAGAAGGCGTGTGAGATAATTGGCTGCCCCTCTCCCCCTTTCCCCCCTCCCCTGGGGTCAAACATCTCATTAGAGGGGGGAGGTGGGAGGGGCGGGGGGGTTCGAGCTTGCCAAAGCACCCCAGGGGCCCTCCCGAGCCTCCAAGGAGCCGAAACAATCCAAGAACACATCGAGATGCCCAAGGTAACCCCGCCACAGTCCAAGATGGCTTCAAGATGGCTTACGAGGTCCGGTCCGCAAGACGGCCCAAGAGGGCCACCACGAGAACCCCAAAAGGCACCATCGTTTCAGTCCACCTATCGGTTTTGGCGTTGGTTCTTTTTCCAGGGGAACTCCCCCTGGGGCGTCGGCCCGTCCCGCCAGGGTGCCTATCTCGTCGGATGTTCCGCTCAAGATGGCCCAAGATGGCCTCCAAGATGCCTCCAAGACGGCCAAGATGGCCTCCAAGACGGCTAAGATGGCCTCAAGACGCCTCCAAGACGGCCCAAGATGCACTCAAGACGCCCTACGATAGCCTCAAGATGGCCCAAGACAGCCTCAGAAGCCCCCAGGAGGCCTCCAAGACGGCCCAAGACGGCCCAAGGAGCCTCCAAAAGGCCCTCCAGGCAGGCCCAAAGAGGCCAAATTCATTGATTGTCCCTAGGTGCTTGAATGATTTTGGCATTTGCGTCGTCTCGGCATCCCGACGGCTCAAGACGCCCAAGAGGCCCCCAATATCGCTCCAAGACCACCCACGAGGCCTCTAAGAAGGCCCCATGACGGCCCAAGAGGCCTCCAAGACGGCCCAAAGACAGCCCAAGAGACCTCCAAGACGCCCAATATTGCCTCCAAGACGGCCCCGAAGCGCCCCAAGAGGGCCCCAAGTCGGTTCAGAGAGGCCCCTAAGACGGCTCCCGACGGCGTCAGACGGGCCAGGAGCCTACCAAGATGGCCGAAGTTGGCTCGAAGCTGGCCCAAGGCGGCCCAAGAGGCTTCCAAGGGGGCCCCCAGGAAGGCATGAAAAGGCCCAAAACAGAGATTTCCCTTAGGTTTTTGACGGAGTGTGACATTTGCTTCTTTTCAGCCTTCCGGCGGCCCGAGACGGCCCAACAAAAAACCCAAAGATCGCCCAAAGATCGCCCAACGATCGCCCCAGATGCCTCCAAGATGGCCCCAGAACGGCCCAAGAGGCCCCCAAAACGGCCCCAAGATGCCTGTTTCGTCCTGCATCATCCCTCCTCCTTCTCCTGGCAATCCTCCTCCTCCTCGTCCTCGTGCGGAACACGACCCAGAGGAAGCGCACGACGTGCGTCCCAGCCGATACGCGCCGGATGACGACCCAGAGGAAACGCGCGCCGGAGGATGACCCGGAGGAACCACGTGAGCTGCGGGACCCATAGGAAGGCTCCCGCCTGACGCGTCCTCACAATTCACTCACAGACGAGGTTCCCGCTTGATACTTCCTCCAAATTCAGACCAGAGGAGCCCAAAAGTGACGACAGTTACAGGAATCCGATGACCCGCTCGGATTAGCAACATGATCTGCGGGCACCATAGGGAGGGGGCCCCCGCCTGAGACTTGCTCGCAATTCACTCACAGACGAGGCTCCCGCTTGATACTTCTTCTAAATTCAGACCTGAGGAGCCCAAAAGTGAGGACAGTTACAGGAATCCGATGACCCGCTTGGATTAGTAACATGATCTGCGGGCCCCATAGGGAGGGGGCTCCCGCTTGAGACTTCCTCACAATTCACTCACAGACGAGGTTCCCGCCAGATACTTCCTCCAAATTCAGACCTGAGGAGCCCAAAAGTGAGGACAGTTACAGGAATCCGATGACCCGCTTGGATTAAAAACATGATCTGCGGGCCCCATAGGGAGGGGGCTCCCGCCTGAGACTTCCTCACAATTCACTCACCGACGAGGCTCCCGCTTAATACTTCCTCCAAATTCAGACCTGAGGAGCCCTAAAATGACGACAGTTACAAGAATCCGATGACCCGCTCGGATTAGTAACATGCTCTACGGGCCCCATAGGGAGGGGGCTCCCGCCTGACGCGTCCTCACAATTCACTCACAGACGAGGTTCCCGCCTGATACTTCCTCCAAATTCAGACCTGAGGAGCCCAAAAGTGAGGACAGTTACAGGAATCCGATGACCCGCTTGGATTAATAACATGATCTGCGGGCCCCATACGGAGGGGGCTCCCGCCTGAGACTTGCTCGCAATGCACTGACAAACGAGGCTCCCGCCAGATACTTCCTCCAAATTCAGACCTGAGGAGCCCAAAAGTGAGGACAGTTACAGGAATCCGATGACCCGCTCGGATTAGTAACATGATCTGCGGGCCCCAAGGGAGGGGGCTCCCGCCTGAGACTTCCTAGCAATTCACTCACAGACGAGGCTCCCGCTTGATACTTCCTCCAAATTCAGACCTGAGGAGCCCAAAAGTGACGACAGTTACAGGAATCCGATGACCCGCTCGGATTAGTAACATGATCTGCGGGCCCCATAGGGAGGGGGCTCCCGCCTGAGACTTCCTCACAATTCACTCACAGACGAGGCTCCCTCTTGGTGGATGATGGTGATGGGATGATGACGACGGTGTTTGATGATGATATATGATTGATGATGATGATGATGATGATGATGATGATGATGATGATGATGATGATGATGATGATGATGATGATGATGATGATGATGATGATGATGATGATGATGATGATGATGATGATGGTGGTGGTGGTGATGATGACGACGTGATGATGATGATGGTGGTGATGATGAGTGCTGATGGTGAGTGATCGTGCGATTATGATGGTAAATGGTGGTGATGATGATGGGGACGAAGTGGTGAGTCAGCGAGTAGTGATGATGATGATGATGATGATGATGATGATGATGATGATGATCGTTCGATGCCGATGATGGTGAGTGATCGTGCGATGGTGATGGTGATGCTGATGGTGATGATGATGATGATGATTAGGGAGTGATGGTGATGGTGATGATGATGCGGAGGAGGAAGCAAAAAGGAGCAGAGGAGAGGGAGGAGGACGAGAGATCCTGCGCGGAGGGTGTGCAGAGAAAACAAGAACCCCACTTAGGATGTGGGGAAAAACATATGGGATTTGCCACATTTCTGAAATTCGGTGCCACCCCTCACGCAGATCCGCGAGGTCAGGGTCCAAAAACACAGGAGAGTTGCCACATTTCTGAAATTCGGCGCCACCCCTTTACGCAGATCCGCGGGGTCAGGGTCCAAAAACACATGTGATTTGCCACATTTCTGAAATTCTGTGCCACCCTTCACGCACATCCATCGCAAGGCGTGGTAACCCAAACTGCGAGAACTCCCTCGGCTCTTTGATCGCAAGGTGTGGTAACCAAGCCCGTAAACCATACACGTCTTACCAATCGCCAGGTGTGGTAACCCCTCTTGTGATCAGTTGGTTTTGCTGATTGCGAATCGGCTTCGCATGAAGTTTCGATACTGCTTCACGACAGCGCCAAGGCCTCATGACTTAGCTCTTCCATGGCCCATTCTCCGAGAGAGGGGGCCGGCGGCAGGGGGCGAAGCCCTTACGGATTACCACAGAAGGAACGCGCCTATATTATCACAGAAGGAGCGCGCCCTGTGCCTACACAAAATATGGTGTGGCATTTGCTCATGACCCGTATGGTCACTCGAACATTGCCATTGCAACTGACGACACGGAAGAAGGAGCCTCGCTGCTCGCAATCTCTTCCGACAGAGACACAGGCCTATTACAATCCGCTTGGGGAGTCATGGCATCTTTGTGGTCGTCTTCACCCAGCAAGCCTCCGACGGCAAAACCTGCTCGCCCTAAATGCTTCACGTACACATTCAAATACAGGAGTCCACTGTCCGTGCGTCCATGAACGACTTTCAGCTGAACCGCACCAAGGGTAGTCCATGATGGACTCTCGACTGCACTTTGCGATGCGTCGTAATGGTACCCTCCAACTTGTTTGACCTCTGCCCAAGACCCTGTGACGTTCACTTGTTGAAAATACATTTCCGCGCAATGTCCACCCAATCGGCGCGCATCCGCCTCAACGCGAAGCAATGCGCGTGTCTGCCTCCCGCGAGGGATGTTCACCAGAATATGCTTGCCCGGCTTCATCACATCGAATCGCTGGCCAAGAACGTTTTGCAGGTGGGGATCGCCAGTGGCAGCCACACCGCCAGCTCCGCCCGCCATGGGAGCTCCAGGAGGAAACGTCGGGTGTGGCGTCGGCCAGCCCGCAGGATACGTCGGGCTGGGCGTCGGGCTGGCCGTGGGGAAGGGCGTCGGGAAGGCTGTCGGGTAGGCTGTGGGAAAGGCTGTCGGATAGGACGTTGGGAAAGCCGTCGGGTAGGGCGTCGGGAAAGGCGTGGGGAAAAGCGTCGGGTAGGGCGTAGGGTGGGGCGTCGGGTAGGGCGTAGGGTACGGCGTCGGGTAAGCCGTCGGGTAGGGCGTCGGGAAAGGCGTGGGGAAAAGCGTCGGGTAGGGTGTAGGGTGAAGCGTCGGGTAGGACGTAGGGTACGGCGTCGGGTAGGGCGTCGGGTATGGCGTCGGGTATGACGTCGGGCTTGGAGTCGATACCACCTCTGAGCCGAAGGCCTGGAAGTAGTTCAGGCCACCGCTATACCCGTAGTAGCTGTCCATCACGAACTTGACGTATCGGATTCCACTCGAAGGGCCGGAGTTCGATATGACAAGGGGGATTCCCGATATCGGAGAACATGCTGTCAGTCTTCCCGAAGCGGCGAATTTATAGCTGACGGCGTCGCTGGACACATATATGCTGTAATCCTTGGTGGACCGATCGTTGTGTGGCGTGTTGCACGTGTTGAGGAGCTGGAACTCCGTCACAGTGGACGAGCTGTCCAGCATCAAGGTGAACCACGATGTTTGCCCGTTGGGGGACAGCCACGTCTGCTGATTATAATGACTGCCACCCTGCCATGTCGGATCCAGAACGGCCGACGGTGGGAACCGGTGATCGTAGTAGGGCCCATTCGCGTATATGGATGCACCCAGAGCCGTAGGCGTAGAGAAAAATTTGGTTGCATATGTGTGGGTCACGTATTGCTCATGGACCTCCCGTTCTTGGACAGACAAGGCGCCTACCTGGCCCAGGAAATTGAAGAGCGAGACGATGCCACACGACTTCATGTCAACGGGACGAGAAGGGCCACCTCAGAGTGCAGGTACGCAAGCTGCAAACTTTGATGCAAGATGTATCTTGAATCTAAATGCCTGCGGGTGGGCTCAACCACTTGCGTGTTGGTCTCGGTCCAGACCTGCGAACAGTCGAAAGTGAGCCTGGTAACTCAAATAGCATCCGCTCCCATGGGAATCGAATGGCAGATAGCGTCCATTACCCTGCTGGGGTGGTTCAGTATGGGGAATGGACGGGTACACCGGACTCACTTCTATAGCGCTCACTTCTATAGTGCTCACTTTGAAATTGTGGTCCGGAAGGGGCCGCACATGCAGGCACATGCCGCACAGTCGCATGCACATGCCCATGCAAATATACAAAAGCCTCAACAGCATTGCCGCACATGCGCGCACATGCCACACCGTCCGACGCACAGTCGAATGCACGGTCAAGCAAAACTCTGAAAGCATAGACGCACATGCCCGCACATGCCGCAGAGATGTCGCAGGCGATAGTGGCCTGACCACCTGAGCTCGGGGCATTTCGCAACCCAGAGTTCCGAGGATGTCTCAGGCAAGCGTGGCCGGATCACCATGGGGCAGGGCATCTTGGAAACCAGAGTGGCGAGGATGTCGCTGGTCAAGGTGACCAGACGACCATGGGGCAGGACACCTCCGAGGTCTGAGTTGTGAGGATGTCTCAAGCGAAAGTGGCCTGACCACCATGGGGCAGGAGATCTCTGAGGTCAGAGTTGCGAGGATGTCTCTGGGGAGAGTGGTCTGACCACCTCAGCCCAGGGCATCTCGGAGCCCAGAGTTGCGAGGATGTCTCAGGCAGGACTGGCCTGACCACCTGCTCAGGGCATCTCAGAACCCAGAGTTGCGAGGGTCTCAAGCGAAAAAGGCCGAGACACTATGGAGCAGGGCATCATTGAGGTCAGAGTTGCGAGGATGTCTCAGGCAAAAGTGGCCTGAACAGCTCAACTCAGGGCATCTCGGGCGAGGATGTCTAAAGCGAAAGTGGTCTAACCACCTCAACTCAGGGCGTCTCGGAACCCAGAGTTCCGAGGATGTCTCAGGCGAAAGGGGCCGAGACACTATCGAGCAGGGCATCATTGAGATCAGGGTTGCGAGGATGTCTCAGGCGACAGTGGCTGACCACCTCAGCTCGGGGCATATCGGAATCGAGACTTGCGAGGATGTCTCAGGCGACCGTGGCCTGACCAGCATGGGGCAGGAGATCTCTGAGGTCAGAGTTGCGAGGATGTCTCAGGCGAAAGTGGTCTAACCACCTCAGCTCAGGGCGTCTCGAAACCCAGAGTCCCGAGGATGTCTCAAGCGAAAGTGGCCGGGCCACCATGGGGCAGGGCATCTCCGAGACCAGAGTTGCGAGGATGTCTCAGGCGAAGGTGGCCAGATCACTTCATGTCAAAGCACGTCGGCCTCCAAATTGCCGACGACGTCTCACGCGGAACTGGCCGGACGCGAACGCGCCGGCGTCCGGAGACGAACGCCGGCCCCGGCATTCTTGCACGTCCCGCACATGCACTGCACAGGTACGCACAGTATTCGCACAGGCCGAGCTCGCCGGTGGCCGAGCCAGGCCAGCGATTCCGAGATTCCCTGAGCTCGGGCCGTCAAGCCACTTTCGCCTGAGACAGCCTCGCAACTCTCACCTCCTCCTCCTCCTCCTCCTCCTCCTCCTCCTCCTCCTTCTCCTCTGGCCGAGCCGAACAGGCAGGCTGGCCAGTGGCCGGGGGCGCCCGCCTCCTCCGCCCCCCCCTCCTCCCCCCCCACTCCACCTCCCCCCCCCCATCCCTGCTTCTCCAGCCGAGCTGAGAAGGCGCGCGGGAGAGTATTTTATTAGGCGGGCGCGCCACCGCCAGCTCACGAACCGGGCGAATAACCGCCCCCGCCAGCACCCGCCGCCTCCGCCGAGGCCAGCTCCCGCCGTCCTCCCTGCCCTCCGCGCCGGCCGGCCGCGGCCGGCGGGGCGGGGCGCAGGAGCAGGGGACGTTCGCGGAGGAGGAGGAGGAGGAGGAGGAGGAGGAGGAGGAGGAGGAGGAGGCGGCGGAGGGGGAGGAGGGCCTCGAGGAGGAGGAGGAGAAGGAGGAGGAGGAGGAGGAGGAGGAGGAGGAGGAGGAGGAGGAGCCGCCCCCGCCAGCAGCGGGCGAGTCTAAACGCACAACAAACTTTTTCAGGAAACCCTGGCACGCCCCAGGTTAGCTCTGCGAATGCCAGGAGGCATTGGAGGCACAGGGGTCCCAGACAGCTCCTAGGGCATGAGCGTGCATGTGCATTGGGATGTGCACGCATGTGCGCCCGCACGCTTCACCGCATGTGCGTGCATGTGCGGGCCCGCGCGGCCTCCCGAAGAGAGGTTGCACAGGCATGTGCGTGCATGTGCCGATGACAGATCTGCGATTCTCGAACACCTCCCGCATGTGCAGGCACGTGCGCGCATGTGCGTCGGACTGTGCGTGCATGTGCGTATGATGGATACATCAAAACACAGCGCACATGCCCCCGCACATGCCCGGGCACGACGTGCACAGTAGGAAGTCCATCCAATAAGGACCGCACAGGCCTGGCACATGACTGGCACATGCCGCGCACATGCCAGCGCAAAAACGGCCGCACATACACCCACCCAGGGGTATAGATGTGAGTGCGGTGTATGATAGGATAAGATCGATGTATCGGTCTTTCCAGCACATAGCGAACACTAAGGTAAGTGTCCGGGCAAATAGGGCGCGCGCGCCTTGAGCCCAAGGCAACGGCGCGCGAGCTATGCTCCCGATACTATAACATCTCCCAAAGAGCTACCCTTAAAGTCGGGAGGGGAGGAGACGGAGAGCATAGCCGCGCAGCCGTTAGGCTCTGCAAAGGCCGCGCGCACAACTGTTCGCAAGAAAGAAAACAGCGTGTACAGTCTGGCCTAACACCAGACTGTATGGCGAGTTTCCTCGCAAGGCATTTCACGCAAATACAAGATAGCCCCTTCGAACGATGAAGGGCTATCGGCTCAGTTAGAGGCAAGCCAAACGGGCCATACCTCACCGAGCAAATAGGTATTAAGGCAAAGAGCCTGAGTCATATAAAGCCGGCTCGTTGCCAGGCGTGAAATGTAAGGCTCGTTTTCGAGCAACTAGAAGGGCGCCTCTGTAGCAGGCGCCCATGCTGGCAAATTGGACCGCGGGGGGGGGCAACAAGGACAGACTAAAATTGATTAGACTTAGGTTTGTTTCTGTCCTCGGGACACCGAAAGGGAACAAACTGCTTCACGTCATACTTGAATGACTGAGTGCCTGACATTACTTCCAGAAGCAGCTCCCGATCGATGCTTCCCTTTGTATGCCCGTCTGCGGTCACATCCCTAGTATCACACCACTGCACGTTATGTACTACACCTATATCCATGAGCTCACGTATCCAACTGATATGTCCAAGCAGAGTCCGCTCTGTCGGTATCTTAAGATCCTTGCTTGATAATGGTTTATAAACGGACTCAGCGTCTATGGTAAGAGATACTTTGATGGCTGGGCCTCCAACTTCACGCATATCTCGTAGTTGTCGTGGAGTCATAGCTCCTGCCTTGAGCTCGTGGAGTGTGATGAGCGCAGGGTAACACTCATCAAGGTTATGCGCAGCTGCGAGTGCCTCCGCAGCATAGCTGGACCTCACCTGCAGTCGGTGTGATTTGCATAGTCCGTCACAGAGGTGAACGACGGACTTGCCTTGAGGCGAGTTTCCTCGCCGTAGTTCATTAGCCCCGCGTATGCCGTAGCCCTTGGTCTCATCCTCCTCCTCCCCGGTGAGCTTCCGATGCCCCGAATCGCTGTGGATGTCAACTTCATTCGCAGGCTTCATCCGAGGGAAGGTGATGCGTTTCGGGCTGCTGATCAGCTTTCGCGTCACAGCTTTCAGACGTCTGACTTGCAGATTGGTGGGCTCGTGGATTTTCTGGCGAGAGACCACGTATACCATGAGCCAAATTTGAATAAGAAGGGCATAGGCGAGGGCTCCTCGCAAGCTGACGAACATGTCGGTAATGAGTTTCGTGGCTTTGGCATCGGCCGCCGCTCCTGTAAGTTCTGGGTGTGTGATGGGACGTAGTTGTTTGATCTACTCGTCCTGATCCATGATCACATCCCCTTGATCATTCGTAGTGTAGCGAACGGCGCAGTTCGTATATGAGTGTTTGTTGAGCTTGCATTTGCCAAACACTTTTTCGACACGCTGTACATAGACGTCTATATTTTTCTCTAGGCCTGTCATGTTAATATCATCGACATGTTTTGCCGTTAGCAGATCTTGGCTGAATTCAAACTCAGGGTCATAACTGGTCGGTGTAAGGCCTATAGCTCGTGTGGTCGTACGAAGTTTGAGAGAGAACGATCTTGGAGCGTCCTTTGTACCCGTTCCTGGTTTGAGGCACCTGAGGCAGTGTCGGCTTTCGTCATAAGATGAGAAGCCGGGTAGTGTACGAAGTACCTGGGCACTTCCCGGTGGAAGAGCGAAGCAGACCATGCGAGTTTCCTCGCCGGTGGCATGGGCAAGATCCTCATAGGTCAAGCCCTTGAGGAACGCCTTGTCGATATCCATGGATGCTAAGATCCACTCTCGATGGCATGCCGCCTCACTTGCCAGGAGTCGTTGGGGCTTCCTTCGGGCGGTTCCCGAGAATGTTTCCACGTCGAAAGCCTCAGTATCCATAAATCCACGAAGGACAAGTCTGAGACGAATGGTTTTAACGTTCTCGGTACCCACCTATACAAACTTCCACTTGCATACATACCTGGATGTCATGATGTTGGAAACTTTGGATAAATCATACATCTCAAAAGATCGGTTGTCAATCCAAATTTTGAGTTCAGTATACAAAGCTTCACTAACCTCCTTTGGATGTGCTGCTATGTCGGCTTTGGTGAGTAGGTCATCTTCTTTAACGACTACAGCACGTTTAGCAGCAGAGGATACATATACTCTCATCGTTGCGACCATATCAGTGTCGAGCTGTGCTAGTTGAATCTGACCCAACACTACTTTTGACATTTCTGATGTAAAACATAATTCAACGCAAGGACCAGATTCATCACTGTCAAGAGAGTAGCTCACGTCAGGTGTGGTTGAGCAGAGAGAGACTAGACAATACTCTCGTGGTTCAGGCTCGCCTCCGAGCGTGTCCGATGATATGATATCTTCTTCGTCCACAGATGCTGAAACCAAAACACATTGGTCGGGCAGCATGGTTGTTGGGACGCAGTAAAGATAATCGTCGGTAGTCGTCGTAGGATGAAGATCCATACGTAGTTCGTCGTATCACTCTTCCAGCATCATAGCTTCGATATTATGTTCCTCATTTTCCTCATAGATTGTCGACAGACGGCCTTCACTCGGCGATGAAGCACCTGGGGTATCTGGAGGCCTGTTTCCAGGCGAATCGTGTTCTCCAGACGTGTTGCTTGAGTGCTGATATTTAGCCAGGTCGTCGTGAAATCCTAAGGAAGGGACGCGTGAAGTCAAGCATTGAATAAGTCTGGAATGAGTGCTACCAGTGATCTGGGAAATTTTTAGGCCGGTGCCCACACACTCGTAGTAGTGGAAAGCTGGGCTGACATCGTTGTCATAGTGGATCAGCGTAGACCCGGTGGCGTACTTTACTGCAGGTAAGCTTGACACACTTTTGGCCAATCTAACTGCTACTGCATGTTCTACTCGGAAGTAGTTTCGCACGAGATACTGTAGTGCTAGATGTACGCGCGGGTGAAACTTGCTGTCGTCTGAAAGATTGAGGTTTCAATTGTAATCTGGGATATAGCCGAAAACTTTGGCAGGTTTCCCTGCGCCGAGGTGTGCCACATATGTAAGGACGGTTTGCATGGCCATATTATCCATGCCAAGTTCCCGTGTGAGGAGACATTCGATGTATAGTGTGTGACGAGCATCAGGATACATCGCAATTACCTCACGAGATCCTGCCTTGACAACAATATGTCCTCTTTCAGGCACATTACGGATCACCGGGAATGGGCCATTCCAGCCTCCATGATCGTCCTTAGTGGCAGTGGGTCGATGGTAGTCGACCAAATCCCTTGCAGAGTAAAGGCGAGCACCATCAGGAGCCGTTTTAGCCCTAAGAGCACGATTTGTCTTGGCCACAGCAGTGGCTTGAGTTATGACTTCTAAACTAACTTCCCTCACACGACGTTCTCGTTCGTGTCCTGATGTCTCGGGTCCCTTGGGAAAGTCAAGGGTGTCGAGGTCAGGAAGAAAGGAAGGCTGACGTCCTGTGTGTGCTTGGTATGGCGGTACTCCGTTGTGAAACGTAAAAAGGCATTGGTAACGAAGATGCCTTCCGCCAATACTCTAGTGAATACAACAGGGATGTTGTGTCTATTCAGTTCTTCCTCAATCATGTGGAGGACGCCTCTGAGAATGCCGTTTCGTGACTCAATCGAAGTCGCGTGTTGGCCAGGCGCCCGGATACGAAGTTCCTTGCCCTTATTGGCCATCATGGCCTTAGCGGCATCATTGTTCAGGGCGCCTTCTCCGTCTGAGTATAAGACTTTGAAGGGTCCGTGAAGGATCCGTGATAGGCAATCCAGCAGTAGTGGTAGGCGTCAAGGATAGCGTCACGTTCCCTGTCGGAAATGTCTTGGCCTGCTGCCAGGCGAATACAACGATCCATGAGGTGAAATATGGTCCGTTTCTTGTAAAACATGAGGTCCATTTCGCCTTCGTCGAGCCAGTTACCAGGAAGGCTCACCGAAGGTCGCGTTGAGTTTCCTGGACGTTCCCATGCTCTGCATTCCCGACAGGTATCGCAAACTTCTTTGATCATGTTCAGCCGAACGCTATCCAGCCCCACTTTGTCGAGGATTAGCCTCACCTTGGGTTCCTTCGCATGATACCATCGCAGGTGCAGTTTACGGAGTTCCTTTCTAACGACATGAGGTTCGTGACGACGGAGATTTTGCAGACTGCGTTGGATGTCGAATCTCGTCCAGTCGGGTAGTCGTGGAGCCCCAGAGCCGGTAGAGGCAAGAAGGTTCCTTGTGGCTCTCCGCAGTCGGTCTCCTTCGTCGACTGCATCTGGAGGTGGTGGTACACCTTGTAGGCGGCCACGACGGGCCGCTACCTGTGGCGCTTCGCTAGAGGACGCAGAAGGCGTGTTTCCACGCTCGGGGGCGTCTCGTAGCACGTCGTAACTGCTGGCACCAGATGTCGGATCAACGTTGCCGAAGGATCGTGGTCGCGGTGGCCTGGCGCGTGCGCCTCGGCGGCCACCTGAAGCTGAAGCTTGGCCCTCACCAGGTTTAGGTAAGAGGGTTTCCACCAAGCTGGCACGGTTTTGCCTTCGGAGTCGCGGTCGTCTGGAAGTTAAAATGGTTCAGCAAAACGACATTTACCAGGTTCGGTATCGAGGTGGTTCTTAACACCTTTGCTTCTCGTAAAATCCCTCTGGCATGCGGGACATGGCCAATATACAGAGATGGAATCATTATATTTACACTGCGTAGGGTCTCTGTTATGGCTAGGACTGCCCTTTCGGACGTTGTCGATGCATGCCGGGCAGGTGGCCACCTTTGGGATGACACGATCACCGATGCGTCTCATACCTTCGCCTGGTTCAGCTTGATCGGGAAGGTCTGCAGAGTAAGCATGTGCAAAACTTGTAGGCGCGTTTCCGCGCGTAGTATCAATGGCTTTCGCCAGATAGACGGCTTCCACAAAGGCAGACTGCAGTCGTCGAGTGTATTTTTGTGCCAATGAAAGCTCTTTGTTGCCCTGTTGTGCTTGCACATGCTGACCGTTGCATTTGAGTCGCTCAAAGGGTTTAAGAATTGTCTCGTCATTGCTGGTGATATTGTTCGGCTTCTTCATATAGTCACCAACCGAATATTTGAGTCCCGTAGCACATTGATCAATGCGCACGGTTGTAATGTGCGGTCGGTTGGCAAGTTTCTTCCATGGGGAAATATCATCCACCCATGTTCCTGTAGGTTGTTCGCGTATAAACCACCTCCGAGCGTCATCTTGGGTTACAGCAATTTTACCACAGTAAGTTATGCGTGGGAAATCTTATTTGTGGTGCTGTTCCCAAGTGTTGTGATTGACTTTGTAGTTGTAGTAGGATGGTGGTCCTGTAGTGCGGCAACTGGGTTGTAGCATGGCAACTCGTACGTAGCATATAGCGAAGTAATGATCTACAACCCGCTGCACCGATGGGTCTCCCAGGTCGACATATGTAGTCTTGTCTAGGTTGCCTCCTGAGGAGAGCCCCCATGAGAAGGCAAGCTCTGAGATACCACCCTCGCCGCCACAAAGCTCCAACATATCCACGCAGTTGTTATGACCATAGCATAGTGTAGCGACTATGCTGTATATGTTAGCGTGTGTGTCGGGCATAAATGTGGGGAGGGTAAGGAACAGGTCATCGTCCTCATCGGAGCTTATCAGCTCAATAGGGACGTCAGTACTCCAGGTCGCCATGAGATCCTGTCCGAGTCCCGACAAGTCGTCGCCGCAATCATCGCTTCCGTCTTCAACGTGCTTTTTAATGCGGCGAGGCTTGATGCCTGCTTCCTTTTCGGCTTTGAGCCTTTCCTTCTGCTTGATACGCGATTCTGTAGGTAAAACTTGCTCGTTTTGTTCGCCGGTCTGTGCGCCCATTGTCGCGGTTGAGTGGGTACATGCGTCAATCGCCAGAGTCGGGAGGGGGGGAGAACAGTCATCTATGATGACGCGTCGAGGCTTCTGTGGTGATTGAGTGGGCCCGTTTCCGAGCAAGACCGGTTCCTCGGGTTGCCAATGCAGCCGAGTACTAATGTTGGCAACCCCTGCAGGTAGTGGTGCATGCCAATCGTACCCTGTTGGTTGATCGGTAACTGAGATATCCTGAATAACCGCATTGGTATCCAGGTTAATCGTTACACGTCGGGTAACATCAGACCATTTCGGTCCTCCCTTATTGGTCGTCACGTAATGATGGATGTTATGGTCCGTACGTGTATGAGTGTTTAAATATACAGGCACGTTTCCGTGCGTGGTGGTGCTCCCCAGACTGTTGTCGTTCAGATGACGGATGAGTGTAGTACGTGTCTGAGCTCGCCATTCAGCATGCCGGACTGCATGGCCGTACCAATCCAACACATGTTGTGGTATTGCCTGTTTGCATGTACATGCCCACAGCTTCGAGCTAATCGGTATTGATGACGCTACCTGCAAATAAGTACCGCTCGGTGTACTGTCTTGCATATTGAACCGAATACCGAAATGACACAAACGCATCCGTATTACTGACAACTTAAGATCGTCCAGGGCATCACGTACTGGAGATAACTTCCAAACATATCCTTGGGGACCAAATCTAATGATTGTCATACGGAGTTTCTTGGCTTTTATCAACAGGTTCTGGATGCGTGACCAATGTGGGGCCACTCTCTTTCCTGGAGTTCGTAAATGCCAGTCACCCGGGGTGCTAATCCATATGAGAGTGTAATCTCCACTGATCACCGCACCCAGGCAATCTGTGCCCACGCTTGTCATCAGCTCATTGTGGGAAATACGGTCACAGATATAACCTCGGGTGCGGAGGTCGGCGCAAGCCTCTCTCGTATCTTCAATGACAAAAGCCCTCTTACTAAGGCAGGTTACCCCGCTGCCCTTGTTGCCCCCCCGGCTTTTCGACCAACAGGCAAGACGACGAGGGGGCGACGTCGCCCTGCCATCTTCAAGATAAAGAAGATGTGCCTGCAATGTCTGCCAGCATCTGGGCTTCCCTCAGATGTTGGAGCTCAGCACTGCAGCGCGCCGTGGCCTCAGAGGCGGATTGCTCCGCAAATGCTGTCAGCATGGATGGATTATCCATCAGCTGTTTCAGCGCGCCTTTGGACCTAGCGTCGCTGACCGTCTGCAGCTCACGGTTAGTGTACCCCATCACTATCTTCCGGCGGGACCGTACAGCGCCCATGGGTACACTTCCACCATGCTGGGCCAGTGTCCTGGCAACGAAGCAATCGAACGATTCAAGATCGTCGATGTTGTCGCCTCGCATAGTGGCCTTGGCGAGCGTCTCCATCAACCCCTGAGGCAGGTTTCCCTGCAATTGCTCGCGCTCCTGCGCCGGGGTCGGCTCGCCCGTCAGCACCGTCTGGAATGACGTGCTGCTTGAGCTCGAGGCGGGTTGCCCCGCAGCTCCAAAACGATCACACCTGATCGACAGATGCCCTGACGGCAACTTCGTCGTCGGCATGATATTGGAGCCCTCGGGGAGCTCCATTTTGACCTGCCCCTTTCCAGGGAATATCAGCTTCTCCTGGCCTCGTTCAAGCACGATGATCGTGCGTTTGTCCTGCGTACTATCGAGGCCTAGGATGGCTGGCAGGTCTTTGCCACAGCCTGACACAATGTTCGTCTTATATGAATCGAGCTGGGTCGACCCCTGGTACTCGCAGGCAATACTGAATGTGCCTACGGTATCCGCTGGGGCCGACCCTTCTCCCACTCCGTTGGTATTCAAACGAGAGCGGGGCTCGAACGTACAAGTACGACCGTGTGCCTCAGCAGCCTGGACGAACCTGCGGCTCGTGTTCTCGCCCATGATGTTGATCTTCGAGCCTACATCGATGAGGATGGAATTTCCACCATCATCCAGGAACGTCTTACTCGGCTGCTTGATGCGCACCGTTTCTGAAGTGTCGGCTCTGCCGTCAGGCGGGTTTCCCCGCGAGTAGGTCGCACTCCCTGGCGGGTTGCCCCGCATGACGCTGGCATACGGCCTGCCTTCGGCCATGCGCACCAGGTCGATGTACTGGAAGTACGACACGTGCTGGAAGTGATCGCCGCGCTCCTCCCGCCAGTTGGCATGCTCATCACGTATGCTCTTATACTAATACTGCTCGCGCCATTTATCACCATCACCATCACCATAAGCATCATCACCACCACCATCATCATGGTGATCATTATCATCACCACCACCACCACCACCACCACCATCATCATCATCATCCTCATCAGCATGGTCAGCATCATCATCATCAGCGTCAGCATCATAACCATCATCATCACCATCATCATCGTCGTCGTCAGCGTCGTCTTCGTCGTCAGCGTTACCACTATCATCATCAGCATCAAACTCACCAGCGTCGTCATGTGGATCATCATCATCATCATCAGCAGCAGCAGCATCATCAGCATCATCAGCATCATCACCCTCACCATCACCATCATCAACATCAGCATGATCATCATTAGTACCCGAATCACCACCACCCACATCATCATCAGCATGGCCCTCAGCAATATCACCATGGGAATCATCATCAGCATGGCAATCAGCATCATCATACTCATCATCATACTCAGCAGCATCATCGGTATCATTCGCATCACCATCGTCAACACCAACATAATCCTCGACATCATCATACTTCCCACCACAATCGCCGTCGTCATCATCATCATCACCATGATCATCATCATCATCATCATCATCATCATCATCATCATCATCATCATCAACAGCATCAGCATCAGCATCATCACCAGCATCATCGTCAACAACATAAGTAGCATCATCATCATCGTCACCGTCATCCCCGTCATCCTCGTAAGTCTCAGCATCCTCATCATCATCCTCATTACCCTCATCATCCTCATCATCCTCATTACCCTCATCATCCACATCCTCCTCATCCTCCTCCTCCTCCCCATGCTCCTCCTCCTCCTCCTCCTCCTCCTCCTCCTCCTCCTCATCGGCGGCGGCGGCGCTGACGGCGGCGGCGGCTCGGGCAGGCGGTCGGCCGAGAGGCACGACGAGGGGCACCCCTCCCCGCGCCTCGGTCGGCTTGCTCCACGCCTCGGCGGCCGCGCAGCGCCCCGTGCGGAGGTCGTCGTCGTCGTCCTCGTCGTCGTCGTTGCCGTTTGGTCGCCGTAGCTGTGGCCGTGGACGTCGCACCGTCCGCTGCCGCCGTCGACGTGATCGTGGCCGTCGTCGGAGGGCAGAGTGAGTAGGACGACAGGGGAAGGGTTGGAGTGGGGAGGAGGGGGTGGGCGAGGGGGAAGGAGGAGAGGAAGGAGAATGGGGAGGGAGTGGGGAGGGGACAGAGCAGGGAGGAGCATAAAAAGCGAGGGAGAGGAACGGATGAGGAGGAGCAGAAAAGAATGATAATGCGGAGGAACAGGGGGGCAGGAGGGATGAGCAAAGGATAGTGGGATGAGATTACTTGGGCTCTGCCTTCAATTTGATCGAGGCCCTCAGTGATGACGCCAAGAGAAGGCCACGACGTCGTCGTCGTTCTCCTCCTCCTCGTTCATGTCGTCGTCGCCATTGCTCCCACCTTCATCATCCTCCTCCTGCTCCTGCTGTTACTCCTCCTCCTCCCACTTCATCATCCTCCTGCTCCTGCTGTTACTCCTCCTCCTCCCACCTATCTCTTCATGATCCTTCCTCCTTCCCCTCCTCCGTCTCCAGATTCTCCTCTGCAGCCTACCCCTTCGACGGAAGGGTCAGCAAATTCTTTCCTGGGTCTGCTCAAGTTGATTCCGAGCTTGGGCCTGACGCCTGATTCACTTCTCTGTTCCAATGCATGGTCCTTCAATTTCCTGAGCAAGGCAATTCGCCTGGCGATCGTTTTGAGATAGGCTTCGGGGTGCGCGAAGCGTCAAGAGTTCGCCGAGCCCCCGCTTGCTGGCGGTGAGAAGGCGTGTGAGATAATTGGCTGCCCCTCTCCCCCTTTCCCCCCTCCCCTGGGGTCAAACATCTCATTAGAGGGGGGAGGTGGGAGAGGCGGGGGGGTTCGAGCTTGCCAAAGCACCCCAGGGGCCCTCCCGAGCCTCCAAGGAGCCGAAACAATCCAAGAACACATCGAGATGCCCAAGGTAACCCCGCCACAGTCCAAGATGGCTTCAAGATGGCTTACGAGGTCCGGTCCGCAAGACGGCCCAAGAGGGCCACCACGAGAACCCCAAAAGGCACCATCGTTTCAGTCCACCTATCGGTTTTGGCGTTGGTTCTTTTTCCAGGGGAACTCCCCCTGGGGCGTCGGCCCGTCCCGCCAGGGTGCCTATCTCGTCGGATGTTCCGCTCAAGATGGCCCAAGATGGCCTCCAAGATGCCTCCAAGACGGCCAAGATGGCCTCCAAGACGGCTAAGATGGCCTCAAGACGCCTCCAAGACGGCCCAAGATGCACTCAAGACGCCCTACGATAGCCTCAAGATGGCCCAAGACAGCCTCAGAAGCCCCCAGGAGGCCTCCAAGACGGCCCAAGACGGCCCAAGGAGCCTCCAAAAGGCCCTCCAGGCAGGCCCAAAGAGGCCAAATTCATTGATTGTCCCTAGGTGCTTGAATGATTTTGGCATTTGCGTCGTCTCGGCATCCCGACGGCTCAAGACGCCCAAGAGGCCCCCAATATCGCTCCAAGACCACCCACGAGGCCTCTAAGAAGGCCCCATGACGGCCCAAGAGGCCTCCAAGACGGCCCAAAGACAGCCCAAGAGACCTCCAAGACGCCCAATATTGCCTCCAAGACGGCCCCGAAGCGCCCCAAGAGGGCCCCAAGTCGGTTCAGAGAGGCCCCTAAGACGGCTCCCGACGGCGTCAGACGGGCCAGGAGCCTACCAAGATGGCCGAAGTTGGCTCGAAGCTGGCCCAAGGCGGCCCAAGAGGCTTCCAAGGGGGCCCCCAGGAAGGAATGAAAAGGCCCAAAACAGAGATTTCCCTTAGGTTTTTGACGGAGTGTGACATTTGCTTCTTTCAGCCTTCCGGCGGCCCGAGACGGCCCAACAAAAAACCCAAAGATCGCCCAAAGATCGCCCAACGATCGCCCCAGATGCCTCCAAGATGGCCCCAGAACGGCCCAAGAGGCCCCCAAAACGGCCCCAAGATGCCTGTTTCGTCCTGCATCATCCCTCCTCCTTCTCCTGGCAATCCTCCTCCTCCTCGTCCTCGTGCGGAACACGACCCAGAGGAAGCGCACGACGTGCGTCCCAGCCGATACGCGCCGGATGACGACCCAGAGGAAGCGCGCGCCGGAGGATGACCCGGAGGAACCACGTGAGCTGCGGGACCCATAGGAAGGCTCCCGCCTGACGCGTCCTCACAATTCACTCACAGACGAGGCTCCCGCTTGATACTTCCTCCAAATTCAGACCAGAGGAGCCCAAAAGTGACGACAGTTACAGGAATCCGATGACCCGCTCGGATTAGTAACATGATCTGCGGGCACCATAGGGAGGGGGCCCCCGCCTGAGACTTGCTCGCAATTCACTCACAGACGAGGCTCCCGCTTGATACTTCTTCTAAATTCAGACCTGAGGAGCCCAAAAGTGAGGACAGTTACAGGAATCCGATGACCCGCTTGGATTAGTAACATGATCTGCGGGCCCCATAGGGAGGGGGCTCCCGCTTGAGACTTCCTCACAATTCACTCACAGACGAGGCTCCCGCCAGATACTTCCTCCAAATTCAGACCTGAGGAGCCCAAAAGTGAGGACAGTTACAGGAATCCGATGACCCGCTTGGATTAAAAACATGATCTGCGGGCCCCATAGGGAGGGGGCTCCCGCCTGAGACTTCCTCACAATTCACTCACCGACGAGGCTCCCGCTTAATACTTCCTCCAAATTCAGACCTGAGGAGCCCTAAAATGACGACAGTTACAAGAATCCGATGACCCGCTCGGATTAGTAACATGCTCTACGGGCCCCATAGGGAGGGGGCTCCCGCCTGACGCGTCCTCACAATTCACTCACAGACGAGGTTCCCGCTGATACTTCCTCCAAATTCAGACCTGAGGAGCCCAAAAGTGAGGACAGTTACAGGAATCCGATGACCCGCTTGGATTAATAACATGATCTGCGGGCCCCATACGGAGGGGGCTCCCGCCTGAGACTTGCTCGCAATGCACTGACAAACGAGGCTCCCGCCAGATACTTCCTCCAAATTCAGACCTGAGGAGCCCAAAAGTGACGACAGTTACAGGAATCCGATGACCCGCTCGGATTAGTAACATGATCTGCGGGCCCCATAGGGAGGGGGCTCCCGCCTGAGACTTCCTAGCAATTCACTCACAGACGAGGCTCCCGCTTGATACTTCCTCCAAATTCAGACCTGAGGAGCCCAAAAGTGACGACAGTTACAGGAATCCGATGACCCGCTCGGATTAGTAACATGATCTGCGGGCCCCATAGGGAGGGGGCTCCCGCCTGAGACTTCCTCACAATTCACTCACAGACGAGGCTCCCTCTTGGTGGATGATGGTGATGGGATGATGACGACGATGATGATGATGATGATGATGATGATGATGATGATGATGATGATGATGATGATGATGATGATGATGATGATGATGATGATGATGATGATGATGATGATGATGATGGTGGTGGTGGTGATGATGACGACGTGATGATGATGATGGTGGTGATGATGAGTGCTGATGGTGAGTGATCGTGCGATTATGATGGTAAATGGTGGTGATGATGATGGGGACGAAGTGGTGAGTCAGCGAGTAGTGATGATGATGATGATGATGATGATGATGATGATGATGATGATGATGATCGTTCGATGCCGATGATGGTGAGTGATCGTGCGATGGTGATGGTGATGCTGATGATGAGTAGGGAGTGATGGTGATGGTGATGATGATGCGGAGGAGGAAGCAAAAAGGAGCAGAGGAGAGGGAGGAGGACGAGAGATCCTGCGCGGAGGGTGTGCAGAGAAAACAAGAACCCCACTTAGGATGTGGGGAAAAACATAGGGGATTTGCCACATTTCTGAAATTCGGTGCCACCCCTCACGCAGATCCGCGAGGTCAGGGTCCAAAAACACAGGGGAGTTGCCACATTTCTGAAATTCGGCGCCACCCCTTACGCAGATCCGCGGGGTCAGGGTCCAAAAACACATGTGATTTGCCACATTTCTGAAATTCTGTGCCACCCTTCACGCACATCCATCGCAAGGCGTGGTAACCCAAACTGCGAGAACTCCCTCGGCTCTTTGATCGCAAGGTGTGGTAACCAAGCCCGTAAACCATACACGTCTTACCAATCGCCAGGTGTGGTAACCCCTCTTGTGATCAGTTGGTTTTGCTGATTGCGAATCGGCTTCGCATGAAGTTTCGATACTGCTTCACGACAGCGCCAAGGCCTCATGACTTAGCTCTTCCATGGCCCATTCTCCGAGAGAGGGGGCCGGCGGCAGGGGGCGAAGCCCTTACGGATTACCACAGAAGGAACGCGCCTATATTATCACAGAAGGAGCGCGCCCTGTGCCTACACAAAATATGGTGTGGCATTTGCTCATGACCCGTATGGTCACTCGAACATTGCCATTGCAACTGACGACACGGAAGAAGGAGCCTCGCTGCTCGCAATCTCTTCCGACAGAGACACAGGCCTATTACAATCCGCTTGGGGAGTCATGGCATCTTTGTGGTCGTCTTCACCCAGCAAGCCTCCGACGGCAAAACCTGCTCGCCCTAAATGCTTCACGTACACATTCAAATACAGGAGTCCACTGTCCGTGCGTCCATGAACGACTTTCAGCTGAACCGCACCAAGGGTAGTCCATGATGGACTCTCGACTGCACTTTGCGATGCGTCGTAATGGTACCCTCCAACTTGTTTGACCTCTGCCCAAGACCCTGTGACGTTCACTTGTTGAAAATACATTTCCGCGCAATGTCCACCCAATCGGCGCGCATCCGCCTCAACGCGAAGCAATGCGCGTGTCTGCCTCCCGCGAGGGATGTTCACCAGAATATGCTTGCCCGGCTTCATCACATCGAATCGCTGGCCAAGAACGTTTTGCAGGTGGGGATCGCCAGTGGCAGCCACACCGCCAGCTCCGCCCGCCATGGGAGCTCCAGGAGGAAACGTCGGGTGTGGCGTCGGCCAGCCCGCAGGATACGTCGGGCTGGGCGTCGGGCTGGCCGTGGGGAAGGGCGTCGGGAAGGCTGTCGGGTAGGCTGTGGGAAAGGCTGTCGGATAGGACGTTGGGAAAGCCGTCGGGTAGGGCGTCGGGAAAGGCGTGGGGAAAAGCGTCGGGTAGGGCGTAGGGTGGGGCGTCGGGTAGGGCGTAGGGTACGGCGTCGGGTAAGCCGTCGGGTAGGGCGTCGGGAAAGGCGTGGGGAAAAGCGTCGGGTAGGGTGTAGGGTGGGGCGTCGGGTAGGACGTAGGGTACGGCGTCGGGTAGGGCGTCGGGTATGGCGTCGGGTATGACGTCGGGCTTGGAGTCGATACCACCTCTGAGCCGAAGGCCTGGAAGTAGTTCAGGCCACCGCTATACCCGTAGTAGCTGTCCATCACGAACTTGACGTATCGGATTCCACTCGAAGGGCCGGAGTTCGATATGACAAGGGGGATTCCCGATATCGGAGAACATGCTGTCAGTCTTCCCGAAGCGGCGAATTTATAGCTGACGGCGTCGCTGGACACATATATGCTGTAATCCTTGGTGGACCGATCGTTGTGTGGCGTGTTGCACGTGTTGAGGAGCTGGAACTCCGTCACAGTGGACGAGCTGTCCAGCATCAAGGTGAACCACGATGTTTGCCCGTTGGGGGACAGCCACGTCTGCTGATTATAATGACTGCCACCCTGCCATGTCGGATCCAGAACGGCCGACGGTGGGAACCGGTGATCGTAGTAGGGCCCATTCGCGTATATGGATGCACCCAGCGCCGTAGGCGTAGAGAAAAATTTGGTTGCATATGTGTGGGTCACGTATTGCTCATGGACCTCCCGTTCTTGGACAGACAAGGCGCCTACCTGGCCCAGGAAATTGAAGAGCGAAACGATGCCACACGACTTCATGTCAACGGGACGAGAAGGGCCACCTCAGAGTGCAGGTACGCAAGCTGCAAACTTTGATGCAAGATGTATCTTGAATCTAAATGCCTGCGGGTGGGCTCAACCACTTGCGTGTTGGTCTCGGTCCAGACCTGCGAACAGTCGAAAGTGAGCCTGGTAACTCAAATAGCATCCGCTCCCATGGGAATCGAATGGCAGATAGCGTCCATTACCCTGCTGGGGTGGTTCAGTATGGGGAATGGACGGGTACACCGGACTCACTTCTATAGCGTTCACTTCTATAGTGCTCACTTTGAAATTGTGGTCCGGAAGGGGCCGCACATGCAGGCACATGCCGCACAGTCGCATGCACATGCCCATGCAAATATACAAAAGCCTCAACAGCATTGCCGCACATGCGCGCACATGCCACACCGTCCGACGCACAGTCGAATGCACGGTCAAGCAAAACTCTGAAAGCATAGACGCACATGCCCGCACATGCCGCAGAGATGTCGCAGGCGATAGTGGCCTGACCACCTGAGCTCGGGGCATTTCGCAACCCAGAGTTCCGAGGATGTCTCAGGCAAGCGTGGCCGGATCACCATGGGGCAGGGCATCTTGGAAACCAGAGTGGCGAGGATGTCGCTGGTCAAGGTGACCAGACGACCATGGGGCAGGACACCTCCGAGGTCTGAGTTGTGAGGATGTCTCAAGCGAAAGTGGCCTGACCACCATGGGGCAGGAGATCTCTGAGGTCAGAGTTGCGAGGATGTCTCTGGGGAGAGTGGTCTGACCACCTCAGCCCAGGGCATCTCGGAGCCCAGAGTTGCGAGGATGTCTCAGGCAGGACTGGCCTGACCACCTGCTCAGGGCATCTCAGAACCCAGAGTTGCGAGGGTCTCAGGCGAAAAAGGCCGAGACACTATGGAGCAGGGCATCATTGAGGTCAGAGTTGCGAGGATGTCTCAGGCAAAAGTGGCCTGAACAGCTCAACTCAGGGCATCGCGGGCGAGGATGTCTAAAGCGAAAGTGGTCTAACCACCTCAACTCAGGGCGTCTCGGAACCCAGAGTTCCGAGGATGTCTCAGGCGAAAGGGGCCGAGACACTATCGAGCAGGGCATCATTGAGATCAGGGTTGCGAGGATGTCTCAGGCGACAGTGGCTGACCACCTCAGCTCGGGGCATATCGGAATCGAGACTTGCGAGGATGTCTCAGGCGACCGTGGCCTGACCAGCATGGGGCAGGAGATCTCTGAGGTCAGAGTTGCGAGGATGTCTCATGCGAAAGTGGTCTAACCACCTCAGCTCAGGGCGTCTCGAAACCCAGAGTCCCGAGGATGTCTCAAGCGAAAGTGGCCGGGCCACCATGGGGCAGGGCATCTCCGAGACCAGAGTTGCGAGGATGTCTCAGGCGAAGGTGGCCAGATCACTTCATGTCAAAGCACGTCGGCCTCCAAATTGCCGACGACGTCTCACGCGGAACTGGCCGGACGCGAACGCGCCGGCGTCCGGAGACGAACGCCGGCCCCGGCATTCTTGCACGTCCCGCACATGCACTGCACAGGTACGCACAGTATTCGCACAGGCCGAGCTCGCCGGTGGCCGAGCCAGGCCAGCGATTCCGAGATTCCCTGAGCTCGGGCCGTCAAGCCACTTTCGCCTGAGACAGCCTCGCAACTCTCACCTCCTCCTCCTCCTCCTCCTCCTCCTCCTCCTCCTCCTTCTCCTCTGGCCGAGCCGAACAGGCAGGCTGGCCAGTGGCCGGGGGCGCCCGCCTCCTCCGCCCCCCCCTCCTCCCCCCCCACTCCACCTCCCCCCCCCCATCCCTGCTTCTCCAGCCGAGCTGAGAAGGCGCGCGGGAGAGTATTTTATTAGGCGGGCGCGCCACCGCCAGCTCACGAACCGGGCGAATAACCGCCCCCGCCAGCACCCGCCGCCTCCGCCGAGGCCAGCTCCCGCCGTCCTCCCTGCCCTCCGCGCCGGCCGGCCGCGGCCGGCGGGGCGGGGCGCAGGAGCAGGGGACGTTCGCGGAGGAGGAGGAGGAGGAGGAGGAGGAGGAGGAGGAGGAGGAGGAGGCGGCGGAGGGGGAGGAGGGCCTCGAGGAGGAGGAGGAGAAGGAGGAGGAGGAGGAGGAGGAGGAGGAGGAGGAGGAGGAGGAGCCGCCCCCGCCAGCAGCGGGCGAGTCTAAACGCACAACAAACTTTTTCAGGAAACCCTGGCACGCCCCAGGTTAGCTCTGCGAATGCCAGGAGGCATTGGAGGCACAGGGGTCCCAGACAGCTCCTAGGGCATGAGCGTGCATGTGCATTGGGATGTGCACGCATGTGCGCCCGCACGCTTCACCGCATGTGCGTGCATGTGCGGGCCCGCGCGGCCTCCCGAAGAGAGGTTGCACAGGCATGTGCGTGCATGTGCCGATGACAGATCTGCGATTCTCGAACACCTCCCGCATGCGCAGGCATGTGCGCGCATGTGCGTCGGACTGTGCGTGCATGTGCGTATGATGGATACATCAAAACACAGCGCACATGCCCCCGCACATGCCCGGGCACGACGTGCACAGTAGGAAGTCCATCCAATAAGGACCGCACAGGCCTGGCACATGACTGGCACATGCCGCGCACATGCGCGCACATGACAGCGCAAAAACGGCCGCACATACACCCACCCAGGGGTATAGATGTGAGTGCGGTGTATGATAGGATAAGATCGATGTGTCGGTCTTTCCAGCACATAGCGAACACTAAGGTAAGTGTCCGGGCAAATAGGGCGCGCGCGCCTTGAGCCCAAGGCAACGGCGCGCGAGCTATGCTCCCGATACTATAACATCTCCCAAAGAGCTACCCTTAAAGTCGGGAGGGGAGGAGACGGAGAGCATAGCCGCGCAGCCGTTAGGCTCTGCAAAGGCCGCGCGCACAACTGTTTGCAAGAAAGAAAACAGCGTGTACAGTCTGGCCTAACACCAGACTGTATGGCGAGTTTCCTCGCAAGGCATTTCACGCAAATACAAGATAGCCCCTTCGAACGATGAAGGGCGATCGGCTCAGTTAGAGGCAAGCCAAACGGGCCATACCTCACCGAGCAAATAGGTATTAAGGCAAAGAGCCTGAGTCATATAAAGCCGGCTCGCTGCCAGGCGTGAAATGTAAGGCTCGTTTTCGAGCAACTAGAAGGGCGCCTCTGTAGTAGGCGCCCATGCTGGCAAATTGGACCGCGGGGGGGGGCAACAAGGACAGACTAAAATTGATTAGACTTAGGTTTGTTTCTGTCCTCGGGACACCGAAAGGGAACAAACTGCTTCACGTCATACTTGAATGACTGAGTGCCTGACATTACTTCCAGAAGCAGCTCCCGATCGATGCTTCCCTTTGTATGCCCGTCTGCGGTCACATCCCTAGTATCACACCACTGCACGTTATGTACTACACCTATATCCATGAGCTCACGTATCCAACTGATATGTCCAAGCAGAGTCCGCTCTGTCGGTATCTTAAGATCCTTGCTTGATAATGATTTATAAACGGACTCAGCGTCTATGGTAAGAGATACTTTGATGGCTGGGCCTCCAACTTCACGCATATCTCGTAGTTGTCGTGGAGTCATAGCTCCTGCCTTGAGCTCGTGGAGTGTGATGAGCGCAGGGTAACACTCATCAAGGTTATGCGCAGCTGCGAGTGCCTCCGCAGCATAGCTGGACCTCACCTGCAGTCGGTGTGATTTGCATAGTCCGTCACAGAGGTGAACGACGGACTTGCCTTGAGGCGAGTTTCCTCGCCGTAGTTCATTAGCCCCGCGTGTGCCGTAGCCCTTGGTCTCATCCTCCTCCTCCCCGGTGAGCTTCCGATGCCCCGAATCGCTGTGGATGTCAACTTCATTCGTAGGCTTCATCCGAGGGAAGGTGATGCGTTTCGGGCTGCTGATCAGCTTTCGCGTCACAGCATTCAGACGTCTGACTTGCAGATTGGTGGGCTCGTGGATTTTCTGGCGAGAGACCACGTGTACCATGAGCCTAATTTGAATAAGAAGGGCATCGGCGAGGGCTCCTCGCAAGCTGACGAACATGTCGGTAATGAGTTTCGTGGCTTTGGCATCGGCCGCCGCTCCTGTAAGTTCTGGGTGTGTGATAGGACGTAGTTGTTTGATCTACTCGTCCTGATCCATGATCACACCCCCTTGATCATTCTTAGTGTAGCGAACGGCGCAGTTCGTATATGAGTGTTTGTTGATCTTGCATTTGCCAAACACTTTTTCGACACGCTGTACATAGTCGTCTATATTTTTCTCTAGGCCTGTCATGTTAATATCATCGACATGTTTTGCCGTTAGCAGATCTTGGCTGAATTCAAACTCAGGGTCATAACTGGTCGGTGTAAGGCCTATAGCTCGTGTGGTCGTACGAAGTTTGAGAGAGAACGATCTTGGAGCGTCCTTTGTACCCGTTCCTGGTTTGAGGCACCTGAGGCAGTGTCGGCTTTCGTCATAAGATGAGAAGCCGGGTAATGTACGAAGTACCTGGGCACTTCCCGGTGGAAGAGTGAAGCAGACCATGCGAGTTTCCTCGCCGGTGGCATGGGCAAGATCCTCATAGGTCAAGCCCTTGAGGAACGCCTTGTCGATATCCATGGATGCTAAGATCCACTCTCGATGGCATGCCGCCTCACTTGCCAGGTGTCGTTGGGGCTTCCTTCGGGCGGTTCCCGAGAATGTTTCCACGTCGAAAGCCTCAGTATCCATAAATCCACGAAGGACACGTCTGAGACGAATGGTTTTAACGTTCTCGGTACCCACCTTTACAAACTTCCACTTGCACACATACCTGGATGTCATGATGTTGGAAACTTTGGATAAATCATACATCTCAAAAGATCGGTTGTCAATCCATATTTTGAGTTCAGTATACAAAGCTTCACTAACCTCCTTTGGATGTGCTGCTATGTCGGCTTTGGTGAGTAGGTCATCTTCTTTAACGACTACAGCACGTTTAGCAGCAGAGGATACATATACTCTCATCGTTGCGACCATATCAGTGTCGAGCTGTGCTAGTTGAATCTGACCCAACACTACTTTTGACATTTCTGATGTAAAACATAATTCAACGCAAGGACCATATTCATCACTGTCAAGAGAGTAGCTCACGTCAGGTGTGGTTGAGCAGACAGAGACTAGACAAGACTCTCGTGGTTCAGGCTCGCCTCCGAGCGTGTCCGATGATATGATATCTTCTTCGTCCACAGATGCTGAAACCAAAACACATTGGTCGGGCAGCATGGTTGTTGGGACGCAGTAAAGATAATCGTCGGTAGTCGTCGTAGGATGAAGATCCATACGTAGTTCGTCGTATCACTCTTCCAGCATCATAGCTTCGATATTATGTTCCTCATTTTCCTCATAGATTGTCGACAGACGGCCTTCACTCGGCGATGAAGCACCTGGGGTATCTGGAGGAGGCCTGTTTCCAGGCGAATCGTGTTCTCCAGACGTGTTGCTTGAGTGCTGCTATTTAGCCAGGTCGTCGTGAAATCCTAAGGAAGGGACGCGTGAAGTCAAGCATTGAATAAGTCTGGAATGAGTGCTACCAGTGATCTGGGAAATGTTTAGGCCGGTGCCCACACACTCGTAGTAGTGGAAAGCTGGGCTGACATCGTTGTCATAGTGGATCAGCGTAGACCCGGTGGCGTACTTTACTGCAGGTAAGCTTGACATACTTTTGGCCAATCTAACTGCTACTACATGTTCTACTCGGAAGTAGTTTCGCACGAGATGCTGTAGTGCTAGATGTACGCGCGGGTGAAACTTACTGTCGTCTGAAAGATTGAGGTTTCAATTGTAATCTGGGATATAGCCGAAAACTTTGGCAGGTTTCCCTGCGCCGAGGTGTGCCACATATGTAAGGACGGTTTGCATGGCCATATTATCCATGCCAAGTTCCCGTGTGAGGAGACATTCGATGTATAGTGTGTGACGAGCATCAGGATACATCACAATTACCTCACGAGATCCTGCCTTGACAACAATATGTCCTCTTTCAGGCACATTACGGATCACCGGGAATGGGCCATTCCAGCCTCCATGATCGTCCTTAGTGGCAGTGGGTCGATGGTAGTCGACCAAATCCCCTGCAGAGTAAAGGCGAGCACCATCAGGAGCCGTTTTAGCCCTAAGAGCACGATTTGTCTTGGCCACAGCAGTGGCTTGAGTTATGACTTCTAAACTAACTTCCCTCACACGACGTTCTCGTTCGTGACCTGATGTCTCGGGTCCCTTGGGAAAGTCAAGGGTGTCGAGGTCAGGAAGAAAGGAGGGCTGACGTCCTGTGCGTGCTTGGTATGGCGGTACTCCGTTGTAAAACGTAAAGGCATTGGTAACGAAGATGCCTTCCGCCAATACTCTAGTGAATACAACAGGGATGTTGTGTCTATTCAGTTCTTCCTCAATCATGTGGAGGACGCCTCTGAGAATGCCGTTTCGTGACTCAATCGAAGTCGCGTGTTGGCCAGGCGCCCGGATACGAAGTTCCTTGCCCTTATTGGCCATCATGGCCTTAGCGGCATCATTGTTCAGGGCGCCTTCTCCGTCTGAGTATAAGACTTTGAAGGGTCCGTGATAGGCAATCCAGCAGTAGTGGTAGGCGTCAAGGATAGCGTCACGTTCCCTGTCGGAAATGTCTTGGCCTGCTGCCAGGCGAATACAACGATCCATGATGTGAAATATGGTCCGTTTCTTGTAGAACATGAGGTCCATTTCGCCTTCATCGAGCCAGTTACCAGGAAGGCTCACCGAAGGTAGTGTTGAGTTTCCTGGACGTTCCCATGCTCTGCATTCCCGACAGGTATCGCAAACTTCTTTGATCATGTTCAGCCGAACGCTATCCAGCCCCACTTTGTCGAGGATTAGCCTCATCTTGGGTTCCTTCGCATGATACCATCGCAGGTGCAGTTTACGGAGTTCCTTTCTAACGACATGAAGTTCGTGACTACGGAGATTTTGCAGACTGCGTTGGATGTCGAATCTCGCCCAGTCGGGTAGTCGTGGAGCCCCAGAGCCGGTAGAGGCAAGAAGGTTCCTTGTGGCTCTCCGCAGTCGGTCTCCTTCGTCGACTGCATCTGGAGGTGGTGGTACACCTTGTAGGCGGCCACGACGGGCCGCTACCTGTGGCGCTTCGCTAGAGGACGCAGAAGGCGTGTTTCCACGCTCGGGGGCGTCTCGTAGCATGTCGTAACTGCTGGCACCAGATGTCGGATCAACGTTGCCGAAGGATCGTGGTCGCGGTGGCCTGGCGCGTGCGCCTTGGCGGCCACCTGAAGCTGAAGCTTGGCCCTCACCAGGTTTAGGTAAGAGGGTTTCCACCAAGCTGGCACGGTTTTGCCTTCGGAGTCGTGGTCGTCTGGAAGTTCAAATGGTTCAGCAAAACGACATTTACCAGGTTCGGTATCGAGGTGGTTCTTAACACCTTTGCTTCTCGTAAAATCCCTCTGGCATGCGGGACATGGCCAATATACAGAGATGGAATCATTATATTTACACTGCGTAGGGTCTCTGTTATGGCTAGGACTGTCCTTTCGGACGTTGTCGATGCATGCCGGGCAGGTGGCCACCTTTGGGATGACACGATCACCGATGCGTCTCATACCTTCGCCTGGTTCAGCTTGATCGGGAAGGTCTGCAGGGTAAGCATGTGCAAAACTTGTAGGCGCGTTTCCGCGCGTAGTATCAATGGCTTTCGCCAGATAGACGGCTTCCACAAAGGCAGACTGCAGTCGTCGAGTGTATTTTTGTGCCAGTGAAAGCTCTTTGTTGCCCTGTTGTGCTTGCACATGCTGACCGTTGCATTGGAGTCGCTCAAAGGGTTTAAGAATTGTCTCGTCATTGCTGGTGATATTGTTCGGCTTCTTCATATAGTCACCAACCGAATCTTTGAGTCCCGTAGCACATGAATCAATGCGCACGGTTGTAATGTGCGGTCGGTTGGCAAGCTTCTTCCATGGGGAAATATCATCCACCCATGTTCCTGTAGGTTGTTCGCGAATAAACCACCTCCGAGCGTCATCTTGGGTTACAGCAATTTTACCACAGTAAGTTATGTGTGGTAAATCTTATGTGTGGTGCTGTTCCCAAGTGTTGTGATTGACTTTGTAGTTGTAGTAGGATGGTGGTCCTGTAGTGCGGCAACTGGGTTGTAGCATGGCAACTCGTACGTAGCATATAGCGAAGTAATGATCTACAACCCGCTGCACCGATGGGTCTCCCAGGTCGACATATGTAGTCTTGTCTAGGTTGCCTCCTGAGGAGAGTCCCCTTGAGAAGGCAAGCTCTGAGATACCACCCTCGCCGCCACAAAGCTCCAACATATCCACGCAGTTGTTATGGCCATAGCATAGTGTAGCGACTATGCTGTATATGTTAGCGCGTGTGTCGGGCATAAATGTGGGGAGGGTAAGGAACAGGTCATCGTCCTCATCGGAGCTTATCAGCTCAATAGGGACGTCAGTACTCCAGGTCGCCATGAGATCCTGTCCGAGTCCCGACAAGTCGTCGCCGCAATCATCGCTTCCGTCTTCAACGTGCTTTTTAATGCGGCGAGGCTTGATGCCTGCTTCCTTTTCGGCTTTGAGCCTTTCCTTCTGCTTGATACGCGATTCTGTAGGTAAAACTTGCTCGTTTTGTTCGCCGGTCTGTGTGCCCATTGTCGTGGTTGAGTGGGCACATGCGTCAATCGCCAGAGTCGGGGGGGGGAGAGAACAGTCATCTATGATGACGCGTCGAGGCTTCTGTGGTGATTGAGTGGGCCCGTTTCCGAGCAAGACCGGTTCCTCGGGTTGCCAATGCAGCCGAGTACTAATGTTGGCAACCCCTGCAGGTAGTGGTGCATGCCAATCGTACCCTGTTGGTTGATCGGTAACTGAGATATCCTGAATAACCGCATTGGTATCCAGGTTAATCGTTACACGTCGGGTAACATCAGACCATTTCGGTCCTCCCTTATTGGTCGTCACGTAATGATGGATGTTATGGTCCGTACGTGTATGAGTGTTTAAATATACAGGCACGTTTCCGTGCGTGGTGGTGCTCCCCAGACTGTTGTCGTTCAGATGACGGATGAGTGTAGTACGTGTCTGAGCTCGCCATTCAGCATGCCGGACTGTATGGCCGTACCAATCCAACACATGTTGTGGTATTGCCTGTTTGCATGTACATGCCCACAGCTTCGAGCTAATCGGTATTGATGACGCTACCTGCATATAAGTACCGCTCGGTGTACTGTCTTGCATATCGAACCGAATACCGAAATGACACAAACGCATCCGTATTACTGACAACTTAAGATCGTCCAGGGCATCACGTACTGGAGATAACTTCCAAACATATCCTGGGGGACCAAATCTAATGATTGTCATACGGAGTTTCTTGGCTTTTATCAACAGGTTCTGGATACGTGACCAATGTGGGGCCACTCTCTTTCCTGGAGTTCGTAAATACCAGTCGCCCGGGGTACTAATCCATATGAGAGTGTAATCTCCACTGATCACCGCACCCAGGCAATCTGTGCCCACGCTTGTCATCAGCTCATCGTGGGAAATACGATCACAGATATAACCTCGGGTGCGGAGGTCGGCGCAAGCCTCTCTCGTATCTTCAATGACAAAAGCCCTCTTACTAAGGCAGGTTACCCCGCTGCCCTTGTTGCCCCCCCGGCTTTTCGACCAACAGGCAAGACGACGAGGGGGCGACGTCGCCCTGCCATCTTCAAGATAAAGAAGATGTGCCTGCAATGTCTGCCAGCATCTGGGCTTCCCTCAGATGCTGGAGCTCAGCGCTGCAGCGCGCCGTGGCCTCAGAGGCGGATTGCTCCGCAAATGCTGTCAGCATGGATGGATTATCCATCAGCTGTTTCAGCGCGCCTTTGGACCTAGCGTCGCTGACCGTCTGCAGCTCACGGTTAGTGTACCCCATCACTATCTTCCGGCGGGACCGTACAGCGCCCATGGGTACACTTCCACCATGCTGGGCCAGTGTCCTGGCAACGAAGCAATCGAACGATTCAAGATCGTCGATGTTGTCGCCTCGCATAGTGGCCTTGGCGAGCGTCTCCATCAACCCCTGAGGCAGGTTTCCCTGCAATTGCTCGCGCTCCTGCGCCGGGGTCGGCTCGCCCGTCAGCACCGTCTGGAATGACGTGCTGCTTGAGCTCGAGGCGGGTTGCCCCGCAGCTCCAAAACGATCGCACCTGATCGACAGATGCCCTGACGGCAACTTCGTCGTCGGCATGATATTGGAGCCCTCGGGGAGCTCCATTTTGACCTGCCACTTTCCAGGGAATATCAGCTTCTCCTGGCCTCGTTCAAGCACGATGATCGTGCGATTGTCCTGCGTACTATCGAGGCCTAGGATGGCCGGCAGGTCTTTGCCACAGCCTGACACAATGTTCGTCTTATATGAATCGAGCTGGGTCGACCCCTGGTACTCGCAGGCAATACTGAATGTGCCTACGGTATCCGCTGGGGCCGACCCTTCTCCCACTCCGTTGATATTCAAACGAGAGCGGGGCTCGAACGTACAAGTACGACCGTGTGCCTCAGCAGCCTGGACGAACCTGCGGCTCGCGTTCTCGCCCATGATGTTGATCTTCGAGCCTACATCGATGAGGATGGAATTTCCACCATCATCCAGGAACGTCTTACTCGGCTGCTTGATGCGCACCGTTTCTGAAGTGTCGGCTCTGCCGTCAGGCGGGTTTCCCCGCGAGTAGGTCGCACTCCCTGGCGGGTTGCCCCGCGTGACGCTGGCATACGGCCTGCCTTCGGCCATGCGCACCAGGTCGATGCACTGGAAGTGCGACACGTGCTGGAAGTGATCGCCGCGCTCCTCCCGCCAGTTGGCATGCTCATCACGTATGCTCTTATACTAATACTGCTCGCGGGTCGTGCGTCTCGTCAGCGTCAGATACGAGTGAAGGGCAATATCCTGCAGCCCCTCATTCGTGAGGTGATCCCTGTATTGCAGCCACTCCTCGAACTCCTCGTTCGTCGCTGTGATATCGACGGCCCTGGCTGCCGTTGCTGCTGTTGCCACTGAGGAATCTGAGATGTCAAACGACGGACTATCAGTCTCAGGATTATCGGCATCCAGCATAAAAAGGTTGTGTGTGCATTATCCATTTGATTCTGGAAATGCCGAACACGCAACTCACGCAGCTGGTCAGGGTCCAGTGCCATCTCTGCCCCGTCCCCACTCTGGGGAGACATCTGAGGAGTATTAGACAGGTTTCCCTGCTGAGGCGCCGTCATCGGGATGAGCTGATCGAAGTATCCCGTCTCCATCGGCGGCCTCACCTCCTCTGGCAGGTTTCCCTGCTGTTGGGGCTGAGCTGTCTGCCTATCTAGCATCCTTGCCGTCATCTCCTCCACCATGCTCCTCAACTCCCGCAGCTCCCTCGCTGCTTGCTCAGGAGTCTGAGTGAAGGAGCCGGTCCACGGGAATGATGACGCTATGATGCCAGGTGCTCGGCAGATAGCACATGGTGGCTGCTGAGGATCTCCCTCGCGCTGGTTTGCCACATGGCCCACCGCATTTGAATTCCAGCACCCCTCATGGAACAAGTGATTACACCTCAAACGGTAAACACTTTACCTGGGCTGAAATTCTTCGAGGCATACCGCACAGGTATCTTCCATTCCAGTGACAACTTCCACATCTACTGCTCTGGGATATACCCGCCGCTGTCTCTCCAATACCGTCTCGGAGGGCATGAAGGCAGCTGGGGGAGCTCCTGATGGACCCAGCACCTCCGGCACTCCGGCATTTGGCACGGAGGCGGTAGGGGTCGCAGCGGGCGAGTTTCCTCGCAAAGGTGAGCCTCTGTTTCTCACAACCTCAAGTGCAGCTGCACGTGAGATTGATCACTACAGCGCACGTTAGTGAGGCTGTGGAGCTGATCCGCCAATTCGCGAACAAACTTGTTCGGGACTCTAGACCCATCAGGGTACAATGGCGGATTCATGTGCGCTGGCGGTGGCCTCTGGCCCTGGGCCATACTCGGGTGAGCATTGAGCGCTGGGATGAGGGCTCGTTGCCGAGCAGGATCCCTTGGGTTGGGACCCTCAGGCTCCCAGGACCAGGCCGGCCTCCACCTCTGACCACTTGGGTGAGGCAGATTATGGCTCTGCACCTGCTGCACAGCGGCCGCCACTCTTGCACGGTAGTCATCAGGCACACCGCGACTGTGGTTTGTCCAGCAAACGGCCGATGATGGCTTGGGGTGCCAGGCAGGTTTCCCTGCTGACTCGTTGGAGTGCCGGGCGGCATCATGTTCAGGAGAGCTGTACCATGCTCGGCCCTAGCCGCTGCGATCCTCTCCATGAGGGTGCCGTTCGTGGCAGGGCGGCCAGGAGTCCCGAACGGAGACTGTGCAGGTGGCGTAGCCATTGGGGTCATGCCCCTCGGTGTGTGCATGCTCTGCGAGGGGCTCCCATGCATCTGCTCAAATCGAGCAGGCTCTCCAAAGATGCGGCCGAACGTCTGCGGGTCTCCCTGCGGCTCAGGCATCTCAGCTCTGAGTCCATTTATAGGCAGGTTTCTCTGCATGGCCTGACGATTTCGCGTCGCCATGGCGGACATTGCTCCCTGGCCTGCGGCCCAGGGGTCCTGTTGATATAACCTATCCGCCCATTGCTCCACCTGTTCAGGGTTCAAAGCGGCCGCTATCTGGTCCAAGTCCGAGGTGCTGATGGCCTGCCAAGGCACGGCGCTAGGCCCTTGACTTGGGGCGCGGCTTGGAGCCGCGCTCCCGGCCTCACTCTCGGTGATCATGAAGATCTGGTGGACCTCAGGCTGGTTTCCCAGCTTGGCGGGACTGTAGTGGTCCCCAACCTCCCTGTGGAGGTAGACCATGGGAGGGTCGACGCCCTCTTGGTCTCGGGACCACTGGTGTTTGACGCTGGCACTGCCAACGTCAGCCCACCTGCCAGGGGCCGACAGCACGGCGGGGGGGACTCGCGCCCGGCGATCCCCCATGTACTCAGGATTGTGCCAGTGCTTCCCCGTGGCCAGGTCCTCTACGTGGGAAATGTAGTACGGTTCAATGATACCGTTGTTTCCCTCGGACAAAAGGACTCCGTTACCAGACCAACAGAATTTAATACAATCTTGCATGGCATTATGCCAATCTACGAAGATGATGATGTCGGAGTCTGGGTCCCACCCACTGTTTACGGCACGACGGCGGACCGTCGGCACGAAGTGGATGTGTGACCAGCCTGTTCCCCGTTTCCTCGTGTTGTGCTCGGGTCTACAGGACAGACCGTGCCACATGATGCCTTCGAAGGCATGCCACCGAGTGCCATGCATGGCTACCTCGGGGTACGGGGCCGGTCTCCCGGCAGGTTGGTCGCACAGTACAATATAGTTGTACAGCGACCATGGAGCTTTCAATGTCCATGAATGCCCCTGAGAGGCGCGGATGAAGATCTCGGGCTCACCGGAGTCCCGCATTAACACCTTGAACTGAAGGCGCTGTTTTTCTTCTCCGTCTGGTTCACGGACATGAACCACTTCCATCATGATGGCTGCCAGTTGGTCAACCGTGCAACCATATAGGTTCGCATTGATGACTTTGGCCTCGTCATGTCTGGGATTATACCCGTCGTGTCTCGATTTTCCTGTTCCACGGATAATCATTCACGAGTTCCACGAGGTTAACCCAACCATCATGATCATCGAAGGAAGCCAGGTCCCACACAGGATTGTGTGGTTTGTCTGGCGCATGTCTGCATATCCTGCTGAGAGCTTTACTCAGCTGTTTGAGAGTGTGATTGGATGTAGGAAGGATGTTAGCTTGCCTGCATTTCTTCATGAATGCCTCATCCACCGAGCGTATCGGTGGGAGCTTCCGCAGAGCAAGTCTATCCCTGATCACACTCGGAGTCCCACTGGTGAAGGACGTGTCCCCTGGGTGGCGCAGCTGATCCACGGGCGGGTTTCCCCGCATAGGAGCCTCTGTCGCTGAAGAGGCTGCGGCTCCTGAAGAGGAGGAAGCTGCAGCGGCAGCGCCTGGCGGGTTTCCCCGCGGTGATCCGCGACTGGCGCTGCCCCTAATCGTCGGCGCCCAGGTACCCCTAGACATAGCACCTTCGTCGGACCTTTTGGAACGGGCCGCCACAGGCGAAGCTGGCGCAGGGGCATGCCCGGTGCGCTCGAAAGCTGCCGCCCTTTTAGCAATGGAATTGCTGCGACTAAGCGGGCGTATCCGTGCCTCCGCGGGGTCCTGAGGTTGCTGCTTGGGCTCAGACGCTTGCGTAGGAGTTGCGCCAATCGGCTGTCTCGGAGTTGCAGAGCGAGGCGCCTCCATCTGCACATCTGGCCCAGGATCCTGAGAGCGCGCCTTCGGTTTCACCTCCGAAGACGACTTCGGCGCCGGGGTTTCACTCTTAGCCTTCGAAAGTAGTGGGGGCGGGGGGTTCCTAGCCCCCTTCATGTAAATCTTGTTGGAATCCTCCAACATCTTGCGAGTTGCCTCGCGTGCGCGTTCGTCTGCTATCCGCATACGTTCCTCGTCTTCCGCAACGCGTTGGGCCTTCTGTTCATCCTTAGATGTCAGTTCTGGTTGTTGGGGCTGACTAGAAACGCTGGGCGAGTTTCCTCGCGCACCAGGAAGACTAAAGAGCGCGTCTTTCTCTTCCTGGGTCATGGGCACCAGTCCTCCCCTTGGAACCGGGGTAGACTTCTCCTCTTCCTGTTTCGGATCCAAGTGGCCCAGGATCCCGAGACGACGATTCACTTCTGCGATCTCGTCCTGTGTCATCGGGATAAGTGGCGGATGGCCCTCTTCATGAGGGGTTTTGCCCCTGTTTGGGCTCAGACCATCATTGTTGCCAACGGGGCATCCCGGCCTGTGGTTCTGGAACGGCTCGGAACAAGGTCCGCAAGCTGCTTGAGGCCTATACTGCTTGCGAGCCGCGATGATGTGTCGCAGCTGCGCCCGCACTTCTTCAATTTCAGGGCGGCGGATGTTTGTTGCAAGCTGATAACCTCCGCGGATGGCTTTACCCTCAGCGTCCCTATAGGCAGGGTTGCCCTTGCCGAAGGCCAAGCGTTCCCCCTTGAGGCGTCTTGGGTCATTATACGGAAGCAGCTGGCCTCCTCGCCTGAGAGCGCGTTCTTTCGGACCAGCCTGCCTCCACTCACGAGGAAGCCGAGCCTGTGGATGTGGCTCTCCTCTGACACGCGGATGGGGACGAGACCTTCCAGCATTCTCATCAGAAGAGGCTGCCGAAGCAGCCTGAGTGGTAGCCGGCGGAGGTGCCTGCGGAGGCTCCTGTGCAATCCCAGGTGGATCGGCCACATGAGGCAGGTTTCCCTGCTGGCTGGAGCTCGGCGCAAATGGCGCTTGTGTCGATGGTGATGGTGCTTCAGGCTCGTCGGGATCAAAGTCCACCTCTACCTCCCCGTTGACTTCCATCATGAGGATTGTGGCTTCGTCCTCGCATAGCCCGCAACCATCGCCCTCTTCTTCTTCTGATGTAGAACTGCCAATGATGATGGCCATTGGCGCAGCCGGGACAGGCAGGTTTCCCTGCATAGCCGGCGTCTGTGCTTCGCTCGGCTGTCCCGGGGTAGGCGGCACGGTCGTCGGCTCAGGCTCGTTGCCGAGCACAGGCTGCCCGGCAATGTTGCGCATGGCCGTATTGCGTGGCCATAGTCCCACCGCCTGGAGACCCCATCCTGGCGGAGAAAGAGCCTGACCGCGCATGGCGATGGCCCTTTCAAGAGCATCACGCCATCTCCCGCGGGAGTATATTACACGTCTCTGCACGTCCTCAGGATGCACGCTGTCGATGAGGGCCAAAGCTGCCAACGCTAACTCCGAGTCATCGCAGGCGTCGGTGTCCTGCAGCATCATGATGCCAGCTTCGATGCTCTCTTGACTCTCGGGATATGCGATGATAAGTATCTCATGCATCCTCATGAGGGTTTGCAGAAGTGCACGCGGTCCGTGCTCGCCTGGAGCAAGCGAACCAGGGGGTGCACATGGGATCTCTGGTTCACCTGCAATGAAAGCTTGAACAAACGCTTGAGGCTCTATATCTATAAGTTCTTCATTAGTTTGGGGATAGGTAGGTCTGTTTCCAGGCGGGAGTTCAGGTGGAGGTTGGAGGTTGCGTTCAACCTCGGAAGGCGAGGCCTCCACAGTGATGTCCTCGCCACTGCTTTCGTAGGCCATGATGTTGCCTGGGTTCCCGAACATCCAGTCGAAGAAAGACAGAGGCTGGTTTCCCAGCGTACCGTGATCCACGGGAGTGAGCTCGTTGTTGCCAATAACGAACCGGCGGACGTACTCGAGGTAGTACGCGTACAACCCATGACCATACGCCTCGAGCTCGTCGACGTTGTCCATGCAACTGACCCAAATGTAAAATATCTGTTCCATGGCCTCAAAATCCTGGAGGCTCAGATATTCGATGAATGGTTCACTTGAGCCAAAATGGACTTCGGTTGACCTGCCCTTTCCATTTTCCTTCGTTGGACAATCCCGCACAAGATGGTCGGTACTGTCGCATTCATGGCACTTAAGAACCTGGCCGTCTCTACCTCGCGGGTTTCCCCGCCTACCCTTGCCTTTTCCTGAGGTCTCTCTACGGCCCTTGCCACGGCCCTTTCCCCCGAAGAATATCTCATCATATTGTTCATCTGAGAGCCTCTGGAGGAAGGCCGTGATGCCTCGTCCGTTCAACCTCCGACGACCTCGTTTACCTTTACCTTTTCCCTTGAAGCTCCTCCGTATCCTCCTCCTAACACGACGCGCTGGTTTTCGTGTGAACCTCCTCCACCTCCGTTTAGCCTGTTGTAATAACCAACACAAATGTTCAGCGCGCTGATTGTCATTATCCATATTCATAATATCTGACCTATCTAAAGCTTCAACACCGTCTGATGATATAGTATCTGCGTCGGTGCCGGAGTCGAAATCCTCGTCTCCCAAGTAGGTGGATACACCGTCGGTTAGGGGGTTCGATTCACCCCATAGAGAACGGTGTGGTTGTGGTTTTCTAGAAGGAGGGCTGGTTGCCCAGCTTGGTTGTGATCGATCTCCTGCTAGCAGAGCAGTGGATTCTCCAGGATCGTCGGCCCATGTGCTTGGGGGCCCGTTTCCAGGCTGGGCTTCAGTGGTTAAGGTAGTGTAGAAGTTCCCACTACCAGATCCCCTTCCCCTTCCAAACACAGATCCTATATTACCAAGAGACCGTTCAGATGGGTGGCCTATCGAACGCATCCTCTCCAGCAACTCATCATACTGTTGTTGTGTTCGGGGCATTTGGTGATTGAGTGGCTGTAAGAGTTGCATGACTCGCTGGTTGCCGACGCCTAAGGCGCGGAACAGGGCCGTGGCTAGTAGTTGGAAGTTGGGAAGGTCAAATCCCACCGACTGTGCCTCAAGTCGGGCCATTTCGAATCGGGTGAGGGTGACATCGATTCGTTCTCCGTGAGGCACGTGGAAATCGATGAGTTAGTTGTGTGCCGGAAGTGAGCTGGCGCTTATCTTCCAGGCGTTCGAACTTCATGCTTAGGAGGAACATGATGTAGGTCACTGGGTCGGTGTGGACCCCATCGATGTCAGCACCATAATTTATAATGTCAGGCGGTACCCTCATGGCGAGTGTCCTCGCTAGGCCACCCAGGCCGCGTTGTATGGCGGCCGCTTGGGCCTGTGGCGTCATACGTCCGCTTGTGACGTTGAGCCATGCGTTGACCTCATAAACGTAGTCGCGGAAAGGCACGTTGCTTTGAGGGTCCCAATATGGGCCATGTGTTTGCCCATCGGTGCTGTTGTCTCCACGACGCATGTGTCCGATTGCTGCCCCCAGCGCGAACCATATGATAGCGAAGATAACCAGCCCAAGGCTGTGTAGATAGGGGTGGTTATGAGGCGCGTTGCCGCGCTGGGGTAGCGCCTTGTCGAGTCTTCGAGGCGCTCTATCTGGCGGATCTCTCCGCCCATGCTTCAGGTATTGCGCTTTTGGCTCGTTGCCGAGCGGTTGGTAGTAGCGCAATGATGAAACGCATATGGTACCAATGTCGTTGTCTAGACGTCGTACCTCTCGTGTCGCTTCTTGCTCTTGGATAGATCCTCGTAAACGTACTGGGAGTGATAGCGCAGGGTGGTAGGTGGTCACGAAGATCGTGCCGAAGAGTATGAGGCTAAGAAGAGCAAGAGCTGACCACACGAGTGCGGCCAGCTCCGCAACCAAGTCGAAAGTGAGCCTGGTAACTCAAATAGCATCCGTTCCCATGGGAATCGAATGGCAGATCGCGTCCATTACCCTGCTGGGGTGGTTCAGTATGGGGAATGAATGGACTGGTATGATAGGAAAAGATCGATGTATTGTCTTTCCAGCACATAACGAACACTAAGGTAAGTGTCCGGGCAAATAGGGCGCGCGTGCCTTGAGCGCAAGGCAACGGCGCGCGAGCTATGCTCCCGATACTATAACATCACCCAAAGAGCTACCCTTAAAGTCGAACGACCTACCCGGAAACAATCGGCTTGAACCCTGCGACCCGCTCTACTCGTCACGTGGCAACGCCTGGGGAGCGAAGTACAATCGTCACGTTCTACCCTTTACGTGGAATCGCAGTGAACAAGAAAAAAAAAACACAAAAAACATCAACTCGACATATCATTGACGTGGCAGCGCAGGGAAACGGAAAAGATACTGTTCTGCTCCACTCGTTTGGTACATTCAGGAGACGTGGCCCCGAGGGGTGGAACATGCACGTCCATGGCCCCGTGCGCAACACGGCGCACGCCTGCAAGCGGCCTAGATTTATTCCTGCGGGTCGAAACTATCGTACCATCGGCGTCCTCTGTCGAGCAAGAGGTCGTGGTCTGTCGGGGGAGGAGGTAGAGGGAGCGGAGGAAGCAAGGCGGAACGGACGGAGGGGGGAGCGCGAAAGCCGGGCCTCGCTGGCGCGTGCACTGTGTGATCGCACGCAATGTGGGTGGCGAGGAACCGGCCTTCCTGGAACGCCCGCGCCCAGTGCAAGTGAAGACGTGCCTCGCTCACGAGCTGCGCATTACATTGGGTGCTACCTCTGACCCTGTCTAAGCAGCGAACTAATGCCAAGCACTTTGGCGCTCTAAGTGGGCGTAACCCTTGATGGAGGAGCACGAAGAGGGAAAGATAACATGGGGGGAATCAATAACTGCTACTGTATTCGTGTTACGCAGGCGGCGACTGGGAAGCTAACTGCTAGGAGGTAAGCTCGCGCGGGAGCGGTGACGCGTGGCACCTCTGCTGGTCTTCGCTCCCCTTCCATCGCTTGATTCGAATCGCTCCTTCCTTCCCCTACACATTGGCCTGCGCGCGAAAGCTGGGCCTCGCTGGCGCGCGCAATGCTGGATCGCACGCAGTGTGGGTGGCAAAGATCGGAGCAGCAGGCCGGTTTGATACTGTGGCTTGGTACTGCCCCGCAGATTCTGCTGGGGCGACGATCGGAAGCGGCACCACCGGAACGCAAGGAAAAGCTCTCACGCCGACGGCTCAAACTGCATTGTCCAAACGCGAATGCCATTTCGTTTCCAAGTCAATCCTGGGTCTGGACGGGGGGCCCGCGATGTGTCAGAGAGCGTCCTTCGTGGTCCAAGTTGGCTTCAAGAGGGCCCTCGATAGCCTAATATGGTCTCCACGATGGCCCAAGATGCCTCAAAATTGCCTGGGATTGCCTCCGACATGCCTCCAAGAGGCCTCAAGACGGTTCCAAGTGCACGCGAGCCTTCCAGGGCAAACACAAGAGGCCAATTTTTGTTTAACAGCCAATGGAAAAGTCATGCTATTGTTCTGCATTGTCGCACGTTCGCTTCCCATGTGCTTTTTGAGGCCTCAAGATGGCCCAAGGGAGTTCCAGGAGGGGCCCAAGAGGGCCCCAAGACGACCGCAAGAGCGCTCCAAGAGCGGCCCAAGAGCGGCCTGTCTGAGCTTCTGAGGGGGGTCTGAATTGAGGGGGCCATTCTTTTTGAGCCATGGGGCCCAAGACGGCCCCAAGAGGCCACCCAAATCTCCCAAAGAGCCCCAAGAGGGCCTCAAGAGTACCCCAAGAGGACCCCAAAAGAGCCCCAAAATGGCTCCAAGAACCTTCAAAGAACCTCTCATAGCAACAACTCAACTCGCCTGGGCATCGTTTCTTGATGGGCTGGTGGGGATACGCCGGGCGCCTGGGCCCTCCCTGGCGTGCGGGGCGCGCCAGGGGAGGCGCCAGAGGCGCCTCCAGAGTGCCCTGGCGCCGATCCGAGGAAGCCGCGCGGACCTCCCAGTTGATATGCTTCTGTCGTTGCCTGTTCCCCGAGATGAGCACAAGGCCACACGCGGGCACGGGCGCGCCCATGGCTGGTCGTGGCTGCAACTGCACGGCAGGTTCGGGTCGTGCCGACTTCCGCGTATTGGCCTCTGACACCACAGGCATCGTTCAATCTCGAACGATCGGCTGGGTCCGACTCGTCAGATCGCTCCACATCCACCGCTTCTGGGCCGCCAGCTGCGTTCCAGGCTGGACGCGACCGTGGCGTGGCCGCCGCCGGTCGACACGACACGCGCCTACCGTACGCCGTGCTCCCCGAAGCCACGACGTCCGACAATCCTCTGGGGACGCGTGGCCCGAGGCCGGAACGCCTTGCCCGCGGACCCGCCCGCGGACCCGCCGGCGCGCCTGCGGACGCTCAGCGCCCGCACGGAGGGATGCGGGAAGGCGGGGACGCTGGCACGGGAACTCGGCCTCGCTCGGTGCCTGCCCGAACAGTGGCTGGGCTCCAGAACCGCCCAAAGTGGCCCGGCGAAGACCCACGCATCGGCGCATCGCGTCCTCACTTTTCGCCGCCATCCTATTGCGCTCTGACGCGTTGTTCTCGCATCCTCCTTTTCGTCCTCGTCGCCGCCGTCCTCCCCCCTCTCCGGTCGCTCTTTCGGTCCGCAGCCTCCGTCCTCCTTCTACCCCCACCGATGGAAAGACTCGCCCGGCAGGCGATCTCTCCACCCTCCCTCGCGAACGTCGAATGCCCTGCCTCCTTGCCTCTCCTGCCGTCCCCTCCCTCCGTCTTCACATCGTCTCGGTCTTCCCCCGTTTGCTCTCCCCGCTCTTCTGAGGTGTGTCCTTCTCTGGGTCATGCTTGACGTGCCGTCGCTCTCCCCTCCAGGCCACATCCTTTGTTGTGGCGGTGCCCCATACGAGTTCAGTGGGGCGTGCGACGCGTAGGAACCCAATGCTAATTTCTAGGAGAAAGATGCTTTCCTTGCGAGGCCATGACCCGTTCGGACGAGCCCATCGATCTTGACAGTTGATGATTCGCACGGAATGGGTATCTGACCACGTAATTGCACAGTGTATCGGACACAACGTCACCCCTTTCTACTACGAGGGCAGGGAGCGGCGTTGACTCGCCGCAGGCGTCTTCGATCCGCCGCCCCCTGTCAAATCATCGCAGGGGTGCCTGGACTGCTGGATCGTTTCGGCTTTGGTTTTGGATCTTTGTCCCAAAGAACTCCCCCTGGGGCTTCGCCCCGTCCCGCTGGTCACCCGAAAAGGAGCACAGTTCCCCAATGTTTCGTTCAAGATGGCCCACGATGGCCTCCAAGACGGCCACGTCGGCCCAAGATGGCCTCCGAGATGGTCCAAGATGGCTTCCAAGTCCGCCCAAGATGGTCCAAGAAGGCCTCCAAGACGGCCAAAGAGAGTCCATGATACCTCCACGTTCGCCCAAGAGGCCTCCAAGACGGCCCAAGACGACCCAAGAGGTCCCAAGATGTCCTCGAGGAGGGCCCGAATATGCCAAAATTAATAATTTTCCAAAGGATTTTGAAGGAATTGGAGATTCGCTTCTTCTCGGCATTCCGACTCCGTTTTGTCGCTCAAGATGGCCCACGATGGCTTCCAAGACGGCCACGTTGGCCCAAGATGGCCTCCGAAATGGTCCAAGATGGCTTCCAAGTCCGCCCAAGATGGTCCAAGACGGCCTCCAATACGGCCCAAGAGAGTCCAAGATACCTCCACGTTCGCCCAAGAGTCCTCCAAGACGACCCAAGACGACCCAAGAGGTCCTCAAGGAGGGCCCGAAGAGACAAACATTATTGATTTCCCGTAGATTTTGAGATTCGCTTCTTCTCGGCATTCCGACGGCTCAAGACGGCCCAAGAGGCCCTCAAGATTGCCCCAAAATCGCCCGAGAGGCCTCCAAGATGGCCCCCATGACGGCCCAAGAGGCCTCCAAGACGCCCAAGATGGCCTCTAAGACTGCCCTGGAGCACCCCAAGAGGGCCCCAAACTGGCTCAGAAAGGCCCCCCCAACGGCTTCCGACGGCGTCAGACGGGCCAGGAGCCCACCAAGACGGCCGAAGATGGCCCAAAAATGGCCCAAGAGGGCTACCACGAGAACCCCAAAAGGCACCATCGTTTTAGTCCAACCGTAAAACTTGAATGTTCTACATTTACACCTTTTTCGTCTTGGCAGTGTCCACTACGGCCCAAAGAACCCCCAAGAGCGTCCTCAGACGGCCCAAGAGGCCCCCAAGAGGGCACCAAACCTGCTCAATAGAGCCCCAAGAAGGCCCTAGAGGGGCCCAAGACAGCCCCCAAGACGGCCAAGGATGGCCCCAAAAGTGGCAATACGAATGTACATCTTTATAGTCTTTCCCGCCGTCATGGCTCCAAGAGCCCCCCAGTGATTCCTGGGGCGCCACCAAGAGGCGCCAAGAGGCTGCCCAGAGGCACCCAAGAGGCCACCGAGAGGCCCCCCAACGCCAACCAGATGCCTTCCAAAACCCTCGAAGATGCCCCTGAGAGCAGTCTAGGAGACCTTCATATGTACCCCCGAGGCTCCTGACCCCACAGGCTAGGCACGGTGGCACGACCCTTGACGAATTTACTGTTACGAGGGTCGTCGGAATGGCGTAAGCATCTTGAACAATCGATAGGGCGGGTAGGATGACGGATGAGGGATTGGACCTAGTTCGCACTGCCTGCGGCGAGAGAAGTTGCCTCAGTTGTGTATCTCCTGCCGTTGCTAGCAAATAAAATTCCCGACGAACAAACTCAGAACAAAATGCAAAAAGCATGGACTGGACGCAACAGACTGTAACCAACGCGGCTTGCATAATGATGCGGAATCCCAGGGTTAAGGAAAACATCACGTGGGATGGGGCCAAAACAAACATAGTGCTCCCGGCACGCCGTCTTCAGAACCACATATTGCGCCCAGTGCCTCTCGCCTCAACTCCCTCCTCGTGCTCACGGAAGTGGCGTTTCCCTTAGTGGTCGCGGCACGCACAGCATCGAACGCAGAGTCGCCACCCGAAAAAGATCGATGAATCCTGCTGCTGGCTCCAAACTTGTTGTGCCGGATGTGCAAGAGATGGGCGGTTCCTGGCCACAAAAAAAGATCCCGAACAACTGAATGTATGGTATCTTCGGGTGGAGATCCAACGTGCGCCAATGTTCAACAACTCTTCCGTGCACGATGCTGGCTGGGCATTTCGCAATTCGCGTCCATCTCGATTTATTCAGTCATTCCCCAACGGCGGCAGGCCCGAGCCTCGTTGAAGGCGCGCGACTGGGCGATGCCCTCCTTACTCAAGGGGTGGTCGAAACCCGCAAGGCCCGATATGTCCATCTCGTGTTGCGCCTGGGGTCGCTTTGGAAGTGGAGCTGGGGGGATGGATGGAAGGAGGAGGCGGATGGAGGAGGAGGACATGACATGGGGACAGGAGAAGGAGGCGGAGGAGGAAGAAGAAGAAGAGGAGGAGGAGGAGGAGGTGCACGAGAGGCAGAACGAGGGGCAGGATGAGGTGGAAGCAGTGGAGGGTGGGAGGAGGAATACGGGGGTAGGCGGCAGAGGGTGCAAGGCACGAGGGCTCGAGCGAAGACAGCTTACGTCAGCTGGCTGACGCTCTGGCAAAGGAATCGTAAAGAACCGGGCCCCCTGCTGGTTTCATATGCGCATGGGCGCACGAGGGGCGCTGACACAAAACAGCAAGGAACGAAGTGGGACATAGGAACGCCGCTGGAAAAACTTATCTAGCAACAAAGCGTGCGAAACGAGCATCTCACCCAAAACTGTACCAAGACCCTGCGCACGCACAAGCATAACGCACCCCACCAGATATAACGCCAAAGCCCCCGCCAAAAAAGATTACCCCCTGGGGCCCCCGGGCAACCGCTGGGAGGGAGGTGCCCCTCCGCGTGCCCCGCTGGGCACAGCCACCTTGCTGAAGTTCAACTACCATGAAGGTCCATTTGCATGACGAAGAGAAACAGGTTCTGCGCGACATGGCACGGCGACCTGACGCGGTGGCTTACGCGGGCCGCCAGCGCGGCACGCCATACTGGAGAGACGAGGGCGCTTGCGCGCCGTCGCACGCGGGCAGCTTACGCGCCAGTGCCGAGGAGGGCGACTCAGTCGTTCTGCGTCGCCCATTCGAGAAACCTCTGGTGAGAACGCGCCGCTTCCCCCGCCCCCCAGCAGCAGAGGAGGAGGAGGAGGAGGAGGAGGGAGGAGGAGGAGGAGGAGAGGAGGAGGGAGGAGGAGGAGGAGGAGGAGGAGGAGGAGGAGGAGGAGGGAGGAGGAGGAGGAGGCGGAGGAGGAGGAGGAGGCGGAGGAGGAGGAGGAGCACCCGCCCACCGCGCCTCCCCCGCCCTCGCCCCGCCTGTCCTGGCTGGGCAGCGGGCGCCTGCACTCGCGCAAGTGCCGCCTCTTGCCAGGGGCGCGAGGCGAGGCCGCGCACTGGCCCGCCAGGCCCCTGCCACACCAGACTCTGGGTTCGCAGAGGATGGTGCCGTCAAATACGAAACCGATGTTGCATCACAGCAGCAATTCGGCCCCTGACTTTCGTCCTGGGCTCGGTTTAGTGAAGTGATGAATTTCGGGGTCCTTACTTGGGAAAAAACATCACTTCACTAATCTGGGGCCCCTGGGGCCTCAGTGGGCCCCGGGGCCCAAAATTAGTGAAGTGATGGTTTTCGGGCTTCGGATCAAAGGTGCAGGACTCGAGCGGGCCCGATGCTGTCCGACAAACTGCCGGGGAAAAGAACAACCAATCGAAATGGCGTGCTGGCCAAACTCACGCGTTATGGTGGACGATGGAGATGCACTAGCAGCAGGCGCAGCCTGCACACGGC
>CAUYUJ010018059.1:1595587-1702989 GCA_963575745.1 Prorocentrum cordatum
TCCTCCCCGCGACCATCGCCACCATCACTTGCACCGCAACCGCCGCCACCACAATCATTACCATCTACATCACCAATATCAGCATCATCGTCTTAAACGTCATCATCACCATCATCATCAATCTCACCGCCAGCATCACCATCAACCGCATCATCATCAGCAACAAAATAAACGCATGCTCCCCATCCTCCTCCTCCTCGTCATCATCATCAGCACGTTCGTCGCTGGCATCACCGTAACCAGAATCATCATCATCATCACCCGGGTCATCGTCATAATCACCCCCACATCATCATGATTATCTGCATCAATAACACACGCAGTCTCAGTATGACACTGGTGTACCTCTTGGGCTCATTCCTGTTTTCCCTCGTGGGCTCCCCCTGCGCAACAGGCGTTGCATCATCGTGCGCTCTATGCTAGCACGCACTGTCGGCAAGGACTATGCTCCTGCTGCTCTTGTGTATTGCGCGCTGCACCTGCAGCTGCCATAACAACGACTTCGTAGTACAATGCGACTACTACCACCACCACAAGTATTTCTACGACTTCTACAACTACCACTACCACTTCAACTACTACTACCATTACCACTAGTGCCACGACTACCAGCGGTACAAAGAAAATTTGCATACGCGCTGTAGGGTGGCAATAATGCGTTACAGCTCATACTGCAGATTCCATATGAAGGACGGCGCGCTGTGCCACGATACGGTGTGAAGTGGAACTGCAATTCACTGAGCACTGAGCGCGGTTCTATCGCTACTGCTGTGCTGTGTGCTGCCTTCCCGATCATTCACCCTCAGCCCTACGTGCCGTCGACCTTTCCCCTTTTCCTCACGCCCTACCCTTTCCTAAAACATTCCGCTTCCCCTTATTCATCCTATTCCTCCCTCCTCCTCCTCCTTCTCCTCCTCCTCCTCCCCTTCCTCCTCCTCTCTCCTCCTCACCTCTCCCACATCCATCCTCTTCCCGCTCCCGCTTGACCTCCTGACCATGTTTTCCACAGCTCCGGAACTTCTCACAACGCTGTCCTCCAAGCATTGCCAAAGGATTCGTATTGTGGCGGATCCCACGGGCACTCCATTAGTGACGGATTACACATTCATTCTTTTTGTGACTCCTTACAACAGAATTTCATTTGTGTCAGATCACAAAGGGATTCTTTTGTGGCGCATTACACAGGGATTCCATATTTTTGGGATTATAATTGACATCCTTGTGTGTGGGGGAATACAAATTGATTCCATGTGCAGCGGGCTACACATTGATTCCTCTCGTGGCGGATTACACATTGATTCCTTCTCGGCGGGTTACCAGAAAATCATTTTGTGGCGGAGAAAAAACCCTTCAGTGGCGGATTACAGAAAGGATTCCTTCTGTTGCGGATAATGCAAAAATTTTTAATGGCGAACTGCAAGTTGATTGCTTTTGTGGCGGATTACGAGTTGATTCCTTTTGTGGCAGAGTACACATTGCTTGTTATGTGGCAGATTGGGCGTAGCTGATTACAAAAAAGATTCCTTTTGTGGCGCGGCGCGTTATAAAGTGTTTCCTAGCATGGCAAAAAAGAACTGCTTTTTTGTGTCGGATTCCGAATTCTTTTTGCGGCGGAGTACAAAGTGATTCCCTGTGGCCAATTACAATTGGATTCCATGTACGGTGTATTACGAAAAGGGATTCTTTTTGTGGTGGATGACAGATTACAGGTTGATTCCTTGCGCGGCGGATTACAATTTGATTGCTGTTTCGGCGGGTTGCACATTGATCCCTTTTGTGGCGGGATACAAATTGATTTCTTCTGTAACATGCATGGCTAATGTAGTCGATTGCAAAGGGATTCCCTTTGCGGCGGTGTATATAATATCTAATTTCAGGCAAGATATAAGTTGATTCCTTTTGTGGCGGAGTACACATTGATCCCTTTTGGTGGCGATTTACAAAAGAATTTCTTTTGTAGCAGATTACAAAAGTATTCATTGTGTGGCGGGTTACGAACGGATTCCTTCTGTGGCGCATTACGAACGGATTCCTTCTGTGGCGGAAACAAATATCATTTTTTTGGGCAGACTACACATGGATTGCTTTTGTGGCAGGTTACACATCGATTCTTCATGTGGCGGGGAATACATTGATTTTGTTGTGGCAACTTGCACATGGATCCCCTCCGTAGTTGATCACGAAAGGATTTCTTTTGCGGGTTAAAACATGTTCCATTGTAGGGCGAACTAGAAGTTGATTCCTTCCCTGGTGGATTACAAATTGATTCCTTTTGTCGCGGAATACAAAAGAATTCCTTTTGTAGGCGCGGCATGCTAAACGCACCCGGAGGAGCGCGTGGGAACGAGAATGTCCGATGAGCCGGCGCCGAATGCCCTCATTCAGCGAACCCGTAAAATGCCAAAGACGGCGACTAGCACTGAGACGGGACCGGCATGCTGGAAAAACGAGCCGCACTCGCACAGGTAAGCACTGTTCGTGCAATTCGCAGCACTAACCTCGAGGCGAGACACTCAACGACTAGCACCACAGACGGCCAAAAATTCCGTCCCTAAAAGCAATTAGGGCCAGTCACAGACACCAAGAAACGTGTTGATGACACAAGAGGTTGATGTAGACACTGTGATGTTAGATGTCCCATGTGATGTGATGGATGACGGGTGCGACTGGCTGGGCTGCGTCGAGGCGAGTGCAGCCTTCTCCGCTGCCACCGTAGCTGCGCGTGCGCTGAGACATTCCTACGACCTGCGCGCCACCTTCGTGAACCTCGACGAGGCGGCCAACTCGTCTGATTTCTTCTTGATCGCCTCGCGGTGAGATGCAAGGGCCGTGGAAACTGATTTGACCCGCTGGTCGATCAGCGCCTTGTTCGCGGCGTCCGCCACACCCCAGTCCGCAGCGCATTCGGCTGGAATCTTCACGGTGACGGCGTACTGGCGTGTGGTAGGGGCGTGGACTCCGGCCTCCAAGTCGGTCTTGGTGGCGGCGGCCACACTTGGCACCAGCTTGAAAGAATGGACGTCGTCACGAACCGCACCCCGGACTCCGGTCTCGTCGTACCACCGATCGGCAACTGGGATCGTGTCGTCCAGGCGGGCGTGCTTCATGGCGTTGAGAACAGGTGCAGGCATGGCCACTCCACCGCTAGGAGCGCCTCCACCGTCCACGCGCTGAATGTTGGTGAACTGCATCGCGGCGATGATCTCCCTCAGGTAGGTTTGCGTCGGACTGTTCTGATCCCGCGCAATGCGTGTTTTACAGCGTTTTTTTTTGGGGGGGTTATTCTGGAGCGAAGCATGGTGTAATTCATGTTTTTAGCTGATCGCTGTTTGGCGTCACCATCAAAAAAACACTGTAAACACACAGTGTTGTTTTTTTGACGTTTCTTTAAAAATGTCCACGAATTCTGAAAACGCTTGATTTTACAATGATTTCGGCATCGGGAAATAAACAACATCATAAAACGCAGCGTGTTGGAGCTCTGGATGCTGAAAACGTAGTGCTTTCACAGTTGTTTGGTATTTCCGGCACCAAGAGCACGAACATCAAAACACTTTTTACAGTTGTCCTAGATCTTCATGTTTGAATGTGTTGTTCCCTCCTGGCTTCCTCCACAGTAGCTTTCCACAAAAAGGAAATCTGTCGTAATCCGCCACACAAGGAATCTATGTGTAACCCCCAACAGAAGAAATCCTTATGTTATCCACCACGCAAGGAATCACATTGTCATCCGCCCTTCAAAGGAATGTGTAGTCCGCCACACAAGGAATTCTTTTGGAACCCGCCACGAAAGGAATCAAATTGTAAACCACCGCAAAAAAATCCTTTTCAAATTCGTAACACAAGGACTCCCTTTGCCAGCGGATGATGAGAGAAAAAGAGAGAGAGAGAGAGAGGGAGAGAGAGACAGCGAGAGAGATAGAGAGGGAACAAGGACAATAAAGAGAGATAATGAAAACACGAGACAGAAAAACGACGTTGCATACACACACGCACGGCTTTATCAACCTTACGGGGGGGGGGCGGCCGGGATCGTAGCAGAAGGAGGGGGGGGGGATAGGAGGGGCAGGAGGTGGAGGGAGAGGAGGGAGGGACGGACGGACGGACGGATGGAGGAGGGAGGAGGAGGGAGGAGGCGGTGGGGGGAGGAGAAGGAGGACGGATGAGGATGAAGAGGAGGAGGAGGAAGAAGCAAGGCGTAATGGATGGAGGGATGGAGTGGGCCCGCCCATCGCAGGTCACCATAACCTCCCGCTCCGCGCCGCGCGATGCTCGAAGGCGCGGCCATCCCCGCCCCCCCAGCGAAGGAGCAGCTCCCTGTCTCAGGACGCCATGCGCGATCATCTTCGCGCACCCTGCTCCTTGTGTCTACCAGACTCCACAATTGGCTCGCACCTCCCCTCCGTCTGCAGAACGGGCTCGCGAGGAGAGAGAGCCGCGACCCGCCCGCGTCCACCCGTGCCTCCGAGGGGCTGGTGGCGCTGTCATGCCGGATGCGCTCCAACGGAAAACGAATAGTGAATGTGAGGGCGAGGCAGGGGACCAACTCAGGACAGCATAACCACCCCCACCCCCGGCCAGGACCCTCACTCCCGACCTGGGGATCCACGGAGGTATGGCTGGGGCTGGGGGTGGCATGTTGGTGTGGAAATCACCGTGTCTCCCCCCCCCAGCCCGGACCCCCTGGATTACCAGGTCGGGAGTGGGGGTCGTGTCTGGGGATGGCGTGTGCTGTCCTCGCCTGCGGGCAACTCTGGCCCCTCTGCCAAGTGGACGCTGGGGCCCCCGCAGGCCACGGGACGCAGCGAAGAGGTGCCCGAGAGCAACGCCTCGGGCACACGCCAATCAACATGGATTGTCGGGGATGGACAGACCTCCCTTTAGCAAAACGTGGTTTAGTGAAAACGACCGAAGGCCCAAACCTGGCGGGCGCAAGCCTGGAAAATAACGGCCGCGGCGCCCTCTCGAGAACCGAAAACGGACAATTCACTAATCGACGTGTCACTGTTGGGGGTTCTGTCCAACCCCGAGATTGGGGATCGGCGGATCCGGCGCGAGGCGCCACATCCGCGGATCGGAGAACGTAAACCCCCCCGAAGCCTCGGCGACCAGCGACGGAGCGCGCCGAGCTGGCATGGACGCGGGGCCCGCCGCCCATCCGCGGGCCTCGATCCACGCTGCCGCCTCCTCGAACGCCGACGTCCTGGCTGCTGCCCGCCAGGGGTCCGCCCCCCCGCAGCGCTGGCTCAGCTCCGCCTCGTCGGCGCGCCGCGAGATCCGCGCAGGGCGGGACGGTGGAGGGCGCCCTTGGCACGAAAAGGCGCCCCGACACCGCACGGATCGTTCAACCGTGAACGATAAGGCGGCCATCCCACCGCCAGATCGTTCCATGTTGGCGGGCTCTGGGCCACTGGCGGCGTGCAACCTTTTGACCGCTCGCGGCGAGGCCGCCGCCGCGTCGACACGGCGCGAAGCTGCAGCATGATGGACCAAGCTGCAGGGCACGGGCTTGGGCTCACGCAGCCCTCCCCGAGGTGGACCCGAGCTCCGAGCCACGGCATGCCCCCGGGGCAGCCCGGGGCTCCCTCGACCGCCCCGCCTCGGTGCGCGGAGCGCCCCAGGGGGCGCCACGGGGGGCGACGCGGGGGGTGCGGGGGCTGCTCTGTGGACTGCACCCTGGAGGCCTCCCGGCCCTTGCGGAGGCCACCTCAGGGGGCCTGCCCGTGCGCAACCCCTGGGGGCAGGGACCGACGAGGCTGCCACCGCCACCAGAGGCAAGAGCCAGAGAGGGCCTCCTGGGTGTGTGGTCCCCCTGTCTTGCGGCGTCCCGCTCGCCTCGAAATTCTCCAGCTCGGGGAGGCAGCGTGGCCCTCGCTGGCCTCCGGCACCCCAAGCCTTGCCAACGCGGATCGAGCGCCAGGCCGCCCCCTGCGCGCGCTGGAATTAGGTCGGGCGTGTCCCCCTACGCGGGGATTTTCGACGAAAAATGAAAAATACACCAACAATGCACTAAGAATGCTCGAAGATGGTCAAAAAAATCCCAATACGATTTGTTTGAGTATTTTTGAATCCCACCAGCCCTCTGGGCGTCGGTGGTTTACAGCGTTTCCTCTTCCACCCCTCCTTCTTCCCCTTCGGGGAGGGGTTTACCCCTCCCCCTACCCCCTCCCCACTGACCTGGACAGGGGGGGCGGGGAGCGGTCAGAGCGTCCAAAACGGCCTCGCCGAGGAAACCCAAATCATTGATTTTACTATGGTTTTGGCCCCATTTTGGCCCCCAGAGGGGGCAGCACTAATTGAAGCTCCCCTCTTCTTTGATCGATTTCCTCCAAGATGGCCCCAGGAAGCGCCCAGGAGGCACCAAGAGGCCCCAAGATGTCCCCAAGATGGCCCCAAGAGGCCCCCAGGAGGCCCCCAAGAGGATCCCAAACGGCCCAAAGAGGCCCCCCCGAGGCACCCAAGACGCCGAAAAGCCCCTCAGGACGACCCTCTACTCGCGTGGGCGTCGTTTCTGTTTTTTGTTTGTTGTTTTTTTTTTGTTGTTGTTTTTTTTTTCCAGCCGCAGGCGGAAGCGCCGGCGGCGAGCAGTCACGGTCGGGCTGCGGCCGCGACTAAATTCCCGGGCGCGCGCGGGAGCCGCGGATCAGGCGGCGAGGCAGCGGCAACCCAGGGCGCCTGAGAGGCCAGGCGGTCGTGCAATCCCAGGGAGTCTGAGAGGTCAGTCACCTGAGGCGGTCGTGCAAGCTGCAACCCAGGGAGTCTAAGGTCCCAGTCGTGATCGTGCCGAGACAACCGCGAGGTAGGGAACGATCTCCGTGCGAGAAAGTCAGTCCAGGGAGTCTGACGGGTATGAGCAGACTGAAACTGGTGACGTCGTCCAGCAGGAGGGGTATTCTGACAGCGCCAGCGAACCGTCGCAGTATCAGAAAACGCATCCACGCCAGGGGAAGCCTAAGGCCGAACAGGCAAGGCGAGACCCGACCACTGCTGAGCGATGCGCCTGCGTTCAGAGGACCAGCGAGCTAGTCTGGACGCAGCAGGGGTACACAGGTAGCCACTCTGTGAGAACGCGAGGTCGCTCGGGAATGGACGTGCACCGAACAACTATGTGACCAAGCGCCAGGCTGGTGGGGATACTTTATTATTATTATTATTATCATCATCATCATTAATATTAATATAATTATTATTATTATTATTATTATTACTATTTTCTTTCAGCCGCAGGCGGAAGCGCCAGCGGCGGGAGGTCGCGGGCGGGCTACGGCCGCGACTAAATTGCCGAGCGCGCGCGGGGGCCGCGGATCAGGCGGCGGGGGGGGGGGGCAGCGCCCAGGGCGGCAGAGCCGACGTGCAGTCCAGGGAGCCTGAGACAGCCCCAGAACGGGCATGCAAGGGTGCATCCAGGGAGAGCTGGTGGGGATACGCGAAGCGTCTAGAATATCCCCCCTGCAGAGGGACGGGCCCGGCTCAACGCTGGAGGCGGTGGGCCCGGGTGGCCGGGCAGGCGGGCGGGCGCCTTGTTCCAGCCCGACTGCCCGTGCCGCAGCAGGTACACGCGCTTGCGCTCCGGCCAGGCGCGGAGGCACCGCAGGACCTGCCGGGGGGGGAGCGCTCCAACGCATCTCGAAGCACGCAGGGCTGAGGTCTTTCAGCGCGTCAGCATCCGAGGACGGTCTTGCAGTGAGAGGCTGGTGCTGGCCAGCTGGATACCAATTCTGCCTGATCTGACGCTGCCTCTTTCTCCCCCTCGATCCGAGGAGGAGGAAATTCAGGCGACCATGACTACGAAGTTTAACACCACTATGACACGACGCCCACGACGACTATAAGTTTTGACCACGCCATCACGGCGATCACCACGACGACGGCGACGGCGGTGGCGATAACGCAACGACGAGGGGGGTCAAACAGATTCCCAGAGACCTATCCTGGGATGCGCTCTGTCCTAAACTGCGAGGCGGATCCAGCCGTGGCGACAAGGCCCCTCCTGCAGGTCCTGGAGGCGAACAAAAAATAGTCCAAAAACCTCGACCCTCGATCGTCGACGACGACTACCACCACCACCACGACCTGGTCGACGGCAAGGGGGGTCAACCATCACCTTTGGACCTCTCCTCGCGTGCGTTCCGACAAGCTTCTCCAGGTGCATCCAGCCGTGTCGATGGAGAGACCTCCCAGACGCCCAGAGCGGCGAGAAGCCGAAGCCCATACTCCGCCCTGCGACGACGTCGGCAACGGCGGCGGCGGCGGTCGTCGTGATCGTCGTCTCGGGGCGGGCCAGCTCGCAAGGCACCGGCTCCAAGCCCTCGCCGTCATTCCGGGCGAGCGGGCCGTGGCTGGCGTTGCCAAGCAGGGGGGCGACGCCTCCCACCAGCGCGCGGCCGCCGCCAGGGTCGTCACTGTCCACGTCGATGTCGTCGTCCTTCTCCTCGTCCTCCACCTCCTCCTGCTCCTGCGCCTCGTCCTCATCCTCCTCCCTATTCTCCTCCTCCTCCTTGTTCTCCTCCTCGTCCTCCTCCTCCTCCTCCTCCTCGCCCTCGTCCTCGTCCACATCCACCTCGTCCTCCTCCTGGTCCACCTGCTCCTGCTCGTCCTCAATCTCATCCTTCATCTTATCATCCCCCGTTTCCTCCTCCTCCTCCTCCTCCTCCACTCCTCCTCCTCCTCCTCCTCCTCCTCCTCCTCCTCCTCCTCCTCCTCCTCATCCTCGTCCTCCTCCTCTTCCTCCTGCTCGTCCTCCAACTCCCCCTCCTCCTCCTCCTTCTTTTCCTCCTCCTTCCAAAGCCGTACAGATGAGGGCAGTCGTCGTCGTCGTCCTCTTCCTCTCCCCCCTCGTGGCCGTCCTCGTCCTCCTCCACCTCCTCCTTCTTTTCGAGGGGCGATGGGCCTTCCTGGCTCCCAGAGGCGCCTTCGCTGCCGCGGCAGGTTTCGCGTCAAGGTCCTGGCCAGAGCACGTCCTGGGAGAGGTCCAGGCCGAACCTGAGGGGCCACGGGATGATGGGACGCGCAAAGACATACTGGTACCACATGTCCTTCTTGGAGGCGTCCGACCCGAACATACAGCATACCCATCTTGTAGTGTACATCGTTTCCCGAGCGGTGTGACCAGAAAGTTCCCGCCACGACGCATATACTATACGATTTCTCTGTGCGCGCGTCGCCGCTGGGGGTAGGACGCGCATGCAGTACTAGTTTGTTGGGGTGACGCCGAGATGACCCTTTCGTTACCATCAGGCGGCACGGTCTCGACCACCTGCACGCCCAGGGGAAGCAGTCATCCGAGAACAGCTAACAGTCAACGCATATAATAAGGATGCGCGATAAGGATGCAAGCTATTTGGACGCCCATTTCGAAGCTTTTCGAGCGGGGCGCGGCCAACGCAAGTGATCAAGGATGGAACGAGGAGGCAAGGCTGCACGGGCACCCTTGGGAAGGTTGCCCATCCTTACTATGCGGGTTGACAGTATCCAGCGCCGCTCTGCAGGAGGCGGGTGAGCGAGAGATCATCATCCCTCGCTCCAACGTTCATTGCTGTTCACAACATGGACCCCAGAATATCTCTTCATTTTCCGGGGGGGCGCCTTTCATCCTGAGCTGATCCTCGACGGTCCTGGGACTGGTCCAGGCTCCCCAGAAGCCACGCATTGCCAAACATCTCCAGTCGTGGCTTCTGACTAAAAGAGGAAGCACTAGAATTGTGGGCCGACGTGACTCCGAAACAGTAACGTATTGCACAGTGGATGTTTGAGCTATCTGGTGCAAGCTACCTGGTGTAAGCCATGTGGCGCCAGATGGGTGGTACAAGCTACGCGGTGCAAGACATGTGGTGCAAAGTGTGCTATACCATGCGTGGTCTCAGCTAGTGCACGCTGCGCGGTGCAGGAACCGTGGCGCGTGCCATGCGGCGAAAGCTGCGCGGTGCAAGCACGTGTGTTTTAGGCTGTGTGGCGAGAGCTGTGTGGTGCAAGCTGCGTTGAGGAAGCCAAGCAGTGCAGTCTGAGGAGGAGGAGGAGAAGGAGGAGGAGGAGAGAGGAGAAGAGAGGAGGAGAGAGGAGGAGAGGAGGAGGAGGAGGAGGAGGAGGAGGAGGAGGAGGAGGAGGAGGAGGAGGAGAGGAGGAAAAAGGAGGAGGAGGAGGAGGAGGAGGAGGAGGAGGAGGAGGAGGAGGAGGAGGGGGAGGGGGAGGGGGAAGGGGAAGGGGGAGGGGGGGCAGGGCAGGGGCAGGGGCAGGGGAGGGGGGGGGGGGAGGCGGAGGCGGAGGCGGAGGCGGAGGCGGAGGGGGAGGGGGAGGGGGAGGGGGGCGGAGGCGGAGGGGGAGGGAAGGGGGAGGGGGGGGGAAACCAAGCAGTGCAGTCTGAGGAGGAGGAGGAGGAGGAGGAGTAGGAGGAGGAGGAGGAGGAGGGGAGGAGAGCGAAGAGAGGAGAGAGAGGAGGAGAGGAGGAGGAGGAGGAGGAGGAGGAGGAGGAGGAGGAGGAGGAGGAGGAGGAGGAGGAGGAGGAGGAGGAGGAGGAGGAGGAGGAGGAGGAGGAGGAGCGGCCGCCCAGCGCAGCAGGCGCGCACGAGGCGACCACCGGGCGGGCCGCAGGCAGCACCTCGGCACGCCCGCCCCGCCCAGCGCGAACGGCGCCCACGAGGCGCCCGCGAGCGCCCACCCCGTTGCAGCTTGCTTTCAACAGGTCGGGAGGCGTGCGCCCACCTACTCCTGCGGTTTCCGCGGGCCAGCCGGCCCCTCCCTCGTCCCAGGCCGCCCCCACCGCAGAGCAGGCGGCCCAGGCAAAAGCCGAGGTCATGGCGCTCCGCCGTTTCCAGCATAGGTCTGAACTGAACGCCGCGGTGGGCGCATGGCACAACCGCGTCCGTGAGTTAGTTGGAGACTCCACGGACGGGCGCGTCTCCATGGCCGCGGTGTTTAGTGCGAAATGCCATTCCCAGGCGGATTTGTACAAGCTTGTACAGGCCATGGGCGTAGAAATTACGGTTGCCCCCGAAAAGGGCAAGCCCGCCCTCGTCCCCGCTCCGTTCGCGGTCCCGCTGGGGTGCACCAACCAGCCTGGCGTGGAGATTACTTGGAAAGTGTCGCCAACGACGAAGCTCACTGTACAGATCGAGAGCAAGAGGCTTAGGAAAATTGTCGCCAAAGGCAGGCGCGGGGCGTTCGAGACGCGCCTTGAAGAACTGCTTTTGTTCCTTGGCGACCCCATTGACGTCAAGTCGGAGGCGGCGCCTGTGCCGCCACTTGGGCCGGGCGCGCCGGCGCGGGTCAAATTTAAACCCAGCGATTTGCTTGAGTAGGCGCGCTGCGTAGTGCGTTGCGGCGTCGGCCGCGGGCGCGGGTGCCCAGCCCGACGCACCGCCGCGGGGGCCGTAGCGGCTCGTCTCTTCCCACCGCTCTTTTCTTTGCCGCTTTTCCATCGTGTACCGTCGCGGAAGGGCCGCGCGGCTTTTGAACCCATCTTTTACCTTGCGGCGCATCCTGGGGGTGACGGCCTGGGTGCGCGAACCATTAGGAAAAAGCCCCAAAACAGGCGAGGCTTCTCTCTGATCCGCTGATACCCAACTGCTTGCATTCACTCTCCGGTTTGTGCTGCACGATCGTGGCGTGGCCATGGGGGATCTCACTGCGCGTGCTTCGCAGTCGTGATGCGGACGGGCTGCGCAGATCGCTGCACTGTGTGTTCGTGAGCCGCGTGCCTGCGTCACTGCTTTGCCGCTTCCTTGTTGGTCGTGCTTCACAGTCGTGATGCGGGCGGGGTGCGTGTATCGCACAGGGGAATGTTGTATGTTGACCCTGCTTCGCACTCTTGCTTTGCATTTTGGCTTTGCTTCTGCTTCACACCCGTGTTGCGGGTGATTGACCTGCTTCACACTCGTGATGCGCCTCCTGCTTCGCATTCTTGCTTTGCGTCCGCCTCCAAATTGCGCGGCCGGTGGCTGACCTGCTTCGCAGTCGTGATGCGCCTCGCGTGGCTGTGTGACTTGTCATCGAGCTTGAGTGTCCTGCCTTACTTTTGTAGTGCGCCCCGCGAGGATCGGATTCTAGGAATTGCCCGCTTCACATGTATAGCGATTGTCCCACCATGCTTGGAAACTCCTGCGGCACGGCGTCTCCCTGAAAGGAGGGTGTCCAGTTGGTGTCTTACCCGCGGTTTCACCCCCCCTGTCGTTTCCTCTCTTCCCTCCCTCTCCCTTGCCCTCCCCGTCCCCGTTCCCCCCTGCCCGCCCTCTCGCGCCCCCCCCTGCTTCCCCTCGTCTCCTTTTCCTCTTCCTCCGCCGGCGCACTCCCCCAGCCGGCTGAGACATAGCTATCCCGATCGCGTGCGGTGCACAAGTTGCAGCGTGGCGCGCCGTATCGGTGTCTGGTTGTCGCGTTGCCAACAGCTACACAGACGGCCGCATCGATGGCGGATGGGCCGGCACGCCCGAAATGTAGCAGAGGTCATGAAGCACGCGCTTGAGCACGTCAGTCCATTGGGGATTTCATTGGCCCGGGTAGCGGTCCGGTCCTGCTTCGCAGTCGTGATGCGCCTCCTGCTTCGCATTATTGCTTTGTTTCTGCCTCGAAGTTGTGCTGCGGGCGATCGATCTGCTTCGCAGTCGTGATGCGCCTCGCGTGGCTGTGTGTGACATGCCTTCGTTGTAAGTCGTCCCACTCCACTTGTGTAGCGCTTTTGTTGCCGCCACCGTCGTGCGTCGTCGTCGTCGTCGTCGTTGCCATCGCTGCCGCCCACGGCGTTAGCAATGGGGGAACTTTTTCGAATATTATCGCGCCCGCCTTCACGCAGCGGCTCAAACCATTAGGGCGCTCCCTGGGGGGACGACGATAATGGACTTATCCGGTCGGCACGCGGAAGCGGCGGCGACCGCCCTGGAGCCGCAGCGCATGAAGGTGCTTCGGTGGGCGTCACAGACTAAGAGACGGACGGAGACCGCCGCGGCCCTCAGGGACGCGATAGCATTAGCAGACATGGCGCCCACCCTGTCCCTGGGATTCGCCAGCATCTGGGAGCGGTGGCAGATCCCGCATGGGCGCTCTGCACTGCCGTCAGCACGCTCGTTCGACGGGAGGTGGTGCCAGCGTTGACCACTAAGGCGGCAAAGTCCACGGCCGTGGCGTCACCTTTTGTAGGGGGGATTTTTCAATATGGAGAGCCAGGCCGCTGTGCAGTGCCGCCGTTGCTGGATGACTCCGCACGCTCACACCTGACTTTGGCCGTTCTCAACCCTGGACGTTCCGGCTTCCTTCATTTGGGCAGCGATCTAATATTGGAGTGGCGGCTGGAGGCCGTCGCCCATGCCCTGGGCGACAGGGGCGTAGACCTTTGCATCTTGCCGGGGTCGCGCTTCCCCGCAGGAGCCCTGTTGCCAAAAGGCTTCCCATTCCTATGGCTCGGACCCGAATCCGCTGCATGGGACACTGTCGGGATTTTTGTCAGGCCGGAGCTAGAGCACGCCATTCGCCCCATCCATGATTTTTCGTCCTCCAGGGAGCAGTGGTACGAGCTGTGGTCTGATGGGCAGGTCGATGCCCCCACTTGTATAATTTGCGCCATGTATCCCGTTCGCGGTGGTGAGTTGGACACTTGGGGGTCCATCGTCGCCCACGCGGGCGCTTTGCGCGCTAAGTTTCCTCGCGCGCGGCTCCTCTTGGGAAGTGATGGGAACCTCCACCTGGATTACGTTGTCTCCCACGGCGCCGGATGCCGGTGCCTGCATTGCCACCAACGCTCCAAGGATAAACTGATCCAGGAGCGGTTGGACTCTGCAGGGTTGCGCGCCTTTAGCCCGCCATCGCCCACGCACGTTTCAGGCACATGTATTGATTTGTTTTTGGGCTCCCGCCACGACCCGCTGCCCGCGCACGTCGTGGATGAATCTGCGGGGCTTTCTGACCACAGACTCGTGCTGATTGACGTGCCTTGCCGGGTAACCGCGCAGAATTCGGCGGGGTTCGGGCGCGTCGCCTGGACTTCGGGCGAGGAGTGGGAGACTGGCCTTCGGGAAGTGGCCAGCACGCTACAGGCGCTCGCCACTGCTATTGAAACGGTAGGCACTAGTCAGTGGCTCCGGCCACCCTGGCACGGAGGCGGGGCCACCCGCCTCCAGCGCCAGGGCGTCCTCAATGTAGCCGCCTGGACGCGCGATACCATTTATGCAATGGTGGGGCATGCCTCTTCGGCCACCCGCACGACGGGCGTCGCCAGTAGGAGCAGAGACACGTCGCGGCGCCCCCCGCTTGACCCCTCGGCTTACCCGCCCCACGAGGCCTTCCGGGAAGCCGCATCGGCGGCGGCGTGGCAGGAGAGACGCAAAGCTGCCCACCGCTACCTGGACCTCCGCGAAACCAGCGCTGGCGCCGCCGAGCGCTTCTTATCGGGATTTTTCAAGTCAACTGCGAAGTTCGACATCCAGCTAGTGGATTCCATCACTGGGCACGCTTTGTCCACTAGCGGCATGATCGATGCGATCCGTGACGATTTGTATTTGAGGGCCCACAATGATTTCCCGCAGTGCCCGGAGGCCAAGGACAGCCTTGCGCAGGCGGTCACCGCCATCCGCCGCTCGGGGGCGGAGGCGGGGCCCCTGCATCCGGAACGACCATGCGCCGACCATGAGGTCGAAGCGGCGCTTTCCCTGCTCAAGCCAGGCAAGCGCACGGTTCACTTGTGCAACGCAGCCTTGCGGGTCCAGGTTGAGGAGGGCTTCCGGCTGACGCGGGCGCTACTCAATCTGGGTCGCGCGCTGTGCGTAACGGCCCGTCCATGGTCTCTTCGCAATTTCGCCCCCATCCGCAAGTCAGGGCCGGCGACTGTGCGGAAGATCAAGTCATTGCGGCCAATCTCGCTCACGACTGACATGGCCTCAGTCCAAGACGCGGCATGGATTGCTCGCAATGGACCTCTCATCGAGGCTTACTGTGGCCCGTCCCAGCAGGGGGGGGTGGGCGATACTGTTTCGTTTGTCATCGCTCTCACTATGAATGCCCAGTTGCGGGCCGCGCAAGACCTGCCAACTTGGTGGGCTGTCGCGGACAACAAATGGGCGTTTGACGTAGCTTCGGTGGATGGCGTGCTGTGCGGCGTTTTTGAAGCCGGCGTACGCGGGTCGGACTGGCTGTTACTGGACGACGTGTTGGCACTAGACCATCAGGCGGTCGGCCTGCACAACTTATTGTCGCCGGTTTTCGCCCTCGGGTGCGGTGCCGCCCAGGGCAGGCGTTTTTCGGTCCATATTTTCAACGCGCAATTGAAAGCGCTGCCCGTTGAGATCGCCGCCGCAGTCCGGGGTGCGCCACCGCGGTCCCGCGCCTGGCTAGACAAGCTATGACTGCTGCGGGCGAGGCTAACCCCCCAGCCGCCGAGGCGGCAATGCCTGACCGGGCCTTTCCCGCGGCGGCAATGTTGCATGAAGTGCTACGGGTGGCGGCGACCAGATCCCCGCCATGGCCGCGCGCCGAAGCCGCGTTAGCCGCCCGGCTCAGCGCCGTCCCCGCCCTGGCGGACAGAGCCGCGGTGGTGGAGCTCGCGGGTGAATTGCACATGCCGCCTGCCCAGTTTGTCGACGACATCACGGTAGCTTGCCCATCTCTAGGGGCGGTGCGCGCCGTCCTGTCTCCTGAGGACGAATCCGGGTGCAGTAGGTACGCGCGCACTTTTAAGTCGTTTTTCTCCCGTGAGAAATCCAAGACGTGCGTTCTTCCAGTCCTGGGTGCGCCCCCCCCCAGTCTCGCCGGCTGCCCAGAAGTAGACCGCAAGGTCCTCCTGGGAATCTTGGTGGATTCCGACCTGACGTTTGACCCCCTCCTCCGTGAAATCGTCGCCGTCGGGCATAGCTGCTTCTCCAAGCTGTTGCATGCGGCAGAGTCTGGGGGCTTCTCCACCCCAGTGGCTGCGGCGCAGGTCCCAGCCCGAGTTGAATCTGTGGTTTTGTACGCTGCCCCGCTCCTGGCCGCCGTGCCCGGCGCGGAATCAACCATGAACAAGTTGCAGGTGACTTGGGGCCGTCGCCTTTTGGGGTGCCACAAGGGACCGCCGATTCGCCATGCCGTGGTCGTCGCCCAATGTGGCTGGCCAATGCGCCTGGGGACGAGATTTTTAGAGAAGGCGCTGATGGCGCGAGCACGGCTCATGGTCCTGCCGGGGGACCACCCAGGTGCCCTCATGCTGCGGGCGGCTCGGTCTTTGGCCACCCCCACGTGGGAGTCGGCAGTGGTCGCTCTGGCCCAGCGCCTGGCCCCGCCCCCGCCGGACCTCGAGGGGCATCCCTTATTCCCCGCCGCCCTGCTGAACGAGGCGCGTGTGTCGTCCGCCGCTAGGAAAGCAATCCTCAAGTCGTACCGGCTCGAGGTGCTGCGTCCGTCTCTCTTGCGGTATGACCGCGCAGCATAAGGCTGCCATGCCAATTTTGGCACCCTTTAATCGCTCTTTTGCCGCTTTGTGCACCTTCCCATCGCCACTGGACCTAGACTTGTTGGCCGGGGAGCCAGGGCCGTCCTTCTGGTCCCACTACCGCCTTTGGGCTGTGGCCCGAATGACGGGCAAGTGGCCCCTGTCGGTCATGGGGGGTAAGGAGCACCCCATGCACCTGCGCCGGTGCAGAGCCTGCGGAAGCCGCAGGGTTTCGGTGCGTCACGCGCTAAGTGCTTGCCCCGTGCTCGACCGGGAACGCCGGGAGTTTTCCAGGGGATCCGGCGCCAGATTTGCTGCTCCAGCTCTTGTTCGGCGACACAACGTGCTCCCTCACGCGTATCCAACACGTGGGCTTTGCAGGTAGAGCCATTCGCAGGTGTGCTCCGTGTTCCTTCTCCTCCTCGTCGTGCTCTTCCTCCTCTTCCTCCTCTTCTCCTGACTCGGGGTAGGTGGCGGGGCATCCCGCTGCCGCTCGGACCGCCCGACAGCACCGCCAGGTCTGACGCTCCCCGTGCTTCACAGTCGTGATGCGCACCGCTCGGCTACTCTGGTGAGGGGGGATCCCTCCGCGTGTTGCTTTGTGTTTGTCTTTCCCCTTGTCCTTGTCCCCCTCCCGCTCTCGCGTTCTTGTGCTTGCAGCAAGGCGCCCCTCCACCTCGCAGTCGGGATGGGCCATGTTTCGTTCGTTCCCATGCCTTTTGGGCTTGGGGCTGCCCGCGGTGCTCGCGGGGCCCTCTCCCCCTCTCGTGCGCCCCTCCCTCTCCCCTCGTGCACAGTTTCACCGCGGGCGTCCCGCAGTAAGGTCGCTTGGCTCCCGGTGCCCAGCCCGCTGGCGCAGCGCCTGGTCCGCTGGTGTGCCCTCCGAGGTGTCTGCGGGCGCCCACTCGTCGTCCCCAGGGTCGCCCACCAGCCTCACCTGGCCTTATGGCCAGGGGAAGCGGGGCTTCCTGGTGGGGGGGGAGCGGGCGTCGGCAGGCCTGTGGAGATAGTGAGGCGGCCCGTCGCTCCGGCGAATGGCGCCTCCCGTGTCCGCGGGAGGAGCGGCTAGTTGCGGGCGGCCTGCCCCTGCTTGCCCTGGTACCAGCAGGGGGGGGAAGGGGTGTGTGACACCACCTCCTGTCCCCCGTCGGCTGCACGACTCCGACCTGCTCACGCCGGGCAGCTCTGAGCCGCAGCGTCCGCGGAACGCGCGTCGGGGGTCGCCGGCGCGCGCGCCGTGGAGGCTGTTATGATTGCGAAATGCGAAATGCGAAATGCACGGGCGGGGGGCGCCCGGCAACACCCCGGCAGGCCCCCTCCGCACGAGGCGCCCGCGAGGCGCCCCCGAGGCGCCCCATCTAACCTTTGTGAGCAAGAGGAGCCACGAGGCGGCCAGCCAGGGGGGGGGGAGGCGAGAAGGGGCGGGCCTCCTCGGGAGGTTCGGAAGTCCCCCGGGCTTCTGAGAGGTGTTCTGAACATTCCTCGAAGACACAGAAAACTTCTCAGAAGGCGCGAGGGTTTCTGAGAAGTCCCGCCGCCATCTAAGAAGGCCTTCACCGTCTCATTTCCCCCCCTCGCTCGCCGCCGAGCCATGATCCCTAAATTTGGGGGCCTGGAAATGAACACCAACACCAACGCAGGGAGGTGCCTCCACCATGAGAAGAGCATCCTTGCTGTTGGTGCTGGCGATAGTCCTTCGGCCACCTGGGAAGCCCGAACATCAACATCGCCACCGCGATCAGGATCCTCGTCCCTCGGTGGAGGTACACCGCCGATATCGGTGCTGGTGTCAACCTCTAGCCCCCATAGAAATGCAAGCACTGCTTGAAGGAGACAGATGGGAATGTTCGGAGGTCCGCGCGCTTGCTTCAGATCGGCTACGCTACCCCTCTCAGGGCAGCTTGGACTAGGGCGGCGCCACATCCTGCCGGGTCATCTTCCGATCACGCCGACAGGGGGGTAATCTTCCGATCTGCCATTCCCCCTCCGAGACCGCTTCTGGGCGACTCGGAGGAGATTGCTACGCTAACCCCGTCTCGGACCCCCCCCCTCTCCCGGGCGGGCCCCCCCCCAACGGCGCGCACTCGCCGCTCGCTGCCCGGCGCACACGATCCTGGCCCATTTTTCCCTGAGCGGAGCCAGCCGTGGCGACGAGAAGCCTCCAGGAAGCCAACAAAAAAAGACTGACTCCCACCCGCGACCCACCCCGCGACCCACCCGCGACCAACCCGCGACCCACCCGCGACCGATCCACAGTGGTTTGAAGAAAAATCGGCGATTGCGGCGGGCCTGTTGTATAATCTGTGAAACTTTGGCGCCTGGGGCGGGCCTCTTCAGAATCTCGCAGACTGCCGACGCCCCCACTGCCCCCTCACTCTTGTATCCGCATCTGAGGGGTGCTGCGTAACGAATAACTCATGGAAGCTAGAAGGGCCGCCACCACCACCAGAACTCCATGGAGCTCCATGCCCAAAAGTCGGCGGTGGACAAACCTCCCTGTAATAAACCACCCTTCAATGAGAACGGCCTAGGACAGAAACAGACGACCTGGACCCGCAAACAAAAAACGGCCGCGACGCCCTCTCGCGAACCGAAAACGGCCAATTCCTCAATCGACGTGCCAGCGTAAGAGCTATCCCCCTCCGAAAAAGGCCGCCCCCCCCAAGCTGGTGACCCTCCGATGCGGGCACCCTCTGGGGGCGCGCCCAGAGCGGAGGGTGCCGCCATCTCGGGGGGCGGGGGAGCGGCCGCCCCCCCCCCCCTGGGGAAACCAACCTGCACCGATACCGCTGCTCCCCAGACCTCTCCTGCGAGGGGCAAGGGTAGGGGGGGACAGGAATAGGGGGGGAAACGTCGACCTGGAATCGGCGATACATCGCCGATGGACCGGCGGCGATAGGCCTCCGATGGTGAATCAGTACGTTCCTGGGCAGGCTATCGGGCCCCCACCGGCGATCAATGGGAGACTGGGGGTCGATGCGTCCCCCGCTGTGCCTATCCCCCCCCTGTCGGTGCCCCCGATCCCGGGGTCGGGCGAAGGGCAGAGGCATGGATGCGTTTCTCCTCCCTGGACCCCCATGGCTGGCTGGTGGTGGCTCTCTGCCTCCTCCCCTGGTGCATCACGCCAGGCAGGGCCGCCGCCGCCTCGGCTGCCCCCCCCGGTCTGGGCTCCTCGTCTTCTCCTCCTCCTCCTCCTCCTTCTGCTCCCCCTCCTCTTCTTAAAATTATCATTATTAGTATGATGATTATCCGTCTTATCATTATTCGTATCATTCTTATTAGTAGCATACTTATTATTCGTACTATTACTACTCGTATTAATGCTGTTATTATTGTAGTATTGTTCGTAGCCTTCTGATTCGTAGTATTATTACGCGCCTGAGTGCTCTGTTTATGCTTCAACTGATTACTAACATGTATCGTTATGCGTAGTCGTCTTACTAGTACTATTATTACTCGTAGTCTCACTACTAGTAGTATCAGTCTTACTATGCTTGCTAGTAGTATTCATATTATTCTCCTTAGTATTATTAGTTAGTATTATTATGTATTATCATTATTATTTATGATTATTAATTATCTAATATGTATTATTACTATTTATTTATTTAATATTATTCATTATTATTCTTCTCCTTATTATCTATTATGTATTATTAGTTATTATTATTATGCGTATTATTAGTATTAGTTTTATTATTATTAGTAGTATTATTATGAGTTGTATTATTAATATTATTATAATAATGTGTCTTCTTATGATTGTGCTTATTCTGCGTGTGCTCCTGCTTCTGCTACTGGTTAGTAGTATTATTCCTCCTCCTCCTCCTCCTCCTCCCACTTCTCCGCTGCCTCCCCCTCCACCTCCGCCTCCGCCTCCGCCTCCGCCTCCGCCTCCCCCTCCGCCTCCGCCTCCGCCGCCTCCGCCGCCTCCTCCTCCTCCTCCTCTTCCTCCTCCCCCTCCTCCCCTCCTCCTCCTCCTTCCTCCTCCTCCTCCTCCTCCGCCTCCTCCTCCGCCTCCTCTTCCGCCGCCTCCTCCTCCTCCGCCTCCTCCTCCGCCTCCTCCCTCCGCCTCCTCCTCCCGTCTCCTCCTCCTCCTCCTTCTCCTGCTCCTCCTCCTCCTCCTGTTCCTGCTCCTGCTCCTCCTCCTCCTCCTCCTCCTCCTCCTCCACCTCCTCCTCCTCCTGTTCCTCCTCCCTCTCCTGCTGGCGGCCGCCGGGCACCGCTGCGGGGAGGCGCGGGCCTGGGACCAGGGTCACCCTGCACACCGTGTCCTCGCTCTCCCTGAGGTCGGAGACGGCCACCTGCTTGGCCCTCCCCCTCCCTCTCCTCCTGCGCCTCCTGCTCTTCCTCCTCCTGCTCCTCCTTTCGCCTCATGCTCTTTCTGTGGCCTCCTCCTCCGCCTCCTCCTCCTCCTCCCAGCGCCTCATCATTATCCGTCTTCGCAGTTCCCGCCCCCTCCTGCTCCAGGGGGGCCTCCACCTCCTCCCGCTCCTGCTCCTCCGTCGGCTTCCCCCGCCCCCCGGCGGCGCGCACAGGAGGAGGAGGTGGGGGGCGGGCGCGAGGGCGGTGGCCTCCTGAGGAGGAGGAGGCAGGAGGGGGGTCTCCTAAGCAGGCGGTTGCCTTCTTAGAGGGAAGGCTCTAAGGCTCTTCTGAGGAAGCAGGTGCCCCGAGGGGCGCACCCAGGCGCGAAGTCAACTACTGGGAGGTTTTCGTCGGAAGGATTAAAAAGGAAAAAGCCCCATTGGGGGGCTGTTACGCCAGAGCGGGCCTCGGACTAGGCCGGATTAAGCGGGATCAAGCGGAATTAAGACGGATTGGGCGGGATCAAGCGGGATTAAGCCAGATTTCGGAACAGGGCAAACTCAGAATTTGACCTCCCAGGAGTTGCATCCGAACAGGCGGGAGGGGGGATAGAGGAGGTCGGGGGAGCCCAACTCCAGCACTGTTGACATACAGCATCTGTCCTGGCCTCAGGGCCATACGACACAGAGCTTACAAGCCTCCCGTGGGAGAAACAGTGTCAAAAATTCCAGCCTGAATTGCAACAAGACCGCGTCGTGCTCTGACCACAGAAAGTGCCTTCCTGGAGGCCCTCCCGGCCTCCAAGTTCGGGGAACTCGGGTTGGCCTGACGGGGGGCCATCACGACAATGACGCGACCCGATCTGAAACTTGACGCGGGCTCCCGCTGCAGACATCCCACGAGAACGGGACCGCCAACATCCAGGACGCGCTCGTCCGAAAACGAGTCGGCACACCCGAGCTCCGGCGTACCCGAGTCGTACGTTCCCCCGCCAAGTGGCCTCCGTAGAGGCGGCCGGGCGCTTCTGGGAAGGCCGCCCGCCGTCCAGGAAGGCCGCCCCCTCCCCCCCCCCTCGAGCCACAACCCCACGTGCGCGGCGCCGACCCGCCCTCCCCGCCCCCGCCCTCCCCTTCCCCGTCCTATCGGCCTTCCCCTCCCCTCTGCCTCCTCCCTGCCCTTCCTCCTCCCTTCCTTCCTCCTCCCCTCGCCCTTCCCGATCGCCTCCTCCCTTCACTCTCCTCCCTCTTCCTCCGTGCCCTCGGGCCACTGTGGCTCAAGCCGTGCCGCGTATGGCCCTTTCGGCTCAAACCATTCCTCTCAGGCGGGGGCCGAGTTTCTCGACTCGGGAGCGGAACTGCTGCCAGAGCGCCAGAAAGAAGGCTGGAGCCAGACGTCACCAACCACAACGCTGAGGCAAGCTTCGCCGTGGCACGAGCGCCTGATGACGTCCTCTTCTTCTCACCCTCTCTCGCTCCTCCCGCCCTTCGCGCCCTCTCCCCGTCACCACGAGAGCGACGCGCAGCGCACCCTCCAGTGCGAGCTCCGCCCACCCGCAGGAGCCCGCCTTCCGCTCATTCTCACCGACGTCGTGAGCGACCGTGGGCGCAAGACATCGAGCGGCCAGCGAAGCGAGGCGGAGAGGCGGAGTGCAGCCCCGCGCCATCCGCTCTGGCACCCGGGCCACGGCGTGCGCGGAAGGCAGGCAATGTCAACGGATCGAGGACGGTGGTGGCCCGCCGCCGAGCGAGAGGGAGGCCGGCGTCGTCAGCGACACGCGGGTCACGGCATGTGAGCCGAAGGCGGAGAGGCGAAGGAGAGCCAGGCCCGCCCCACGAGCTCCGCCCAAGCGCCGGGACATCAGGGTGGAAGACTGCAAGTGGGGGCGCGCAGCGGCAGCGAGCGCAGGCCGTCGGAGGTGAAGCTGGAGCCAGACGCCATCAGCTACACAGGCCACGGCGTGGGGTGCTAGCGCCGGAAGCAGCCCGTGCGAGAAAGGCGAGCAGTGGCATCCGACTCAGATGCTACCGAGCGAGGTGAGCAAACGCAAAAGGCTCTGAAGCTTGTCAAAACCACAGGGGGACGGCAAAGTCAGAGCCCGACGCTCTAAAGATGGGGAGGGCGAAATTGGAACCCGACACAATAACGTACAGTGCTAGCAAAACGTGCGCGAAGATGCACACCAGCCACCTGCGTGAAGCGTGAGACAAAACTGGAGCTCGAGAGCGCACGTCATCAGCTACACTGCGAAGGATGCACAAAAAGGGCAGTGGCAACAGTGGGGGCAGTGGCAGCTCTCTGTTGGAGTGATCGGACGAGAAGTATCTCAGCTACAGTGCAAGGATCAGCCCGTGCGACAAGGCATTTTGGAGGATCGAGCGAGGCACGTTTTAACTGCAATGCACGAATCACCTCATGCGAGAAGGCAATAACAGCAAACGTAAACACTGTCAGCTACAGCCGTGTATAGTCTGGCTCGGGGATGGCCTGAGTGTCCTCACATGGACGCGTGGCGCAAAACTCCTGCAAAACTCGTCGATGTCATCCCTCTTGTCATTAATCTCCTCATTCTCCCTCCGTCCCCCCTAATCCTTCCTTTTCGGCGGTGGACAAACCTCCCTTTAGCCAACCTCCCTTTAACAAACACGGCCTAGGATCGAAACCGGCGGACCTGGACCCGCAAACATTACGGCCGCGACGCCCTCTCGCGAACCGACAACGGCCAATTCGTTAATCGGCGTGTCAGGGTAGGAGGTCCATCAACCACCGAATTTCCTCCTCTGTGGGGGGTTATGCCTCCTCTTGCTTCCCCTTCTGCTCTTTAACCCCGATCGCCCACTCCGTGCACTCCCCAATCTCTTACATGACGGTGCCCGGCGATGCCCCACCCCCAGCCCGAGGGGAGGGGGGGGCGGCTGCCCCCGCGGGAGGGGCGCGCCATGGCTTGCCCGATCGGGTCACTCCGCGTGTACCTCGAGCGGGGCACGACGAGGGAGGGAAAGGATGGGGTGGCGACACGGCTCCCTGAGCACCTGCTGGCCTTACAACCAGTCTCTGCCGTGCGGAAACACGGCACCTCCGACTTCATCGGAAGAGCTGCCCAGCTGTAACCAGCCCGGGGCCCTGGCCGACGTGCAGCGGTGCCATCTCGATGAATGCAGAGTGCTGCGCGTGCCAGCCGTGCAATTGTGCACGCGCCTGGCACGCGAGGGACGGGGGGGAAGGAAGAAAAGGAAAGAGGAGGGGAAGACAGGGAGGACGAGGAGGGAGGACGCCGCAGATCCAGGGCAGGGAAACAATTGACACACCTCCGTGGGCGGAGGACACCACCGGGGTGAGCCTTACACCGCAGATAGGCCAACGCATTCACACTTGCACGATGTACCTGCTGGCGCTGGCCAGGGTGGACAAAGCCTGACCCCTGCGAAACGCGCACGACCCGAATCAGTGCGGCGAAACGCACGCGGCAAGAAAAACAGCGCATGCCTGAGGCGCTACAGACCTGGCACGCAGGCGCGCGTAAAAGGAGTGCCGCACGGAAGGCAAGAGGGAAGAGGGAAAAGGAGGGCAAGGAGGAGGAAGGGGAGGGAAGAGTGAAGGGCGTAAGGGGAGTAACTAAAGGGAGGGAAGAGGGAAAGGGGGAGGCAAGGGGGAGTGAGGGTAGGGACGAAGGCCTTGATCGAGGAAGAGAGCGCCCGCTGCTCGCGGCGCTCGTTTACTGCAGCTGCCGGCCGGCCTGGGCCCCGCCACAGGCGCCGCCTGCCCGGCGCCGGGTGTGACCTCCCCCCTCCCGTCTCGCCAGGGCTGCCGCCCCGGCGCCGGCCCCCTTGGCGCCGAAGGGCGCTCGAGCCCGCGCCTCGGCCGCCCGAGCGGCGCCGGCTGCTGGGCGGGGCTCGCGCCGGACGCCGCGGCTCCCGGCTCGGCGGCGCCCTCCGTCGTGCCGGGGCCGCGGTGAGGCCGGGCGCGCGCGCACGCGCCCCGCTCGGAAAGCGCCGCGCCGATGCGCTCCCGCCGCGCCCGCGCCGTGGCGCGGGCGGTGCCTCCCTCCGCGGCGCCGCGCGGCGGCCCGGGGCAGTCTTCTGCACGACGGCCGCCTGCGGGGGCGCGGGCGCCCGTGGCGTGGACGAGGCCGAGCTCCTCGAGCTCGCCACGCACGCCCTCTCGCGCCAGGGCTCTGCGCTGCCACGTCGCCTCGGCGGTGTGCTCACCTGGCTGGCGCGGTCGCGGTGGCAGAACTCGTGACTCCCACGTCCGAGGCCGACAGGCGGCCAACGGTCGCCGTAGGCATGTATAATGTATGCAGGTCGGTCCAAAAGACGTGACCGCACGAGGCTCTCGGACTGTCTTCAACAATTCGGGCTCGTCAACACTTCGGGATTGTCTCGCAGTCGATCATCAGGTCGGGATCGTCGTTAGACCTCGCGGAGCAGCGTGATAATCTTGGGCGCTGTGCAGGCCAGCGGAGAGGACACCCTGGCCAGGCCTCTACTTGGCGAAGGATTGGCGTACACGCCCTCCTGGCCTGGCAAGAACGGCATGTGAACAACAATTCTGGATCGGGGATCAGCCTGGCCAGGATCGGGGCACGTCAAGGTGCTGCGTCCAGTGAGGAAAGGCATAGGGAAGGAGAAGAATCGAGCATCGAGGATCCAGGGCACGGAAGGGTCAACACCTCGAAGAAGTCCCGGCCCAACTCTGGGCCCCCGCCGATGCCAGAGACGAGGGGGCCCGAGCAACGTGGAATCCGACTTGGTGCGAGAAACCACGCGCGCGCGGACACGAGTTCGGGGCATGGGCCAGCGGGGCCCTCAGGGAGAGGGCCTCAGGGCCCCGAGGCCCTGCGCCCGAGACGAGCTCTGCACGTCCCCGGGCCCGTGGATGGGGGCCCGTCGCCCGAGGACCACGGGCAGCTTCCGGGAGCCCTCTCCCCTCTGGACCCGTCTCCTTCGCGGCGCCCTTCCGCGCGTGGAGCCCCGCGTGTGGAGCCAGCTGACGGCGCGGGCACCTGGCCATGCGCTGGAGCACGAACTCCGGGCATGGCATGTGACAGTTCTTGACCGTCGGAGTCCGCAGCACTTCAGGGGGGCTGTGGCGTCGTGGCCTTTACCAATGTGTGCAGATCCACATACGCATTTGCGCTCATGTATCTCTTCACTCATTCATTCATGCATGCATACACGTACACAAGCATGCGGAAGATTGCGTTCTGTGGTCGATCGAAGGGGGGGATCCGCGAGGCAAGATTCGTGCAACGAACGTTCGCGCAAGGTGTGCTGTCGAATTCTGCGAAACGTCATGCACGTGCGCATCTTGTCGTCGTTCCTGAATTGTGCGTGTGGTATCTCTGGAACACCACATTTGTGCAACCCAACGAGGCGGCGACGGAGCACCACCGCCAGGCCCACCCGACACACAGCGGACATCATACCTCTCTCCTGCTTGCTCGATGTGTATGGCCTCTGCCCTGCAAAGGGACCGCTCAAACTGCGGCAAGTGCGTGCAATGACGGCCCCAGCGCTGGCGCTAAACACCGCCGCATGGACGGTTTAACCTTGAACGATCGGCGGGCTTTCGATCGCCAGATCGTTCCGTGTCGGCCGATTGCGGCCAGCTGGTAACGTTCAATCTTGAACACCCGCGCGATACAAAGCTGTCGTACCAGAGCTGACCCGCAGACTTCCTGACACGTCGTGTCCACGCAGACCCCCCGCCAGTGGGGCACTCGTCGTAGTCCATCAGGCGGCAGTCCAGGAGGAGCAGCTTGGGGGGTCGCGCGGCTCCCAAGCGGGCGCCGCTCATCGTCGACGCCATTGCCGTCGACCTTACCTCGTCCTTCTCTTCCCCCCCCCCCTCACTCGCCGGGCGTGGGGGAGAGGCAGCAGACCCCTTCTCCGTGATGTCGCCGTCTGGAAGCACAGGTATGCTAAGGGCGGTCGCGCCCTCGACGGCGGAGTCGGCACCGGTGTTTGCTCACCCCGCGCTAGGTAGGCTGTGCCGTCGCGACGGCACGGTCGGTCGACATTTGCGCCCACCTCCACTGCAGCGACGCAAGCCCCCTCTTCTAATTCACCTACAGTTAACCATTATAGTAAGGATGCGCGGTAAGGATGCAAGGGCCTTGGAAGGCCATGCCGATACCTTGCGAGCGGGGCGCGGCCAGCGAAAGTGGCCAAGGATGGACCGAGGAGGCAAGGATGCGAGGGCACCCTTGGGAGAGTTGCCCATCCTTACTATGCGGGTTTACTGTAGCACCGAGCATCGCGCCTCGCGATATGCGATGCGCGGTCATTCTCGCCCCTCGTGAGGCCACAGTTGGTGAAGGGGAGCTCTTCGGTCGAGGCCGCAACGCGCGAAGCACGACGACCTGCGCGCCTCCTGGGGTGACCGAGGCTCCTGACCGAGTGGGCACAGACGCCGAATGGGCTCACAAGGGTCCTGACCTAGGGTTGTCTGTGGCCCCGTCGAGTAGGTTTACTGGGCGTCTAGAGTCTAGAGCATATCTCAGGCTGGGGCTGGAAAGTATGGATACGCTTCAGGATGGGTGGCGAATCTCGAGCCCAGCAGTCACAAGTGGGACCCGCGCGCGCAAGGGGGACGGAGGAGAAGGAGTAAGATGATAAGGAATCGAAGAGGAGGTTAAGGAGAATAGGGACTAGGGAATGCGGAGGAGGGAGCAGCGAGGAGCGAGGGAGGGGGAGTTAGGAGGGAGGGAGGAAGGATAGAGACGAGAGGATAGGGGAAGGGGCGAGGAATGAGGAGGGGGGAGGCGACGAGGGAGGAAAGGGAGGGGGGAGGAGGAGCAGGAGCAGGGAGCAGGGAGGGAGGCTCGCCCTCCCCGCTGGCACCCAGTCGTCTAAACCTCCCTGCTGCGCGGGTTCATGGAAAACTTGTTTCGGGCGAGGTCCATCTAGAGAAACAAAAACTACATACACAAAAACATGCAGAGGCCCGCGCGGATTTCCTGGGTCGTTGCTGGACCCGCCCACCTGGCGCGCGAACTGCGCCAGGGGCGGCGCTGGAAACGCCGCCAGGGGGGTCAAACGCCGATCCAAGAATTCTGCGCAGAGCACCGAATCCACCAATCAGTCGGCCCCTCAAAAGGAAGAAACAGGGTAAACCAATTGACCAATTGACCATTGACCAAGTAGGTTAGAATGTGGAAATCAAAAGTAAGCACTTTCGACTACCGATGGGCATATGTATATGCAATTGTTTGTTTTTCGACCTGTGTGCGGCTGATCGGTGGCAACTCATGGGAGCCTCCCATGCCACCTTGCTGGCTCTCGCGAATCGACGCCAACCGAAACGAATCGACGCTATTCGACGCTAGTCGACGCTAAATCGGCGCTTCCTCATCAATGACCAGACGCTTCCGCACGCTGTTGCACGGCCGATGGGATGGGGCCCTAAGCACGAGATGCCTCGACCAATGTAAATCCAATCTTGGATTCCATCCTATCCTCAGGGTCCCCTTGGCGGCGCGCACAAAGACGTAGGGGGAGGGGGGAAGGCTTCCCGGGAGGAGGCCGCTTCTTGGAAAGCGCCGGCCCTACATCTACAGACAAGACCCGCGCCTTCTAAGAAGCAGGGGTTGACTACCTACCAGACCACCCCAACCCGACCCGAAGACCCGAATTTGACTCGAATTTCGGGTTTGGGGGGGTACGGGTTCCATATGTGTTTTTTCAACGTTCCCCGACCCCCCCCACTGGAAATCGAGGGCGAATTGAAGCCTTCGGGTTGGGTTGGGGTGGTTCGGTGGGTGGTGAGGGGTGCTTCTGAGAGGCCTTCCCCCCTTCCCCCTACCGCCCCTCTGCGCGCGGACGACCCCCATCCCGCAGGGCCCCATCTTTGAGCCACCGAGCGCTGACGACGGCGCCGACGCCGAGGCCCGCCGCGATCGCGCGAAAGCGCGCCTCGCTGCTGGCGTCCACGCCCGGGAAATGCAGCCACGAGTGGAACACCGGGTTCTGGCTGTTCCTCCCCGTCGCCGCCGTCGTGAGGGTTCGGCAAGGACCGGCCGTCCCGGCATTCCGACAGGCCTACCACGAAATGTCCTTAGAACAAGAATGCTTCCCAAACCGGAGCAACGTTCCTAGAACATAGGAGCCGATGTGATAAAACCAAACGCTCTCAACCAAACGCGTTTCAGAAACAGTCCGTGCAAACCAGAGAGCGTTCTTAGAACACTCTTCGGTGGGTCTGTGGGCAAGCTGGGGCGCCTCGCCACTGCTTGAGTGAGTGAGCGGGGGGGGGGGCGAGGGAGGGAGGGTGAGGAGGACATGTGGTCAAGGTCACGGGGGGACCGGCTCACGGAGGGAGGAAACTGGGCGGGCATGCCTTCGCTCCACGCGCTGCCAGCAGTACATGTCCCGGAGTCATCCCAAGAGTGGTTTGCTCGTCGAATCTGTGAGAAAAAACCGTAGAATGAATGTTAGTAGAACCGCTGAGCAGTCTATGAATTTTGCTGCCTCGACAAACGACAACAATGTGTGGGTTGATATATGTTGTAGTCGATCTCCTACTTGAGTGCACTGGCCCATCCTGCAGAAGCAGAGCAAGAGCAAGGGGTGGGAGACACTGCACACCCCCAGGGGTCAGAAGGGGGGCGACGCGAGGCAGGAGTGGCAGCATGTCGTCCACCGCCCATCCTCCCTCTCTGCCTCTCCCTGACTCCTCCCCATCACCCTTCCCTCCTCCCGTCCCCCCAGGAGGGGGAGGGGGGACGAAGGAGGGTAGGTGAGCAACAGGAGGGAAGAGGAGTGGCAGAAGACGGAGGCGCGATACGGGGGTGGCAGCATGTCATCCACCGCCCCGCCTCCTCCCTTTCCTCCTCCCCCTCCCCCGCCCCATCCCAGAACAAGAAAAAACAAGATAAACACAAACTGTCGACTGTCCGCGTGTTTTTGGATCTGCGCTGTACACCCCTGGCGGCGCCGCGCGCCATGGAGGAGGGTCCAGCGCAGATCCAAGAAATCCGCGCGGACCGTTGAATGTCTATGATCATGCCGTTTTGTCTTCCTAGACTCCCTTCTTTCCGTCTCCCATGCTCCAGATCAGGTGTCCACGGGCCTGCATCGTGAAGGAACCGAGCTCCTCCGAACACCTCCTGCAGCCACCCCGACGAGCAACTTCCCCACTGCAGCCACGACCGCATGCTGCGGCACAGTGGCGCTCCCCCACTGCTGACATGCCGAGGCTCTCCCCCATTCCCGTCCAGATCATCGGCGTGTTCTCGACCTCCGAAACTGGGCGCGGGCACAGGCGGAGCTGGCACCAGAGATGCGCGACAGGAACAAAGGAAGGCGACGCCAGCACCAGCGCGAGGCACCAGAGAGGGTCATCCTGGTGACGTGATCCCCCCTTCTCGCTCGAGGCACCCCTATCCCCAGCTCGGGGAGCCATCGTGGACCCCCTCGCTTCGCTGGAGGTGCTCCCCTGGTGGTGGTGGTGCCGCCTCTCCTTCCTGAGGGAAGGACGCGCGCACCAGCGGCCCGCCGACTGCAGTCCGCGGGGTAGGCACCGCACATGCACAGGACAAGCCGCAGTCCGCGTGCAGTCTTTGGAGCAACGAGAGGGGCACATCGATCGCACGATCGCGAACCGCTGCTGATGCCTCGGTGGCGTCCCTCCACGAACGTATCCGCCACTGCGCGTCACGGCGGCGAGGGTGGACTGGCCACTGGGCCTCCTGTTTGTTTTACTGTTTGTGCTGGCTTTCTCTTGTCTGGGACCCCTGCTTTCTCCCCACATCTTGAGTGGACTTCGTACAGCCCATCAGCGGCACACATGCGCAACACAACGTCGCACACGCCCCAACAGTGGCCTGACTAAACGCCGGGCCGAGTAGCAGACGCGGAGGAACTCAATCGCGGCCCCAAGAACGGCGATGCTGTTCACGCGGGTGACGGCATTCAGTATTGCTTCGCCCAGCGATCATTCAAAAATGGGCAGGAGAGGTTGAACGGTGTGTGTGCGTGTGTGTGTGCGTGTGTGTGCGTGCGTGTGGACCGAATCTGCCACGCCGTGTCAAAACAGCACCGTGCGGATCCACACCGGCACGACACAAATGACGAGCGCCACGTGCCCGTCCTCGCCCCACGGGCGAGACCCAGAGCAACCACTGGAGCTGCTGGCCCTCGAACTGATCGAAGCAGCACGCGGAAGCACAGCGAGCACACCACAACGAGCTTTGAGCATAAGCCAATCACTGAGTGCTGCCGCGAGCGCACTCGCAGCCGCGGCCAGGCGAGAGCAGCTCAAGTACGAAGGCCAGACGCGTGAGCAGCGTCGCACGTGCCTGAACAAGATGCCAACCTCGCCTACAAGACATATGTGAATCAGGTGCCTATTGAGGCATATGCGTACGTGCGCGCATGTGTGCGTCTTATCCCAAGCTGCCAGAAGGCCGTGGCCACTCCCCCACGCCCCCCAACAAGGAAGATCGCGTCGCGCACGGCCCACAGGCCGAAGCCTTACCAGGGAGGGGGGTGGAGAAAGGAGGGCTGTATTTTTGTTACCACGTCAAGAGACTACCGAGGCGGCAGCGCTCCCCCGAGCGCGCTCGCGAAGGCTCCGTGAAGAGAATTAGGAGGAGGAGGCGGAGGCAAGGAACGACTGTGTACTCGGTCTACCTGGCATGCTTGGCTTCAAAGGGAGGCATCATGGCCCCTGGCATGATGTCCAACCACCGCCTACCCCCTGGTCATCACACCCGCCTCTCGGACGCCCCGTGGCGCGGCGCGGCCCGCGGCGCCGCCTTGGACTTTTAGGTGGCCTACCCCCGCCGACCGTCGATTCTCCTGCATCGATCTCTCCCGGCGTGCGTTCTGACCAAAACTCCGAGGCGCTCCCGGCCGTGGCGACGAGGGCCTCCCAGGAGGCCCGAGAAGGGGGAACACGGGCGCAGGGGAGCGGCATGGGCACCCTGGAGGCGAGCAGGGCTTCTCTTGGCACGGGGCCCTGCTGCGCGCCGATGCGGAGCTTGCGGCTGGCGGGGGGGGGGGGGGCGGGTCTGTCCACACCGGGTGGGCGCTCACGGCGCAACCGCACCCCTGCGCCGATCCTGGCCAGGTCCGCCCCGGGCCCAGGATCGGTGCACAGGGCCCCCCTCTGGCGTCGGGCCGGGAGGGCCCCTGCGCCGACCGCGGCGCCCGGGAGCGCCCTGGCCAGGATCGGTGCAGGGCGCAGAGCCGGTGCCCGCCCGAGCAGGGAGGTGCGGCGCAGGCAGCCTGCCGAGCAGCCCCCTCTCCTCCACCTCGGGCAGGTGGCACTGAGTGGGGTGCAGAACGGGACCCCAACGGGGCCCCTTTGGGAGCCGGCAGGGGCCCAAAAGTGGCCCTGAAGGGGCCTCGCCTTCATCCCCATCAGGACCAGGCCCCCTCACTCCCGCCCACGCACGTGCCCGCGCCCCCTGCCCGCGCCCGCGCGCGCTCGCCTCCAAGCGGCAGGGCGTCACCGCCCCTCGCCCGCCACGGAGGCGTGGAGTTGGCGACGGTCGGGAGAGGGGCCGGCTCGGGGAGGGAGAAGCACAGACCTGTGGAGTCGGCGGTGCATGGCCGACAGATCGGCGACAGGTCCTCAAGTACAGATCCGCGCCCTCCTGGGCGGGGTGGGGCCGCTAGACCCTCCCGATCGACGGTCAGCGGGCGACTCGGGGTCGACGCACCCTCCCCTGGGCCTATCCACCCCCTTGTCGTTGTCCCTGAGGGTGGGTTCGGAAGCAACTCGTGGGAGGTCTTCGCAAGACCGAGATTCATCCTGGGAAGTCTGCGTAAGCAGTCGACGGAGGGCTACTGAGCCCGCCAAAAGTTTGTGCTTGTGTGTTGCTGTTCTCCTTCGAGGAGGCCTGGATGACGCCCAGGATTGGGCCAAACCGCATGGCATCGGGCGGGATGACCTGCCCCTGTCGGGGATCTTCTGACCCGGGTCAATCCAGACCCGGGTCAGCAGGAAACCAAACAACCGCAATGCAGGAACAAAAACTGCAACGCAGGTCTTCGCAAACCCGAAGCCAATATGCGCGGCCTCCTCGCGGCCACGAGCGGCTCGCTAACCCGGGTCAGCCAGAAGGGGGTCTTCGCAGGATCCTGCCGGATCTGGTGCCCTGGCTGACCCCCGTTTGCGTTGACCCCCGTCTCTTAAGAGCCCCGACCCTGGCCCGTGGCCCTCTCGCCGGCGCAGCGCCCACGCGCAGTGCCCGCGCGCGCGCTCGCCTCCGAGCCGCGGGGCGGCCCCGCCCCCCCCGCCCGCCGCGGAGGGCCCGTGCGCCCCGCCCCCCTCGCCCCGCCCCCCCCCCCCCCCCCCCACGCGCAGTGCCCGTGCGCGCGCTCGCCTCCGAGCCGCAGGGCGGCTCCGCCCCCCTCGCCCCCCCCCCCCCCCCCCCCCACGCGCAGTGCCCGTGCGCGCGCTCGCCTCCGAGCCGCAGGGCGGCTCCGCCCCCCTCGCCCCGCCCCCCCCCCCCCCCACGCGCAGTGCCCGTGCGCGCGCTCGCCTCCGAGCCGCAGGGCGGCTCCGCCCCCCTCGCCCGCTCTCGGAGGGAGGGGGGGCCGCCCCGCGCCCCGCGGGCGCCGGGCCCCCCCCCGCGGGGCGGGCCGCCCTCGGCCCGCGCCCCCCGCCGGGGCGGCGGCGCGCGCCTGTGCCGAGCGAGCCGTTGCAGCTCGCCACCATCTCCTCCGCCGAGGAGGTGAAGGACGCCACCTGCGGGACGACGACGACGACGACGACGACGACGACGACGACGACGACGACGACGACGACGACATCGTCATCGTCGTCTTCGTCATCGTTATCGTCGTCGTCATCGTTATCGTCGTCGTCATCGTCATCGTCGTCGTCGGGGGCGGGGGGCGCGGAGGCAAGGCATGCGTGGGGGGAGGCCTCGGCGACTCCGCCGCCTGATGCTCCCTCCCTCCCTCATCCGATTCCTGCGCCCTTTCTGCGCCCCATCCTCCTCCTCCTCCTCCTCCTCCTCCTCCTCCTCCTCCTCCTTCTCCTCCTCCTCCTCCCGTCCTCCTCCTCCTCCTCCTCCTCATGCCCCTCCTCCTCCTCCTCCCCTCCTCCTCCTGCCTCCCCTCCTCCAAAGGCCTCCTCCCTGCTCCCTGCTCCCTACTCCCTCCCCCATCCTTTCCCTCGTCATGCCTCCTCCTTTCTCCCCCGCCGCCCTGCGAGGGAGAGGAGCAGGAAGGAGGAGGAGGCTGAGGAGAGCAGCGGGAGGGAGTGGGAAAAGGAGAGGAGGGAGCAGGAGGCGGAGGGAGGTTGGGCGCAAGGACACGGATGACTAATACGACGGGAGCCACCCGATGCCAACCGACGGCCGCCGAGGGGGCCGCCGAAGGCCCCCGGGGAGCCTCCTGCACGCCGGCGAGCACGGTGGCGTCCGCCGCCCGGAGCACCGCCACGCTGACGTAGACGTCGCTGCGGCGGTCGCGGTCCACGAGCCACGGCCTCTCCGCTGGGAGAGGGAGGGCAGGGAGGGGAGGGAGGAGGAGGGGAGGGGAGGGAGGGAGGGAGGGAAGGTGGGAGGGAGAAGGAGGAGGAGGAGGTGGAGGAGGAGGAGGATGAGGAGGAGGACGACGACGAGCGGTGGAGGGTGGAGGGAGGAGAGCGTCAACGCTTCGGCAGCCAGAAGCCACCGGGGCTCACCGAGGGCGACGTCAGTGGTGTCGATGTCCACCGAGGGCCGCCGAAGGCCCGCGCTGGAGGGTGTGCTCGCCTCCTCTGGGGGCTCACGAGTGCAGCCCGGCACCCCCTCGATGTTTTTGTGCCCGGACAAAACACCTGGGCGACACGACCCGAAGCCGGCACCCCCTCGAGCAGTGGCCCCAACGACAGAAGCTGGAGCTCGGGGCAGGCCTGAGCTGGATCGACTCGCGAGATCGGATCCAGCTTGATCGGAAGCAGATCAGACGACCAACGGATCGTGCAAGATCAAGCCGACATCGAACCGCCGAGCCCGGCGCGGGCTTGGCCATGTCCGCGCCGCCGGTGAATCGAAGCGAGTCGAAAAGGAATCGCGGCCCCCGCGAGCGAATGGGCAGCATACTCGCTCGCCCTGCACTCAGCATCGGCACGCCCCCGTTGGCCTGGGGTACACCCTTCTAGTGGATTTCACGAGTCCGTCGGCCGTCTACCTGACATGTCGACACTCTCGGTCGACACGCCCCGGGGCTCGGGCTGCCTCGAAGACCCTCCTGAGACCTAGTTGTCCGTGTTCCCACTGCTCTTTCCCTCCTCCTTCTCCCTCCTCCTTCCCTCCCCTTCTCCTCCTGCCTCCTCCCTCTTCCCCTCATCCTTCTGCTGCTCCTCCACCTCCTCCCCATTGTCAACCAAATTAGTTGCGCCTCCCCCTCCCCCTCCTCCTCCTCCTCACCCTCCTCCTCCTCCTCCTCCTCCTCCTCCTCCTCCTCCTCCTCCTCCTCCTCCTCTTTCTCATCCTCATCATCATCAGCACCCTCCTCGATTATCTTACGTTTACTGTTATTATTCGTATTATCGTTTTTCGTCGGGGCTGGGCTTATCATCATTACGAGTCGCCGACGCTCAAAATGATTAGTCTCATCTTCATCGGGGGTAACTATGTGTGGCAGTAGACGTCTGCCAGCATGGACACAAACGTGGCGCAATGTGTATGCAACAGATGCGCTGACTTCTAAAATCATGCGATGTGAGTGATGCAATGTATGATTGTGGATGACGTGACAATGGACACTCTAATCGTTCTATCATTAAATTGAAAATGACGTTCTAACACAGTTCTGTGTGTTGAAAATTTTCGAACAAATGGTAAGACTTGCCATAGCACTTGAACGAAACGTTGTTGAACATGTGTTGGGCATCTGGAAACTATTTGGAAACATGCCTCCTCTCAATTGGCCGTCTTCCACAAGTAGATGTGGTGGTGCAAGCGATGGTATACAGTGGCAATGTAAATAGTTCAATCGATTGCGCACAACAATGTCTGGCAAGCTACATGGTGGAAACTATGTGCTGCATGCTATTGTTTCCTAGCTATGCGGGTGCACGCTATGCTGCGCAATCAATATGCTCACCTGGACACGCGAGCCAACGCACGAGGCGTCAATGAGGCGACCAAGAACGCCCATCGACCGACTGTCCGGAAACACAAGGCACCCACGATGCGCCCATGAAGCGACAAAGGGTGGTCACCGAACCCAGAAACTCCAACCACCACACGAAGCACCCTCGAAGCGCCCACGAGTGCACACTGGGCGGAACCCAGGACACACTTGCCAATTACATACCAAACACTAGTCTCTTCAGTATGGACATCGTTTGGGGAACTCTACCTCGAGGATCAACCTGGCTCCGATCCTCTTCTTCCGAAACGTGTCGGCCTATGTTCTGCTTGTCATGATTCGAGGCTCCACCTGGATCCTCCTCCTCCTGGACGCACGCCTTCGACAGGATGTAGAGCGCCACGAATTGGGAGGATGAGAGAGTTGTACCAGGAACGGCGCGACGCACGCGCGGCCGGAATGTGCCTGATGCCCCTCCTCTTGCTGCTCCTCTTTCACCCACCCCATCACTCCTCACTCCCCCTTCCGCATTCCTCGTTTTCGCTCCTGCCTCGTTCCTTCTCCTTCCTCGCTCCTCCGCCTCCCGACGCCGCGGACCCTCCCTCCGTCTCCTGCCACTGTTCCTCCTCCTCCACCTCCTTCTTGCTCAGTCCTCTTTCCTCACACTTCACTCATCCTTCTTCGTTCGTCCTAGCCTGTTCCCCTTCATCCGCGCTCTCCACTGTGCAGTGCGGGAGGCCTCTTGAGCTCGCCCACCACGGACTTGCGGGCTAACCTCGCGAAACGGGCCGGACGGAGGATATGCCGCTAGCGAGAGCTGATGTGTTGCTGCAGTCGACTTGTGTTCCATTCCAACCGCTGAATGGTATTCTTCAGGCTATGGCTGCGGCCAAGACTGAGGTTGCCAGGCTGCCCACATACGATGAGGTGTGGCAGCCTGCTTACTTGTTTAGCTAGCATGATGGGGGAACGGGTCGGAGCGGCACAAGGAGACTCGAGCGCCGACCTGCCCGAGAACGCATGGCGCACTGGCTAGCGGCAGCAGGGTTGACCGCGCCCCTGCAGTTGCGGAGGGCAGCTCCATCCCAACCTCTCCGAGGAGGATCGAAACTTTAGGAATGAAACAACGCCCCTACCCTGGGTTACAAGTCCATGGTCAGTAAACCTCCTGGGAACTCCCTCTGGCCAGAGAGCCGCCAGGACGCCGCGCGGCACGCGCGATACGCAGGGTTTACCCTGTCAGCCCACAGGAGGTTCAGCGCACAGCGCCTCGTAAAACCAGGGTCGGGGCGTATCTTTTACGCCCTCGAGAAAACGGAGGCGGGCGGCGACGCTGCAGCTCACGAGGGCCGCCGGTGCGGCACGCCACATCGGAAACGAGGTCACCTCCACGCGGCCTTGCGCAGGCAGCCTGCGCGCGACTGTCGGCGCCGAACCCGTTGTCCTGCGTCGCTCACCTGGCCCCTTTGGACCCCCCGACACGGTGCGGTGACAGGCGGTGCGGTGACCTCGGAACCCCAAGGGACCTCACCGCACGGTCCGTCACCGCACGGTCTTGGGACCCTGGAGGCCCCTGTCGCCCGAGACGTCCTAGGAGAGGGCCTCGAGTCCCAAAACCGTGCGGTGCCCCCGAATCCACACCGACTCACTGCAAGGTGTAGTCACCACACCGTTCGGGGGCCCCCGGGCCCCGCGCCCCCCACGCCCAACATCGACAGAAGAGTCGACCGGTCGGGATTGGTACGGCTGGCTTGGCAAACAAAAGAAGGCGTGAAACATCGATCTCCGAAAAGCACGCTGCCCCCGAAAATCCGCCAAGCCCCCGCTTGCAGGGGGCGGAAACACGTGTGGGACAATTTGGCAGTCCCCATCCCCTTTCCCTCTCCCCCGGGGCCCAAATCCCTCCTAAGGGGCCCCCAGAGGCCCCCCAGACTACTCCCAGATGCCCCAAGAGACGCCCCAGAGGCTCCCAAGCAACCCCCAAAACCCTCCAGATGCCTCGAGGCCTCCTTTCGGGGGGGACGAAAGGGCAGGATAGTAAAAGGCAGGGTAGAGAATCAACTCATGTAGCTGGTTTGCCTGGCGCCTTCTGGTGCCAGGAGGCGCCCATCTATCGAGGAATGGGCCAGGAGGCGGGGCCAAAACCAGATGCATGCAGCAGATTGCGTACCCCCCCTTTCCCTGTCCCCCCCTGTTGTTCGGCCCGACCCTTGCTGCTCCTCGCCCTCCTCCCCCTCCACGTCCGTCTTCTGACCTCCCGCTTTCCAACCAGCCTGTCAAAGCTTTCCTTGGGGGTCGGCGGACTTTGGCGGCACGGACAAGGGGTGATAGCGGGAGGGGAACAACTTCTTAGAACGCCTGCTTCTTGGAAGGCGCCGGCCTTGCATCTACAGGCAAGGCCCGCGCCTTCTGAGAAGCAGTCTCCTTTGCAAGAAGCCTCCCCCCCTCCCCCGGTGACCCCCGCCCTGCGCGTGCGCGGGCGGGGAACAACCTCTTAGAGCGACTGCTTCGAAGGCGCCGAAGAAAAACACTCGGCGCTGGACAAACCTCCCTTTAGTGGACCTCCCCTTGGTGAAAACGGCCTGGGACCGAAACCGACGGACCTGGACCCGCAAAAACGACGACCGCGACGCCCCCTCGCGAACCGAAAACAGCCCACTCACTGATCCACGTGTCAGGGGTAGGAGGCCTGCCCCTCCCCGAAACGCCCTGCCCCCGGCACATCCCGAAGCGCTTGCGCTCTCCGGCCGCCCGCGGCCCCGCCCCGCCCGCCCCTTCCCCCTCCCGGCCCTCCCCGCTCAGGCTGGGTGCCGAGCTCGCTCCCGACGCGCCCCCGCCGCCGGCCGACCCGCCTTTTCTGAACTCAGCGAAGGGGGAGAGTCTGCGGAGGAGGGAGGGGGGGCCCACAGCGCTACCCCTCGCTCGTCGAGCATGGAGGGGCCCAGGGACGCGCAAACGAATACGCACAGATCCCAGGACTCCCTACATCTGTCATTTGTCAATAATTTGGGGATTTTCGTCTTCTCCCCCACTTCCCATATTTTCCTGGTAATTGTGTCTGTGTGCTTTTCCCCTCCTGAGAGTAATGGGCTCAATGCCTTTTCGTTTCACCGGGGAGGCGAGGCGAGGAGGGGAGGCGAGGCGAGGCGGCCCCCCCGTTCGCACAAGATGGGCGGCCGCGCGAGGGGCCGGGAAATGGCGCTGGGGTGCCGCTCATCCAGTCACCGTGGATAGACTCGGTGTTCTGGTGCATGCCTGTCCGATTCCGAAAACCATGTACCAAACAACGTTGTCATTTCTTGGGGACGCATTTTCTACTCCCGCCACCGTCCGCCGAGCTTCCGCCGGCGGAGGCGGCCTCGTTTCACTTCCGCCGCCCTGCCGCCGCCTTCCGCCGGGGAAGAGATGACAACCCCTTCGATCCTCGAAGGCAAGGCCGTTCATGGAACGCCCCACGCAGCCACATTCCAATTCTTCCACATCCCCTCCAATGCTTAGCAAATCTCCTCCACATGTTGTGCGGATGAAAAGGACGCGGGAGCACACCGCCCGCCGCGCCGCCAGGATGCACGCCCCCTCGCGTCCCCGGTGGGCGGCCTGGTGGTGTCCACCTCTCCCGACTGGGGCGCGTCCAGGTCGGGGACGTGCCTGGCCAGGACCACCTCTCGCGAAACTCGGCGGCAACGCTGGAAGCGAATATCGGCGGCGAGCGAAGGGAGGTAATGAAACGGAGACGGCCTTCTGAGAAGTCTCGGAAGTCCCCCGACCTTCTGAGAAGCTTTCTAAGCCTTCCCCGACGAGACAAAAAACTTCTCAGAACTCGCGAAGGCTTCTGAGATATCCCGCCGCCTCCTTCTGAGAAGGCCTTCTCATTCTCTGTTCCCCCCCGCGCTCGCCGCAGAAAGTAGCCCAAGGACGTGCGTTACACGCATTCGGCGGACAGCCTCGCCGATGACATGGACCATCGGCGCCCCTGAATACTTGTACCTTGCCATCGCTCGGACGTCCATTCCCCGTGCATGTTTCAGTGTCGTACTTCCTGGTTAGGTGCAACATGAGACAGGATGGTCATCGCCGAAAAAATGCACTGGTCTGAGCAATGCCAGGGTACTGTTCCCCCTGGGCTATTCGCAATTATCGCCGCCTCCGAGAAGCGGCGCCGCCGCACCCGCTGGCAGACCCAGCAAAAAGAAACACGGGGTCGGGTGGCCACACTTAGGGCTGGCCTTGGAAAGGTAACGTGCAACATCGATCTCCGAAGAGCACGCTATCACCGTGAGGCAATTCCTCCGAGAGGGTCTTTCGGTGCACCCTTCACCCTGCCAGGACTTCTTCGGCGCAAGCAATCCCCAGGGTGGGGGATAGCGTGTAATAAGCGGGCCAACTGGGCCACATTGCACGCTATCTTCCGAACGCCAATAGCAGAACGGGAACGATGTCATCATGTGATTGGCTCAGGATGCGGCCCAGGAGTTCCGGAGCAGCTAGCGCTCTTTCGGTCCAGGAGGAGCCCGTGCGGAACCACTGTGGGCCTTGGTAACCCAGGCAAGTCTGAGACTCCGGGAACGCAGCGCGTAGCAGTACCACTCCCCTCTGGGCCCTTGCAACGCTGCCCCACGTCTTCGCGCTCCCTCGAAGGGCCGCCGCCGACAGGCGTGCACCTCTCCATCGCAGGGCCGCGGCCTGTCGCGCGACACACCAGCATGGCTGAGGGGCCGCGGGTGTGCCCAGGGGGGAAGACCGAGCTGCCCCCCCGTGACGGGCCAAACAACGACAACAGCAACCGTCAGAAGCTCAACGATGTGACATGCAGCATGCAGGCATCATTATATGCACAACAACAATCATCATAATACAAATCATCAAATGCGCAACAACAGTCATCATGTTAGCTCCCCCGCTCACGGGGGAATTGTTTCATGCGTGCGCCCGGTCTTCCCTTATCCAGATCCGCCGCCCGAAAAAAAATGTTCTCGACACCTCTTGCGAAACACCGTATACCACCTTCAATTGTTCAAGATGCTGGGCCTCCCCTGGGCCGTCTTTGCGTTTTCTTCGGCCGTGTTGCGGCTCTCCTGGGCCGTCCGAGGTCCACTTTTTTGTTGCTGCAAACCAGACACCTTGGGAACAAAACCGATTCCTGTCCGCTTAAGCGCTTGCCTTCACATCCTAATCACACCAGGCCAAAGTAGCGGTTGCGGCCGAACCTGTGGATTACCCTACAGGGTAAACGCCAACATCAAAAGCCTCGAATCGAGGATCGATGGTTATAAACAGACTGAACGACCACCGTGAACGACCCCGAGCTGCTAGAAAACGCCGCGCTGTTGGCGGGCAGGGCGCGAAGCCGTAGAGAGTTTGCGATGCGGCCGACGGCCAAACGGCGGAGGGCTGACCAGGCCCGCGGGAGAGAGGGAGGGAAGGGGTGAGGCACTTACCAAGCACGCCTACGGACGCGGGCAGCACGCAAAAGGGCCTCCGCCTTGGGATGCCTGCGAACTCCCTCCCGCAGGAGGGCCGAGGCGGCATCCCGCCGCTGAAGGGTCCCACTACGGACCGCACCGTGCACCCGGTACAACGAATGCATCCCTAGCGTTAAGTCGGGCCTGTCCCCCTACAGGGGGATCTTCGACGAGAAATCAAACATTCACTAAAAATATACACAAAGTTATCCAAACATAGTATGGGGATTATTTTTTCTAGTATTGTTTGACCTTTGGGGGGTATTTTTGGGGCCTTTTTAATGTTTCGTCGAAGATCCCCCTGTAGGGGGGCACGCCCGACATAACCCTAGCGCGGCGAGCCCCGCGGAGTCAGCACCCTCGCCGGACTTCAAGGCCAGGCCGCGCCCCCAGCCGAGGAAGGCGTCGAAACCCGCGGCCCCGTCGCGCCTGCGCAGCCCGAGGTGCCGCCCGAGGAAGACCCCGTAGCGGGGGCACCCGAAGTAGTGCTCCAGCGAGTCCGCGGCCAGCGGGCAGCCAAAGACACAGCAGCCCCGCTGCTGGAAGCGCCTGCCCGTGCACCATCCGTTGAAGGCGGTGCGCAGGCAAGCGGCGGCAGACCGCGGCGGCACCTGGCCGGAGACGTGGCCGATGAAGTCGATGAACGTGGCGACCCTCCGCCCAAGGAAAACCTCACTCGTCCAGCACCCCAGTCGCTCCCGCGCAACAGCCCAGACATGGCCGAGCCCAGGGCGGAGTGCAGCCGCTAGTAGCTTCTGGAAGTTCTTTCGCCGCTCGATGTCCTCCTCCCGGAGCTGTTGCGCGCGCAGCTGCGGGATCCCGAGCGCGGCGGCAGTTCGCTGGTCGGCCCTTGCCAACGTCGCCACGGCAGAGCGCGACAGCCACTCGATCACCCCAAAGCCCGCATCATCAGAGGCTTGCAAATGCTCCTCAAGGCTCCGCAGGCGCTGCCAAGCGCGGAGGCCACCAGAAGCCCATGCCTCATAGCGCGCCGTCCTGGCGGCGACGGCGGCGTAGGACCGGAGCGAGGCGAACTCGAAGTCGAATCCGAGGTCGCGGAGCTGGTGCGGCACCTGGGCGCTAGTCCAGTCCCTCGGTCCTGGCACTAGTCCAGGTCCACTTGTGGAACCTTGGCGCCTCTTCGGAACCTTTGTGGAGCCTCAGCAAGGGCGTGTTCGGAACCCGCCGCCGAAACAAGGGCTCCACCTTTGAGTAAAAAGTGAAAACGTGTCGAGCGGGAGCGTTGTTGTTAGGGGGGGCCGGTTTGCGATGCCAGCGCGCGAGCGCCATGAAACCACGAAACACGATCAAGCGGGAGGGCTGATCTTGTTCAGGCTGGCTTCTGATGGCAAACACGAGCGCAAGATTTGAATAAAAAGCGAAGGCGCATCGAGCGGGAACGCGCTGTTGTAGCGGGGCCCGTTTGTGGACTCAAGGCGCGAACGACACTCCAGAGTACAGAGCAAGGAAGTGTCAAACGCGAGCGCTGCTCTTGCTGGAGGACTGGTTCGGCAGTCTTGAGTGAAACCTCCACTGCCACCTGCCGAAGCCTGTCGGCGTCCACGCGCTGGTCGCACGATGGGAAGGCAACGCCAGACCAGGGCACGCGTGTCGCCGCAACTGTGCCCGTACCTGCCCAAGCACGAAGTGGCGTCGAACTCCCCGTCGCACCGGCCGCGGGACCCATCCGAGGATGAGCTTGCGCCGCGGGCGCCCTTCCGGGCCTTGCGGGCGGCCTTGGTCTGCGCCTCCTGGGAGCGGGCGACCTGCTTGAGCGTCTGTGTCAACGCCCCTTCCCTGGACGCCTGCTCCGCGGCGTGCTGGTGCTGCTGCGCGCACGCAACCAAGGTCAGCTCCTGCGGGTAAGACGCCCGATCGGGCCCATGCCTGTCGGGCCCTTGCCCGAACCTTCCTTTGTGGACGGGGCCCGTGCCCTCGCCGCTGGTGTTTCCTGCGCCCGAGGGCCCGAGCCTGGGCAGCGCCCTGCCTGCGGTCGGGGCCCGTGCCCTCGCCGCCGAGCTGGCCCCCCAAGCCCGTGCCTGTTGGCTCCAGGTTTTTGGCCTCGCGGTCGGGGCCCGTGCCCTTGCCGCCGAGCGTCGCGGTCGGGGCCCGTGCCCTCGCCGCCGACGTGGCCCCGCAGGCCCGTGCCTGGGTGGCCTTAGCCTTTTGGTCCCGCGGTCGGGGCCCGTGCCCTCGCCGGCGAGCCTCGCGGTCGGGGCCCGTGCCCTCGCCGCCGAGCGTGCCCCGCAGGCCCGTGCCTGGGCGGCCGCTGGTGTCGCGGACGGGGCCCGTGCCCTTGCCGCCGACGTGGCCCCGCAGGCCCGTGCCTGGGTGGCCCCTGGGCTGACGGTCGGGGCCCGTGCCCTCGCCGCCGCCGTTGCGCCCCCAGGCCCGTGCCTGGGCGGCCGCTGGGATCGCGATCGGGGCCCGTGCCCTCGCCGCCGACCCTGCGCCCACAGGCCCGTGCCTGGGTGGGCGCGTACGCTCCCGAAGGGCTCTGCAGGGCTCCTGGCCTGCCGAACTTGCACGCGCGTGCAATGAATGCCCCTTACCCCGACGCGCCCGCACGCATGTACCATAGACACTCCCTGCGCACGCACGCGAACACATATACATACTGCGGTTATCGTATGCGCTTTCACCATGCGTGCAACACGCTGCGCGAGTGGCACGCGATGTGAAAAAGCGATCACGTATCGAGTTGGAGCGTCGTTGATATAGGAGGGTCGGTTTGCGGATCTAAATCGGGAACGCCACAACTGGGCCAAAAGCGAGGACATATCGAGCGGAAGCGCTGCTTGTATTGAAGGGCGCGTTTTCGGCGGCGAGCAAGACGTGCCAGTCTTGAGCAGCAAGCCAGGAAGTATTGAGCGAGAGCGTCGTTCTTGTAGGAGGGCCAGTCTGCGGATCCAAAGATCAGACGCCACCACTGGGTAAAAAAGCGAGAACGCATCGAACGGGAGCGCTGGTTTTGCTGAAGGGCTGGTTTTTCGGCGGTGAGCGGGGGCTCTGGCCAAGAGTGAAGCGCGGGGAAGCATCGTGCGGGGGAGCGGGATCGGCAGCGTTCTTGCTGAGGGCCGGTGGGTGCGCAGGCCTGAAACGCTTGAGCGTGAGCCTCAGTTTCCGAGGAAATGCAATGCAGCCAGCGCCGACAAGAGAACGCCAGGGCGCATTGAGGGGGTCCACCAAAAAGAACGGTTTAGTAATCGATCTTTCGCGTCGGATGGCTCGTTAGTCTTATTACTGCCGAAGCCTGGACAGAGAAGCCAGGACAGGCTTAAGACTGGAAACATGTTGCTTCAGCTGCAATCTAGGGCAGCTGCCCAGACGTCCAGCGTCCACGGCCTTTTTCAACAGGTGGGGCTCCCGAACTCTCGGTACTTCGCACGGGCTGTACGCGGCGGACTGTTTGTCGTGGGCCACGTAGGCCTGTGATGGCCCTCCCGAATCCCAACCTAAAAAAAGCTGCGGGGCCACACCGAATACTCCTCCCAAACGCCGCAAATCGCTACTTGTTCGCAACGCGGCCCCCTGAACCTTTCGTCGCCTCGTAGAAGGCCGGGTTGCTTTTGACTGCCCCGGGGCCTGTAAGGCCCCCCCCCTGATTCGTAGTAGACATCCAAAGGCCGAACGCACTCAGTTGTGATCTCTTCACGGCACGAGTGGTTCGGGACTCGTGTTTGGTACTGTTGTTCTGGGCAGCGCGTGAGAGCCCTGCTCGGGGGCGGCCAAGAGGGGGGCGTCCAAGAGGGGGGGGGTGCACATCATGGCCGGCGGCATGTGCGCGGCCCAAGGGGGGCCAGGGACGTGATGACATACGAAGAGGCGCCATGAAATCTGGGGAAACATCATGGCACACGCCATGATATACTCCCCCCCCTAGTCATCACCCTGCTGCCTGGGCTGTCCTGTGGGACAGCGGCGCCTGGCCGGGGCGGCTTAGCCCGGGGCCCGCGCAGCCCGAGGGCCCCGCTGCCGACTGCCGCCGCTGCCCCCGCCACGACGTCGACGAGACCTGCGCCGCCGGCGACGAGGGACGCCAACCGCAGCGGCGGCCACGACGGCGGCGCTGCCGACGACGACGGGCCGAGAACCCAGAGGGTTCCAGAGGCGGTTTTGGGGGAGGGGGCGGTCCAGAGAGCCCCTCAGGGGCCCTCGGAACCTGGTCAAAACAGGTGGCGCGAAGCCCCTGGGGGGGCCCCTCCTGGAAAACCCCCTCCCCCGAGAGCACCCTTTGGAGCCCTCTGGGGGAACGGGGCCCGAGACCCGGGGCCGAGGGGCGGGGGCCGAGGGCGGGGGCCGAGGGCGCCGACGCCCACGACGGCGCCGGCGACGAGGGCTGCGAGGGCGACGGCGGCGGCGAGGCGCGGGCCGCAGTGGCGAGCAGCGGCGCCGCGCCGCCTCGACCAGGAGGCCGGGGGAGATCGGGTCGTCGCCTGCAGCGGGCCCAGGCCGCCCCCCTCTGCCCCACGGGGTCGAGGGGGGGAGCAGGGGGCGGGCGGGGGGTGGGGCGGCTCGGGAGAAGGGGGGAGGCACACACCGACCTGGCATCGGCGGTAGATCGCCGAGAGGCCCCTGACAGCAGAGCCGCACGTTCCCGAGCGGGGTGGGCGGTTGGGCGCCGAGGGATCTCAGCGGCGGCGCCGCCCACGAGCAGGCATGGCACCCTCGCCCCCTGGGCGCTGGCTGCGTGTCGGGCTCCCCGGGGCGTTCGTTGAGCAATCGCAGGGGTCGGGGGTATCCAACACGTGGGCGTCCAAGAGGGGGGGCGCAAAGCATTGCCGGCAGCGCGTGCGCGGCCCATGCGGGGGGAGGGCCCGGGATGCATTGAAACAAGAGGAGGCGCCAGGGGCCAACGTTCAGGAAGTTGGTGAAGGGAAGGGGGCGCAGGCGGTATGGATAAAGGGGGTTGACTGGGAAAGGGAGGGGGACGGGCGGGGGAGGCAGAGGGGCCTGGATGGGGAGGTGGACGGGGAGACGAAGGCGAGGAGGAAGGGGGAGGAAGTGGCGGTCACCGGAGGGGAGGAGGACGGGGAGGAAGGAGGGCGAGGGGAAGAGATTAAGGAAATGCATCCGCGCGCGGCGCGACACACGTGTTTATCTCTGCCTTACGACTTGGGTCGACGCTACGCGTCTGCATGGAGCGTCCATTGCGACTGAGTCCTGCACGCAACTGTCGGTTGGCCTCGACTTGGTCCGATGACGAATCATGTGCCCCAAAGGAAATGGTGTCCTTCCCAGCCATGTCGTCGGCATGCGCAAAGATGACTAAAGCTGAGCAACGGAACACCAACGCAGCATTGCTGACGTATGCAAATCTATCTGATTTGCTATCCTTCAAGAGCTTCGCCTCTGTCAGGTCAGACCCTGTTGCTTTTGGTGCTGGCCTTGGACCCCTTAGCCTGCACTGGAATTGTTACCTAGCCACGCGCAACACTCCGCGCGAGACCATAACCAATTGCTACCTCTCGCCATGCACGACTGGATCTTTCCACTGTCAGGCTGAACGAATACTTTCGCGCATGGCGTCTCTCGATGCGCGTTTATCTTGGCGCACCCGCGACCTTTATCTGCACACAAACAGGCATCCAACGCTCCCCTCTGAGCATCTCCAACAACTACTCATCGCCCCCTCAGGCATGATCAATACCCCCATCAACACGAACGCCGCTGCATCTGGTCCCCCCTCCCAGCGGCCTTGGCTGAACAGCCCGAAAGCGCCCTTCCTGGGCTGCGGCAAAAAGCGGGGACGCGCGGTTGCGACTCAGGCCAGAAAGGATGGACGTAGCTCGAAATAACCAACCCTTCATCTTCCTTCTCCTCCTCCTCTTCCTGCTCCTCCTCCTTTCTTTGCCGCCGGATAGGCCGGCCCTTCAAATACTGCCAACACTGGCGATTGAAAAGTCCACCCTCGGCGACCCCAAGGAACCGTCCCAGAGATTTCCCAGGGTGCCCCGGCGGCCCGGCCTGGGAAGCCTGAGTCACGTTCTGAAAATTAGATGCGTGGTTTTTGTCCCATGCTCCGTACTTTGGGCGTCTTGGACGGCCCAGGTGGTCCCCAAACCCGCCCAAGAAGGCCTCCGAGGTCCCCCGGGGGCCCGGAGGATCCCCAGAGGCCCCCGACAGGAATACCTCGAGCTGCAATCTGGACCCCTCCACCCCAGGATGGTTCCCGAAGCAGCCGGCAGGCCCCAAGCATGCCCCGAAGATACGCATGGGGGAGGGCCCACGGATCCCCCCCAAACCTTAAAGACACCCACCCAAAACCCCCTAAGAGGCCCTGTAACACCTCTAACAGACCCTCAGCAGGGCCACAGGGACCCCCCCCCAGCCTCAAAGAAACCCACCAAACCCCAAGAGGCCCTGTAACACCCTCAGCAGGGCCACGGGGACCCCCCCCAAACAAAAACCATCAGAAGATTCCAGCGGGCCCCAGGGAGTCTGGAGACCGTCTTGGCACGGCTCGAGGCCGCCGTGGATCGTCTTAACGGCTGCCTGAGCGCCCTCGGTGTCGATATGGGGCTCCCGAAGTGTACGCGGGATCCCCAGTCGACCAATGTGCGGTCGGGGTTCCTGCCAAAAGGCCTCAAATACGGTGCCGCGTTCTTGTCATATTTGTTTATATATAGAAATGTATAGATGTGTAACTGTGTCTGCGTGTGTATGAATGTGTGTGTCCCTCTCTTCTCCAAACAAATCATCTGCACATCCGCTGGTCTCTCTCTCTCTCTCATGATCATTCCCTCTCTCGGCTCTGGCCAAGACGCTCTCTGTCTCCCTCTCTCTCTCCATCTATCAATCTACCTCTCTCTCTCTCTCTCCACTTCCATTTACTTGTCGCCACCACGCTCTTTCCCCACTCTGCTGGGAGAGCGCCTGGGAGAGCCCAGAAGTCCCTGGAAGACTCCGCACGCGCCCGCCCCAATCCTCTGCTCGGTTGCTAAACCATGGCCATGGGCAGGCCCTGGTTGGATGGGGGCCTGCAGAGTCCCCCCCGCGACAGGCGGGTTGGACGAAAGGGGGTGAGTATCGTTTCACCGATCCCCATCCCCAGCGGCCTGGCCTCAGGCCAGGCCGCTCTACCCCCCTAGATGGGCCCCACTGGCCGATCTACCCCCCTAGATGGGGATATAGGCCGCTCCCTTTGGGTTTCGAGGGGGATCCCCAACTGGGGTGGTAATTTGGTGGGGGTCTCGAAGGGGGATGGAGATGGGGATGGGCACTGGTTAAACGATACCGAGAAAGGGGGGGGGGGACAGCAGAGGCGGGGGGGTGCAAATCGGCTCGTGCAGCCGTCCTTCCGGGGGCCTCCTGGCGACGGGGGCGCCCGTGCATTGAGGAGCGTGCTGGGCGGTGGAGCCGCAACCAGCAACAGACTTCCCGACCGCCCCCCCCCCATGGATGTGGGAGGCGTAAGACTCGGGCACGGGGGACTCGGCCTGGAGGGCCCGGCGTGGGAAAATGACGAGACCCAGTCTGCAATCTGGCGCGACCTCCTGCCGCCAAAGCACCCACACAAAAAACGGACCGTCAGCATCCGGGACGGGGGTTCGCCGACTAAGCGTCGGCAAGCCCGAGTCGCGGCGACCTCGAGTCTCACGCTTCCCCCCTTGGTCCAGCGCCGATCCGACAAATCCGCGCAGACCTCCGAATATCTACAGTCGACACGCATGGTAAGGATGAGCGGCTTTCCCAGGGGTACCCCTGCATCCTTGTCTCCTCGGCCCATCCTTTGCCACTTTCTTTGGCCACGCCCAGTTCGAAAAGCTTCGAAATGGGCGGCCAAGGCCCTTGCATCCTTATCGTGCATCCTTACTATGCGGGTTGACTGTATTTTCGTACAGCTATCTCTTCCACGGTCTCGCAAGGGCAAGAGAAGAGGAGGCGGCACCACCACCGGCGCGAGGAGCCAGGGTCGCCCCTCCCCGCTCGAGAAGCATCCCCTATACTTATCCCAGCTCGAGGATGCTGTGCCGCTCTTCTCTCCACCGATCCCAGGGCGCTGGCGACGACTCGAGAAGTCTGTGCAGCGATCCGAGGCGACATCTGCGCGGGGCTCCGACGTGTCATGCTTATGTGCAGCACGCCCGAAGCAGAAGGAAGCGCGGGAAGGACGCAAGGCAAAACCTCCACTGAGACACCGAGATCCCAATCGGAATCCGAGGTCGAGTCGAACCGGCAGTGGAGAACCGTGTGGGATCTGCTCTAACAACAGGAACATGCCGAAGACGGATCTATCCATTCTCCGAGCTTGTGCTGCGCCGAACTCAACGGCCGCAGTGTCTAGACGCATCGACCCCGAATGTGTCCATATACGTACGCTACGACATCACATGTGTCTGCAGTGGCTTGTAACTAAAACGTGGCACTGGCACTTGGCACAGGCCCGAGGTATTGTAGAAGCAGGTAAGCTGTACCATCCAACATAGAGTGTGGATGGTACAGAAACAGATGGAGATCCGACCGGATGTCTTCGATCCGCGCTGGACCCCCTCTCATCAGCGCGCGGCGCGCGCCAGCAGCGTCGCCAGAGGCGTCGCCAGGGGGGCGCAAGCGCGGATCCGAGAAATCCGCGCGGCCCTCCAAAAGTTCATGCTTATGCAAGAAGTTTTCTTCTTGGGTACTCGCAAATGGCCTGGATCCGCCACGGGGGATGTGCGACCCGGCACATCGAGGCACACGTGCTTGCCGGACGGCTGCGAGTAGGCACTGTGCGCAACATGCGAGGCGCGCTCGGGGAGTCCTGCCGACGCGGGGCCTGTTGCTGGCTCTCGCGCAGCAGGTGGCGCTCAGGAACCGCTGCCAGAGCCTGCCGGGATCGGCAGCCATCATAGACCCCCACGTCTCTCCTCCCTAGGGGATCAAAAAATGGCGTAAGCAGAACAACTCGGAGGTCCGTGCGGATTCCTCGGATCGGCGCTGGGGCCCCCAAGTCCTCATTTTGTTCCCCTCGGACCGCCGAGGCAGAAATCATTCATCCCCGCATCCCATTGGCGCGCTTCGACCAGAGATTTCGGAGGGGGGTCCGGCTGCGGCGGCGAGACGTTCCCCGGCCTTGATCGTCGAACCTCGATCCTCGAACTTCGATACTCGAACTTCTCCCTCCCCCTCGATTCTCCGCGCAGTCGCCGATACCCACCCCTCCCTCCCCCGAGGGGGCGAGGCCAGGGGGGGGGGGATGGAGGGCGAGGGGTGGAGGGTCGAAAGGCCAGCAGCAAGCGGGACGGAGAGTCCAGGACGGCGGAGGCAGTCATCATCATCTGAGCGACGAGAAGAACATACAGCGAAGACCATCACCTAAGGCAGGCGTCATCATTGGATCGCCTCGCGTAAGGCCCATCGACGCGGGACGAGATAGCGGCCTTGCGCGGAGGCCGACGCGGGCCGCCAGCACACCACACTGGAGGGCGCCTGCGCGCGATCTTGCGCGGGCAGCCGACGCGCCAAGCCCCGTGCAGACGCCCCCCCCTTTTCTCTGCGTCGTGCTTCGAGCGATCCCCGCCCGACAAACGCGAGGCGGGTCCCCCAGGGAACACCAGGCCCCTCCTGGCCTGGCGGCCGCGGCATGCAGCCGGCACTCGTCGCAGACGCGAGGGGGGATCCCCAGGCGTTCCCGGTGAGGCAGTCGTCATGACATGTGGCGACTTCTCAACTGATGCCGCAGCTGACCACGGAGGTGGGGGAGGAGGATGAGGAAAGAGGTCCAACACGAACGAGGAGAGGACGAACGAACGAGGATAAGGCGGGCAGGGCAGGACGACGAACGAACGAGGAGAGGAGGGAGGCACGAGGAGAGAGGGGGAGGGAGTAGGCAGGAGGATGAGGACAATGGAACAAGCACGAGGAGGAGGAGGAGGAGGAGGAGGAGGAGAAAGAGGAGGAGGAGGAGGAGGAGGAGGACGGGGACGAGGAGGAGGAGGAGGAGGACGACGAGGAGGAAGAGGAGGACGAGGAGGAGGAGGAGGAGGAGGACGAGGAGGAGGACGAGGAGGAGGAGGAGGAGGAGGAGGAAAAGGCAGGTGGGGATGCGGAGGGGGGGCGGGGAGTGGAGCGGCGGAGGACACGGACGAGGTCGAGCAAGGGGGCGAGAGGCATCCAGAGGCGGCCCAGGAGGATGTGTAGGAGGGGGCCGCAAAGCGCAGCAGAAGGCAGATCCGCACGCGGCACGGGCGATAGCCGCCTGCACACAAGAATGGCCCCTAGGCTAGATTGACCCCTGGTGCGCGGGACCGCTGTGGGGCCAAATCCACGCTCGCAGGCCAGTTCGGGGGGAACTCAGTGTAGCGTCACTCTTGCGCGCAGCCGATAGGACTTAGCCTTGGCACATGCGTGTCTGAAACTATGTTTTCTCGTCCGTGCAGGACCTGTGCAGGGACTCTCTGAGTCCGCCGAGCCCAGGACACCGCCGCCAACTCTAGGCGAAAAACACATCCGCAGCCCGGCACCTTCGCGGGCCAGGCCCCTGGGCCGCGACCCCGTAAAGACGGGGCGTTCTTTTTCGCGGGAGCCCCGCGCGGGGCGTATCCGGGCGATCGCGCATCCGTAGGAATGCGTCCCGGCCCGGAATCCAGACCGCGAGGGCGCGGATACGGATATGGTCTTATGTCGGTCAAGTCCTCCTACAGGCGGATTTTGGACGAACATTCAAAAACAGTTGGCTCAAAGAATTAAAAATAGAAAAAACGTCCCCTGAGAAGTTGTTTGTCTATTTTTGAATATTCCTCCTGTAAAGGGACAGGCCCGACTTGAGCATAGTCGCCGCTCGTGAGCTCAGGACAGCGCCGCCAGCGCCGCGGCCGCGAGCGCCAGGGACCAGCGCCGCGGTCGGGAGCCACCAGCGCAGGTTTGCTTGCCCCTCGGTCTAGGTCAGGGGCTGCGGACCGCAGGCCAGAGGGCATTTCAGTTGCCCGATTCGCCCTCCATCCACGGCCGAGGGGCCCGAGTTGGAGGCGGCTGGGGGAATCCACTCGAGGTCAGTCCCCCTCCTGGCCCATCTGGTGCAAACAAGTCACCCCGGATACGTTTTTGACGGCCCATGGTGCCCGCAAACGGCCCCGGGAGGCCTAAAGACAGCAAATCCTGCCGAGCCCAGCGCCTCGAACCGGGCCCCACCTCTGGCTTGCCGAGGCCCCGGGGCTGGGTCACCGCACCCCCAGCCGGCTCCAAGGTGGGAACCGGGCTCAGGACAGCGCCGCCAGCGCCGCAGCCTCGGGGTGAGAGGCAACGATATTAGGGGGGGCTGGCATATAAGGGGGGGATGCATCAACCTGGAATCGGCGATCCATCGTCGATGGATCGGCGATAGGCCCCCGATAGTGAATCCGCACCGTCCTGGGCAGGTTGGGGCTATAGGGCCCCATATCGGCGATCTAAGGGCATTTCGGGGTCGATGCATCCCCCCTTATGCCAATTAACCCCCTACCGTTGCCCCTGACGGGGGCAACGAGAGCGGGGAAATGGCACAGAAGGGTGAAACATCGACCCAGAATCCGCGATGCATCGCCGATCGATCTGCGAACGTGCTCCCGATAGTGAGCCCGCGTGGGCTGTCGGGCCCCGATCGGCGATGCAAGGACGATGGGGGGTCGCTGCGCCCCCACCCCTGAGCCCATCCCCCCCTGACGCTGCCCTTGGTTTGTGGGCCATAACTCGGCTCTCCGGCGGCCGTTCGGGATGATCCTGGCACCCCGGGAACGCTCCCGGCCAGGCGCAGCTGCTAGAGAGCATCCCGAGGCCAGAAAACCGCCGAGGACCGACGAAAACATCCGAAGACCTCAAATCGGTGGCGAGCGAGGGGGGGAAATGAGAGGGAGAAGCCTTCTCAGAAGGCGGCGGGACTTCTCAAAAGTCCTCGCGCCTTCTGCAAAGTTTTCTGCATGAGAACTTCTCAGCAGGCCTGAGGACTTCCGAGCCTTCCGAGAAAGCCTTCTCCTTCGCAATTCTAGAGGCCTCCTAGATGGGGCCCGAATAGATGGGGTCGAAGGATCGCGCCGCATCGCCAGTGCATCGCCGATAAATCGGCGATGCATCGGCGACGTCGGCGACGCATCCGCGACGTCGGCGTGGGGAAAATCGGGCTCCACATCTAGCCGCATCGTCGACGCATCGGCGATGCGGCGCGATCCTCCGACCCATCTGCTCGGACCCCCTCTGGGAGGCCCAGCACTCCCCCCCCACAGCCTCGCCGCCGATCCACCCCCGAACCTGGCAGGCCCGCCCCGAGACCCCCGACGTCATGATTTTTTCATGGCGTCGACCCGCCAGAGGTCTGGACCCCTTCCCCGGGACCGGTTTCTCATCCTGGGCCGAGTTCTGGCGCTCCTGAGGCCCGGCAAGGGCCCCCGGAGGCCGAACATAGCGAAAAGCCTGCCGTCGTGATTTTCTCACCCTCGCTTGCCCCCCTCTGAGCAGGGTCCCAGCATTCCTTTAGGCCCACCACGAGATGTTCTTAGAACCCCACCAAATCTTAAGAACAAAACTAACTATTCTTAGACCATAGACCCGATGTGTTACAACAAAGCGAGCCATGGCCAGGACTGTTCTGAGAACGATCCGTGGGAACCGCACACAGGCTCTTAGCATACCGTTCGGTGGGCCTAGAGCAGGCACGCCGGGACGCCTCGCCACCGCTTGCCCCCCCCGGGCGGCCACGAGCGCCAGGGGCCCCCGCGGCGGCGGCCCGGCGGGGCGGCCCGCCGCCGACGCCAGCGCGTCGGCGCGCCCCCGGCAGACGCCGCGGGGGGCCGAGGGACGGGCGCTCGGCAGGAGGCCGGCGGGCTGCACCTTGTCGCCCGCGCCCGTGTGCTCGGGGGGCCCAGCAGCGAGGAGCGACCGAGGGTCTGCTCTCTCTACAGCCTCCGGAAAAAGCCCGTGGTCTGTTCTCTATGGACGGAGTCCCCCCCCAAAGCGACGGACAAAAATTCTCCCCCAACCCTCGCGAAAGCCCCCGGGGAAGGCCTCGAGCAGGAAGCCCTCCCGGAGGGGTGTCGGACGGTCTCGGCAGGTTTCGGGAGGGCTCGGCCGTTTTGGAAGGCAACCAGCCCTTGGTGGACCCTGGACTTTCCACGTCCAGCCTCCCGGCCGAGGCCGGAAGCTAGCCGAGAGGACGGGTGCAGCTCGGCTGCACTCGAAAGGAGAAGGGCCTCGGCTCCCGCGAAACGTGCGGAGAGGAGCCGCGGCCCTGGGCACCCTCAACCTGCGGCCGCGCTGCGCGCCACCGCAGGCGAACATGTCCGCATGCGGCGCCCTCGCAATCCAGATGCGAAGGGGCGCGGTGCCGCAGATGTGCGCTGTCTCGAGGATTTACACTCCGCGCGGGGTGCCCGCGGGAAAACGCGCCGCCCTTCTCCGCGGGGTCGCTGACCAGGGGCCCGGCCCGCGAGGCCGGCCCGCGAGGCCGCGGATACGGATACGACTTTCGCTCACGAGGCTTGGCCTCGGAAGCCCAAACTGCTGTCAAGTTGCTGCAGTAAAGGTGTCCTCTATGCGGTTGGAATGCATGGGGCCCGAGGCTCGCGCCGCATCGGAGATGCATCGGTGATGCATTGGCGCCACCGGCGTGGATAACATCGGGATCCAAATCCCATCTGTTCGACCCTGGGAGACCCAGGTACACGGGCCTGGGAGACTCAGGTACAATCAGAACCAGCGATGATGACTGATTGCAAGAACGCAAGACCCTCGGAACGGCGCGGAAGCCAAGGATGCGCGCGCCCAAGCGAGCTGAGGGTGGTCAGGACCGACAGATGCAGGGTGCACTTGCGATATGGGCCTTCCCTTAACGCAGAATTGGAATGCACTATCCAGAAGCCCTATTCGGGAGCGACGCCCCTGGTGGGCCCCCAAAATCGCCTCCTGTGTGCACGAAGGGCGCTACAAGAGGAAGAACCATGGACGGACATAATTTCGGAAAAGCCAGCCCCTTCCGAACCCGAGGGGTTCCTTGCGTCAACGTCTCGGCTGCATCTGAGGATCGTCTGACCTTTCCTCATCCCCAAAGGGCCAGGGGTCCTTACCGCCACCAGCCTGCTACCTCCACGTGGGCACCACCTGAGGAGGCTGGTTGGCCAGCGGGGAATAGGCGTCCGATGGGGATGGGTATCGTTCTACCGATGCTGGCAATCGGCGGCTGCCTCCACTGGGAGGAGATGAACCCCCGATCTCGGTGACGGTGGTAGCACCACAGGCCTCTCGGGGTGGCCTGGAGACTACCGCCAGCACCAGCACCAGCACGAAAGACATGAATATCACCCCACACCCGCCAGGCGGATGCGCCTCCCCGATGCTCAGTATTGGTGCCAGCTTCTTGGCCCTCCGAAGTATCGAAGTAGCTCGGGTAGTCAAACCCGCCGAAGCTGCCCCCCACGCCCAAGCTCACGCCGATGGCTATGCCGAGGCACGGCGCTGCAGCGCCAGACAAGCGCCTCAAGCTCGTCACGGCGACGGTCACTCGGAGCGTCGCGTACGTGCCGCCGTCCTTCACGGGCAGGCTCTCGAGGAGGCTACAACCAACCTCGGCTGTCCACAGGCTAGGGCACGCTTCGGCCAGCGAGATAGGGAAGGGTTCCGAGTACTGCTCGCTGTAGAGGAGGTCGTCCTCGTGCGCACCCAGGTATATCGGGACCTGCTCGACCGAAGTCCTGCGCACTTCCAAACAAAGAGGACCGTCGGACCATGTCACCGTGTCTCCCTGAAACCAGGCGTCCGGGGTTGAGGCGACGCACTTGCCGAGAAAGCACGCCTCTGCGTAAGGATCATCATAGCCAACGTCAAGGTCCAAGTCCGTACTGAAACTTTGGAATGTGAAGCACAACAATGTGTCAGCTGAATCTGAAGTGGTCTCGATGTCTTCGGGAAACACTGGTACCGCTTCGATGTCTTGCTTCACCGCGAAGATTTTCATTTCGGGGCAAACCTCTGGCTGTGCGAGCGGAGTGTCTGCAGACAACGCCATCAGCTTCAAACCCAAGCACGCACGCGCACCTGCAGTGATATTTGGGGTGAGGATGTCGCCAGGATAGTCGGCTGTCAGGTCGTAGTCGAAAGCCGCTGCGGAAGTGAGGCCGTCGGACCTGCTCCAACTAATCTCGAAGTAGGTGTCGGCAGCCTTTGCAGATAGCTGCACGCTGATAGTGTCGTCCATGGATAGATTCCCACCAGCGAAACTCAGAGACTCCATACCCAAGACGGGAAGCAATTCAATGTTCAGCTGGTCGGTGACCTCAGCAAAGAGCGGCAGAAGTGCGGGCGAGTATGCGGCCGTGGAGCCGCCCGATGCAGTGCCAACCACGGCCGTGAGGGCGAGTGCGATCAGCTCTGGCCCGAGGTGCTCTTCAATGCGCGCCCATCCGTCAGACACTGAGGCTTGCATCTCCGGGGCAAGACCGACAGACATACTAATGTCGAGTGGGCCATCAACTCGAAGGCTCAACGCTTGCGGGATGGCACCGTTCGTTTCGAGCCGAAACGTAAGAAGAGGCTGCAGCTCAGCGAAACAATCATCGCACCGAAAAACGCCATTGTCAAACGACCTCTCGATTATCGCCCCGTCATCGTCTTTGTTAAACAGCAACTTGGGCAATTGATGTGTGTAGTTGTAGTCGTGCAGTCTGCGACCGATGCCCGACCACTCGAACTCAATGAACACGTCGTGGAAGAAACGGAACGGCGAAGCAGCACGCACAACCAGACTGGTTACTGGATCTGCATGCGTCGCGTGCTTGTCGACCCGGAGAACCTCAAACAACATCCCCCCATCGACTCTCGGGCCGCACCGCCACCCAGATCCGCCGGTCACAGCGTCGCCAGCCTGCAGCCTTGGCCGCGGCTTTGGCCTGCCCACGCTGCCATTGTCGCCCGGCACGGCATCTGCACGCCAGCGAAGCTGCAGCACCCCCTCGCTCTTGCCCCGGGGCACCCCGCAGGCGAAGCCAACGACAGCGAGCTCCGCATCGACGTTGAGGATCTGCTCGGCCAAGCAGCGGCCCGCGTACTCGTAACGGAAGCGCTGGTCGCCCTCATCGGCAAAGTACAGGTGCCGTGCGGGTTTTGACCCCTCCGCCTGCAGTCGCCGGCCCCGCGAGCGCTTGAAGGCCCCTTGGCGAGGCACACCCCTGGAAGGCTGCGCCGAGTCGGGCCTCGCCACAAACTCCCACGGCACCAGCGCAGCTGAGGCGTGCGCCAGAGCGGGCACCATGGCGGCGGCGGCGGCGAAAACAGCACCTGCGATACCCGACGGCATCGCAGCAATGCGTGCAAGTGTGCGCGGGCCACCAGAGAGAAGTGCGGGCGGCGCCCTGAATCGAGTGCTGCATGACCATAACAGCATTGAGCCAAAGTGGTTACGGGATCCATGTAGGCCAACGTCTGGTGTGCAACTTCAGTGGTGCACTTCTGACGAGCAACGTGCAAAGAGCAACTAATGGAAATCAGCCGAAGAGTGGATTGCAGCTGGGGCAATCTATTGGTGGGACCCTATTGGTGGACCCCGTGGCTGGGATCCCCACGGGCGGGACCCTATTTATCCATCGGATCCCGTGGGCGGGACCCCGCGGACGGGACGTGGTCAGACCACATCGGCGTGAATCTACGGGACACTGGACACGGGACACTGCGCCTGTCCGTCAGGCGGGACGGCCAGGGAGTATACGGAATGGACCCCAAAGGTGAAAGACCCGAAGGTGAAAGACCCTGTGGGTTGGGACCCCATCGGTGGGGACCACGCAGATGGGACCCGATGGCGTCCACGGTGGGAGCCGGCGCCTGAGGCCGCGAGGACCCGTTTCCCAACGTCGGGCGCCAAACGGACGCCCACAGCCAGAACTGTGGCGCGCGTGGCCACAGTGCTCCAGCGCCACCACAGCCAGGACCCCGCGTGGCTGGCTGGCGCCCGCGGCTGGACCCCGAAACCGATTTTACGGTAAACTGAGCTGGAGGCTGGTGGTGAAGCACGGGCTTGTGGGCATCAGCCCCGAGAACAATGATCAGCGAGTCGTATTGCGGTTGGGTGCTGCGCAGTGGTGGGAGCTGCAGGGCGGTGACGGGGGCTCAGCGCGAGCCACTGGCAGGGCCCAGTGCAGGCTCATGGCAGGGCCACGAGAGGGCTGGCCCAGAGGAAGACCACAGGCACAGACGCAGAAACTCGCGACGGTCCGCGCGGACTTCTTGGATCTGCGCTGGCCCCCCCTCCCTGGCGCGCGGCGCGGGCCAGGGGCGGCGCCGGAGGCGCCACCTGGGGGGGGGCCGGCGCCGCTCCAGGCAGTCCGCGCGGAGCTCCGAAACTTTCTGTTCCTGCCGTGGTTCGTTCTTCGATGCCCCCAGACCTCTCCCGAGCTCCAGTCCAGAGTGTTCGCGGTCCAGCTACTACGTGGTGAGCCTCCTCCTCCAACCTCCTCCTCTTCCAACCTCCTCCTCAAACCTCCACCTCCTCCTCCTCCTCCTCCTCCTCCTCCTCCTCCTCCTCCTCCTCCTCCTCCTCCTCCGTTTCTTTCCCTTATGAATAATTTCTCCCTGCCGCACCCCCGAGGGAGAGCCCCACGCGGCGCCACGCTGGTCCCGGGCAGGCTGAACTGCCCGGCGGAGGGGGCAGAGGAGGGCCCGGTGCGAGGCCTCCCCCATGGGGTCGGGGCAGGTGGGGTCGGAGGGTCGCGCCGCATCGCCGATGCATCGGCGATGCATCGGCGATGCACTGGCGATGCATCGTCGACGCGGGCGATGCATCAGCGACGCCGACGTGGAGCAAATCGGGCTTCGCATCGAGCCACACAGCCGATGCATCGGCGATGCGGCGCGATCCTCTGACCCCACCTACTCGGACCCAATCTATCGGCGGTGGACAAACCTCCCTTCAGTAAACCTCCCTTTCGTGAAACCAGCCTAGGGCCGAAACCGACGGACCTGGACCCGCAAAGATGACGGCCGCGACGCCCTCCGGCGAACTGAAAGCGGCCAATTGGCTAATCGACGTGTCATGGTAGGAGGTCTGTCAATCTTCGGATCTGGGAGGCCTAGATAGGGACAAGGAAAGGCGACACCAACACCACCAGGGCGAGGAGATGCGTGGAGAAAGGGAGGTCTCCCTGGTGGTATGGTCCCCCCTCTCGCTCGAGACATCCCCAGCCTTCAGCTTGGGGAGGCATCGTGGACCTCCTCGCTGGAGGTGGCCCCCCTGGTGGTGTTGGTGTCGCTTCTCCCCCCTCCGACCTGGACCGATGGCCCCGAGAACCCGAAAGCAGCCCATAGCAATTAGAGGCCTCCTGGATGGGGTCGGAGCAGATGGGGTCGGAGGATCGAGCCGCATCGCCGATACATCGGCGATGTATCGGCGATGCATCGGCGACACATCGGCGATGCACTGGCGATGCATCGCCGACGTGGGCGATGCATCGGCGACGTCGACGTGGAGGACATCGAGCTCCACATCGAGCCGCATCGCCGATGCATCGCCGATGCGACGCGGTCCTCCGACCCCACCTGCTCCGACCCCACCTGGGAGGCCTAGAGCAATGCGGGCGAGGGCGGGCCGCTGGAGCGCCCCCCGCGAGCCCCGCGGCGTGGGGGCCCGCGGCAGGGGCTCCGGGCACATCGCGGTGAGGCCGAGGTGCCGGGCCGCCGCGGACGCACGGCACGAGGGAAGGGGCCCAGGGACGCACAAATGAATACACCAATCCCAGGATTCCTAATATTTCTTTAGAATTTCTGGGTTTGGGAATCTTCCCCCCCCATTTCCCATATGTTCCCATCTTTTCGTGGGGATCGACGATTGATTGTGTCTATGTTTTTCCCCTCCTGAATAACATCGGAAGACGTAACCAGGACGAGGGTAAATTCGGGTAAGGAGAATCTCTGAGATCCCGCAGATCTGGGAGATCTATTGGGCGTAGCGGCCTCCTCGGAGCGTTCCAGTCCGAGAACAGCCGTCTCGATTTCTTCGAAGCCGCCCGGATGTCGGGGCCCGCCTGCGACAGGTTCGCGTCGCGATGCCGTCGGCGTTAGTCTCTGATATCCCGTGGATCGCTCAACCTTGAATGACCACGGCTCTCCGATAAGACAGATCGTTCGCTGTCGGCCGATTCTGGGCCGTCGGCGGCGTTCAACATTGAACGCCCGCACTGGAGTCACCAGCGCGGCAACGTACCGTTCACAAAGAATCGCACCGTGGACTTCGCTCGGACCAGCATGTCTGGATGGATCCGGCTGTGGATTTCAATGAGCACGCCCTGTGAATGTGTCCTCCCCCTTTCCGACGCACGCACTGCTTTCCTTGGATCGTGTCGCGCGCGTGTGTAGTTCGGGGATGGACAGAACCCCCTTTAGCACAACGTGGTTTAGTGAAAACGACCTGAGGCCCAAACCTGGCGGGCGCGAGCCTGGAAAATAACGGCCACGGCGCCCTCTCGAGAACCGAAAACGGACAATTCACTAATCGACGTGTCACTGTTGGGGGTTCTGTCCACCCCCGAGTAGTATAGCACGCTGCCGACTGCCACCGCCTGCGCCCTTCGTGGGCTCGCCTTCCGGCGCACGGGCCTGCCCTTTGACCTTCCAGCCGTGGCGGCGAGGACGGTCCACGAGCACCGAAGAGTACAAGTCGAGACGTCCAGAAGCCTCGGCCCTCCGGACCCCGACACCTCGACCCCGGAGCCTCGACGCCTGGTGAACCCAGGCATCCCCGGAGGCGCGGCATCCCCGGGGGGGGAAGTGAGAAGGCGGCGACCTTCTCAGAAGGCGGCGAGATTTCTCAGAAGCCCTCGCGCCTGCCGAGAAGTTTGCTGTGTCTTCGGGGGAGACGCAGAAAATTTCAGGGCGCGGCTCCCCGGAGGTCCAGACCCGCTCCGGCAGGCCGGCGTTCTGTCCCCCGCGTCGCTTCTCACGCCCCCGAGGCCCTGCCGAAAACGGCTACTGTCGAGGATGGACAGAACCCCCTTTAGCAAAAAGTGGTCTAGTGAAAACGACCTCGGGCCCAAACCTCGCGGGTGCAAGCCTGGAAAATGACGGCCGCGGCGCCCTCTCGAGAACCGAAAACGGACAATTCACCAATCGACGTGTCAGGGTGGGGGCTCTGCCCACCCCCCGATCCCCCGATACTGTAACATCACAGAAAGCATGCCGGAGCGAATAGTGCCCGCGTCCGAGGCGCACAAAGGGGCCTCGTGCCGAGCAGCGCACAAGGCGAGAAGCAGTCCGAGCCCAAGGGCAAGCAGCAAGAGCCCCGCGCGAGGCGCGCGAGGTCCCCCCGCACGGGCCTCGCGCGCGAGGGGCCTCTCGGCCCGAGCCGGTGAGGAGACCATCCGTCGATGCCTCCCAGAGGGGGCGGGGGGAGGACGGGGTCGGAGGATCGCGCCGCATCGACGATTCATCGGCGATGCATTGGCGATGCATCGACGATGCACCGGCAGCGCCGGTGGTGCATCGGCGCCGTCGGCGTGGAGAACATCGGGCCCCACATCGCGCCGCATCGCCGATGCATCGCCGATGCGGCGCGATCCTCCGACCCCACCTGCTCAGACACCATCTGGGATTATGTTGTTCCCATCTTACTTAAAGACCACTTCCCAGAAATAATTTCGAACACCCAGACAAGCATCGAAACAATATCGAAACAGTGCCGAAGCAGTGTCGGACGAGCGTCTCCCGGGGCCCAGCACGTGAAAATCCCCCAGGGTCTGGTACTTCTGTTGGTGCCCGGAACTCTTCTTGGTGACTGAGGCCGCCGGAGAGAGCGCCCGCCCGCCGCGGAGAGCCCCTCGGGCACCCCGGGCATGTCCGCCGCGCGCCCCCGCGGGGCGCTCGGGGGGCCCTCGGGCTCCCGCCCTCCTGCGGGGTGGTGGCGCGGGCGCGGCGAGGGGCGGCAAGGCGGGGGGCCGCCTGGCCGGGAGCCCGCCCTGGGGCGACCCCCCAGGAGGAGGAGCAGGAGGACCAAGAGGAGGAGGGGGAGGAGGAGGAGGAGGAGGAGGAGGAGGAGGAGGAGGAGGAGGAGGAGGAGGAGGAGGAGGAGGACCAGCCAGTGCAAACCCAAGACTCGTCAACGATGTTGGAATAAACCCTCCCTCCAAGCTCCCATTTCATAGGCCACTACCAGGATTCATTACAAATGTGGGAAATGCCCCGTTGAGAGACATCCGCTTGAAGATCATGCAGCGTGCCAAAACACCATTCTCGGGACTCCAACGCCACAAATCAACCTGACCGTCGCGCCTTGGCGGTCATGAATCTTGCCAGAGCACAATTTTTTCTGGGATTTTAACACAGTGTATCAACATCACTGTTGCGCCTTGACAATCCTGAATCTGTCCACAAGGAAATTCCTGGTACGTCATTCATGGGGAGCCGTGAAACTCTTGCACGTGTTTAAAACACATCTGCACGGCGCTCGGGCGAGAATCGCATCTTGATAACGAGCCGCCCTCCACCTGTGAAACTCTTGCACGTTTTTAAGACGAGTGTGCGCGGCGCTGACGCGAGAACCTCATGTTGGAAACAACGCGCCCTCGATCTGCGAAACCACTGCCACTGTTTAGGCTTCAAGGTCACACATGGTGAGGAACTCTCAGGCGAGACGCCCTGGCCGCCCTTCCGACCAGCCTCGGGGCGCAACAGGGATAAGAGGGGAAGTGTCGACCCCTGTCCCAGGCTTCGAGGGGTTTTCGAATGGACCGGACATTTGGTGCCCAAGCACGGGATACATGACAGGGGGGGCGTCCACTAGCCCCCCGTTGGGGTGCATCCCAGGGTCCGCCTTCTCGTCAGCTGCCAAACTTTTCCGGTGGAGCTCGGGGAGTCGGACAGAAAAATCGCTTGCGAATGGGGGAGTGATGCCTGGGGAAACGAGGAGGAGGAGGAAGAGGAGGAGGAGGAGGAGGAGGAGGAGGGGAGAGGAGGAGGAGGAGGGAGGAAGGGAGGAGGGAGGAGGGAGGAGGAGGGGGGAGGAGGAGGAGGGGAGGAGGAGAGGAGGAGAGGAGGGAGGAGGAGGAGGAGGAGGAGGAGGAGGAGGAGGAGGAGGAGGAGGAGGGTGGAGGAGGAGCCCCTCTCCCTCTCCCTCCCCCCCCCGAGCACGAGAGAGCACGGTGAGGGCAGGCCTTCTCCGCGCGCGGCGGGGCTCCAAAAGGGGCCCTGCGGCCGGCCTGCCCGGAGGCCCCGTTCGTCTTGCAGGGGGAAGGCCTACGGCGTGCCATGGAAAAGCAATCCTCGCTCCTCCTCCTCTTCCTCCTCCTCCTCCTCCTCCTCCTTCTGCTTGTCCTCATCCCCTTCCTCCCCTTCTCTCCTGCAGCGGGTTCTGCCGCCCCCACTCCACCTTCGCGCGCGCGACCGACGCCCGCAGCCAACCTGGACGACCCACGCTGACCCAACCTGGACGACCCACGGTCTACCCCAAACGACCCCCTGGGCAACCCCGCGGGGACGCAGACAACCCCGCGCGAAGCACCCCCCCCTTGGACGAGCCTCCCCGAGACTTCCCCTCCGTGACGTACACAGTGGGAGAGTCTTCCCAGAAGGCCGGAGGTCCTCTGCACCTCCCGGGAAGGCCCGCCCTCCTCCTGCCCTCTCCCCCCGGAGTGCGTCGCCGACCCCCTCGGACATAGCGCGGGAACGCTCGGACGCCTGTCACGGAGCGTGCGTGCGAGGCGGGGATGTATCCATATCCACCGCCTGTGAACCGACGTCCTGGTGCCCCAGCGGGCGGTGGATATGGATCTATTTCCGCCCCCGGGGGCCCGAAGGTGTCCACAGCCACCGCCTGCCGAGTCTCCGAAAACTGACCTCCAGGCGGTGGATATGGACAAACTCCCGCCTCGAAGCACGTGCGCATGGTGCTCGACGCGCCCAGCCCTGCGGGCGGCCTCCTCACGACCCCGCATACGTGCATCGGGCTGCCACAGGGAAGCGCCGAGCAAGGAACGAAGGCATTCTTCGGACCACGGCCGGCCTCGGCATCGAACAGAAGCTGCCCGAAAGAGAACGGCACGGCCCGAAACCCAGAGGCAGTCCTACACCCAGCATGATGATGTGTTCGGCGTCTTGATTGCACGGCGGCTGGGACATCTCGACCACTCGTCGGGGAGACGTCGAAGTCGGGCCCGGCGGGCTCGCGTTGGGCCCCTACGGGGCCATCATGACAATGGCGAGGCCCCATCTGAAATCTGACGCGACCTCCCGCGGCAAACCTCCCACGAAAACTGGACCGTCAAAATCCAGGACGCACTCGTCGAGCCTTACGCTTCACCAAGCTTGCGCCACCGCCCTGGGGAGTCCGGAGCAAGACCCGCCGCAGCACCGTCCTCGCCCTGCCCAACCGCACCTCCGTCGTCGTGATGTGCCAGTGCCGCCGCTCCCCTTCAGTTTCGGCCTCGGGGGTCCTCCCTCCTCCTCCCTCCTCCTCCTCCTCCTCCTCCTCCTCCTCCTCCTGCTCCTCCTCCTCCTCCTCCTCCTCCTTCAGCTTCTCCGTCCATGTAATACGATGCCAGGACGATGTTCGACTCGGGCGAGGATAAATCGATAATCTCTGAGATCCAGCGGCTCTGGAGGATGTCGCGGGCGCCGCGGCCTTCTCAGAGCGTTCCAGAACACTCTGACAGCGCTCTCCGGAGCGCTCTGGAACGGATTTGTCCTCGTCGTAGCCCCGTCCGATAGCTTCGCCATGTCGGCCATCCAAACAAATCGTTAGCTTGATTGGCTTTGAACGTCCCGCGGAAGCGCCCTCACCCCGAGGGCGGGTCCGCGGAGTACGTGCCGCGCCCAAGCAGCGGCGACAACGTGACCACACAGCCTGATGTCGTCCAGAACTGGACGCTGTGGCCTCCAGCTGCTGTCTTGCTTCTCTCCTCCCTTCGGCCTCGAGGGGCTTGCCTCAGGCCGGATCGAAAACCAAACTCCAGACAGGAGGGGTCAAGGGTTCTGGGGGCCACATGCCGAAGATCAAGGCATCGGAGGTCTGGGACTGGGCCGACTTGCGGCGACCGAGATGGAATGCTGTCCCCACCCCCGAGGGAGTCTTGTTTTTCTTGCAGTCGGGGTGTCATAAGAATTACACAAACTGTCGCACCGGAACAAAATAATGTTCGGCACCTGCGATTTTGCGTTTTCTCGCGTCTTCCCCCTAACGTTCCCTTAGAAATCCAGGGACACTTTAAAAACCTGAGACCTGGAACCTCCTTCAGAGGCTCCTGAACCGCATCCTCCCTTCTTCACCCTCTCCTCCACCTCCCCGTCTTTCTGCCTCATTATTACAAACCCCAGCCCCCTTCGTCTCCCTCGCGACCTCCCTGATCACTGGTCCGCCTCTGACAACGAGGACGAAGCACGATGAACGACAAACGACGATGACCGACGTCGACGACGACGACGAGGACGCACGACGCACGAAGCGCGACGACGGCGAACGACGACGGCGACGAGGACGAACGACTGCGGGCGATAATGACAAACGCCCACAGAGGACGACGACGTCGGCGGCGACCGACGGCCGACGTCCGACGGCCGACGAGCGACAACCATGACGACGGCAAGCGGCCGACGGACGGCCGACGGACGGACGGCCCAACTGGCGGCGAAGGAGCCCGCCGTTCCTCCGGGGCGACGCCGCGGGCCATCGGCCCCGGCGCGGGCCCCGGCGACAGAAGGGGGGGGAGGGGGGGGGCAGCGCGCGGGGGGGGGAGCGCCCAGAGGGGGGGGGGCGAGGCGGCCGCTGGCGGCGGAAGGGCGCGTGGTCTGGCCGGGAAGGCGGCTGGCGGCGGAGACTCCTCCTCCTCCTCCTCCTCCTCCTCCTCCTCCTCCTCCTCCTCTCCATCTCCTCCTCCATCTCCTCCTCTTCCTCCTCCCTTCCTCCTCCTCCTCCTCCTCATCCTCCGCCTCCTCCTCCCCCTCCTCCTCCTCCTCCCCCTCCTCCTCTTCCTCCACGAGCCTGGCGGCGGCCTGGGACGTGGTGGACTGCTGGACACCAGACCATTCGGGAAAGGGATTCCCGTCGAACGGTGCCGCTGGGGCCATCCAATGCACACTGGCCACAAGCATCGGTTGTGCAGACGCCAGTGACAAAGCTCGGGTTGCTTTCGACGTTCTCCGCTACTGGAGGCTTCTGAAGTCGCTGTCAGTCAGGGCCAGCCCAATCCAGTACCGAAGTCCGCCGCCAGTAAACCCGACAGCGCAGGAGGTAAAATGTCTGTTCTGGCTACATCGTTTGCTACCGAGATTGTTTGCAGATTGGCAGCAAACAGGTGTTGCGACGACAGCATCCGACGGGTGGGCAACTCTTACCAACAAAAAGGCAGTGCCCCAGCAGAGCACCCTGATACACCAGCCAAGGTGAAGAGGCGCGTCGAGGAGCTGGAGGTCGGGGTGAGAACACGGCCACGTGCACCTCAGAGTATGTGTGTGTGTTGTGTGTGTGTGTTGTGTGTGTGTTGTGTGTGTGTGTGTGTACAAGGGGTCGTGGCCGTGAGGGCCAAAAACGTAGCCGGCATCGAGACGAGAGCAAGAATCCTCAGGAGAGGAAACGGTGCCCATGCTGCTGCCTCTGCCTCGTGTTCCCCCTTGTAGGCCCCTCCTAGGAGGCCCTCGTCGCCATCTCCGGATGCGCCTCGAGATTTTCTGGGCAGAACGCCCCCCTTGAAGAGGTCCTGGAAGTAGCGGTATTGGCACCTTTTGGTTTCCCCGATTCCTGGACAGTTTCTGAAGAGAGCTCAGGCGAAACGGCAGCCAGACCAGGCGGTCTAGAGCTCTCCATCCCTTCCGTGGAGCTCCTCCGTGGTCCTTTTCACCACTATTGACAACTCCAACAAAACGCTGTCAGGGAATCAGGAACAGCGTCGACGTGTTGACATCAAATTCACGTGTCGTACTGGAGGGGCCTCCCTCTAGGCAGTGTCATGCAACACATAACTGGTTCGGGCAGGGCCTTGAGAAAAGCACGGTATGGCCATGCGTTCAACAATACAAGCAAGGATGAAGGAGGTGGCGTTGCACGGTAGTGGCTTATGCAGTCTTCGGCACATGGACTCGCCAGTCATGCGCGGGATGCGCCCGCATGCACCAGCGCCCGCCACGACGACTATCGGTGCGGCCCCGTAAGCAGCACCAGCGGCCCGCAGGAACGAATCAACTTCTCTGAACTCTCAACTGCAAAGACAAGGCGACGATAAGTACCTGTGCCCGAGGTCACTAGATGCCTCCAAGATAGAATGGGTCCGAGTAGATGGGGTCGGAGGATCGCGCCGCATCGCCATTACTTCGAAGATACATCGGCGATGTATCGTCGATGCATCGGCGACGTCGGCGGTTCATCGGCGCCGTCGGCGTGGAGAAAATCGGGCTCGGCATCTAACCGCATCGCCATGCGTCGTTTATACCGAGCCACCGACCCCATTTACTTCGACCCCATCTCGGAGGCCTAGAGTCACGTCGACTACACGTCACGAGAGTGGGCACGCGGCAGAAGGGGACTACGAGGCGCAGGAAGAACGCAATCGCATCGCAGTGTGAGTCTTCGGCCGAATGGCCACGATTTTCACGGGCGCCCGGTGCTGCCCCAGGCAGGAGACCGGATAAAGCCGATAGTGTAGGACCATACGCACGCAATTACCATACTCCACTCCTCCTCCTCAAACTCCTGCTCTCCCTCGAGCTCCTTCTTCTCCACCTTCCCCCCTGTCCCAGACTTCTCAAGGAACCCTTGGAGATCGCCTGCAGGGCACCCCGTTCCCTCTCCGGCGCTCCCGCCTTCTTCCATGCAGACTCTTCTCTTCCCCCCCCTCTCCTCCATCCCTCTCCGAACCCTGACGCAGGCAGTGGGGAAGCAACAGAACGGTACCCCTTGGACCCCTCCAAGGTTCGAAGCGAGTCTACCAAGATTTCGAAGCGGATCCAGCGGTAGCGACAACGGAAGGGCAGCGATGTTGGTACCCGTTCCTCCCCCGAGGCAGCCCCGACTTTTTGCAGCGGCGTCGAATTCTGCATCTTAGCCGCTCTGTGGCCGTAGCGTCCGCGCCCAGCAGGGGGCGCGAAAAAGACAGGCGGCGATGGCGACTCGGCAGGGTCACGGGCGAGGCAGCTGCTGGGGAGCATGTCTTAGTGGACTGGGCCGGGTGAGCAAAAGGCGAAACCCTGGGCCTTTTACAGACACGCTTCGGCGGTGGACAAACCTCCCTTTACTCAGTGAACACGGCCTGGGACCGAAACCGACGGACCTGGACCCGCAAAAGTGGCGGCCGCGACGCCCTCTCGCGAACCGAAAACGGCCAATTCCTGAGTCGACGTGTCAGGGTGGGAGGTCTGTTCACCTCCGAACGCTGAGACGAAGCCAGGGCCAAGACAGCATCGGCCTGGCCGGGAGCGTGCCGGAACGCTCTCGCACGACGTGTCCCAGTCCTGGGCCCGCCCGACTTCATCCGCACGCGCCCCCTACGACAGAGGCGTGGAGCACTCGGACGAGGTCGAGACCAGGTCTGGAGCCCGCGCGTCCCGCCCAGAGCAGAACACCAACACGGACGCGTGGATTCGCCCTCTGTGTTCTGAGCTGCCACCCCTCGGCCTCACAGACGGCAGCTGGCCAATTCTGGAAGCACTGAATCCAAACCTGTTGACGCCTTACGTTTCCTCCCGCCGACTTCCACCAAGCTTCCGCCGGCAGACGAGACGCCGTTGTACTTCCGCAAGCGTCTGCCGGCCCTCCTCGATGTCAAGCCCAGGTCTCGATCCGCGATCCCCTGGGCCGCCCATGCCTCGCGCCCTGCGATGCGCGGCGCCGCCTTCGCGCCCTCGTGCCGCCGTCCTGGAGAAGTCCAGCTCTCCTGCCCACGCCGCGACGCGCTAAGCGCGATCACGGAGGGAACAGCAAGAATATCAACGACAAGCCGCAGTGAGGAACCCCATCTGTGCGCCACTGAAGGAGAGGCCGGCCTTCTGACGACGACCACAGAAACAACACGCAGATGGGCCCCCACCGGCAGAGCCAGAGTAAAGTCGGGCGTGCCCCTCTACAGGAGGAATATGCAAAAAATAGTCTAAAATAAACTCCTTTTTTGAAACGTATTTTTTGCCAATTTGGGGGTATTGTTTGACTATTTCTAATTCTTCATCCGAAATCCCTTTGCAGGAGGACAGGCCCGACTGAACGCCAGAGGTGTGTGTGGGGGGGGGGGAACATCGAGCTGGAATCGGCCCCCGGCGGCGAAGCCGCATGCTCCTGCGCAGGGTGGGCTGTCGGGCCCCTGCCGGCGATGCGTGGGCGACGTCGGGGGTCGGTGCGTCCTCCCCCCCTGCGCCCGTGCCCACAGGAGGAGGTCGAGCACCAGAAACCTTCCACGAGAAACCCAACCCTGGTTTTGGAGTCCCGAACCGGTGCGGGGACAGACCGTGCGGTGACCTCGAAATCTCCAGGACTTCACCGCACGGTCCGTCAACGCACGGTTTTTGGGGCCTCGGATGCCCCAGGCGCCCGAGACGTCCTCGGAGAACGACCTGGGTCCCAAAACCGTTCGGTGATCCCGAATCCCCACCGACTCACCACACGGTGTGGTCACCACCCCCAGGACGTCCACTGGTCTCTGGTGTGGTAACGTCGCGCTTTCCACAGCAACGCCACCGAGACCCAAGAAACCCAGGGCACCCTGTAGGCAAGCAGGGTGCTTCTTGGCGTGGGCGTCCACGTATCTGGGGACCTTGGAGCCACTCGCTCCACTCGTGCGTCGAAGCTGCGTCGAACGTGCGTCGACTCGAGCCGAACCCGAGGCGAACCCGAGTCGAGCCCGAGTTGAGCCCGAGTCGATCCTGAGTCGAGCTCGAATGGAACTTGAATCGACCTGGAGTTGAACAGATCCGCCAGGTGGGCCCCAGGAAGGTCCCCCAGACGAGCATCGGATTTCACTGCAGTACCCGGCGTTGAAGAAGAGGAGGAGGAGGAGGAGGAGGAGGAGGAGGAGGAGGAGGAGGGAGGAAGAGGAGGGGGCTGGCTCGCCTTTGGGGGAGGAGGGAGGAGGAGGAGGAGGAGGAGGAGGAGGAGGAGGAGGAGGAGGAGGAGGAGGAGGGCCCCCAGAGGGCAGCGGAGCCGCCCCCCCCCCCGGCGTCTGCCGCGCGCCCGCGGCCCTGCCGGGGCCTGCTCTCAACTCCTACGGCTAGCTAACAAAAAAGACGGGGCGGCGGCAGGGCGCCCGGCCGCCGCGGGCCGCCGCCGCCGCGGGGGCGGGGCTGGCGACGAGGGCGGCCCCTGTGCCCCACGGGGGTGCAGAGGGCTCCTGCCCCTCCACGCTCCTCCAGGCTTCTCACTCCTTTGCTCCTCCTCGCGCATCCCTCCACTCCCCCCTCGCTCCGCCGCCCACTCTCCCCCCTCCGCCCCCCACTCCTCCCCCTCGCTCCTCCTCTCGCTCGAGAGTTCTCCCGGGGAGGCTGTCCAGCCTCCAGGCGGGGGATACAACTCTCCCGCGGCACGTCTCGTCCCCTCGGCCTGGTCTGCCCCGGGGCTCGGATCACCGCGCCGGTACGCACGGAGGCGGCGAGCTCCTGCTGCACCCTAACCCTGGGGCCGCAGCGCGAGGCCGCACGTCGGCAGCCGCGGTGCAGGTCGTACGACGCTTCCTCCTCCAGCCGCCGTCGCTTGGACCGCGAGGGAGGGAGGCCCGGCCCTGACCGGGCCGACCCCGGGCGGCGGCAGGACGCGGCAGCCACCGGCCGAGGACCCCGACGAGGGCCCATAGGGCCCGCGGCCGAGGAGGACCGAGCGCGGGCCGCCGGGTGCCAAGCGGTGCGCGGAGAGAGCGCCCTCGAGGCGGAGGGCCTAATACCGGACCGCCCCAACCCAACCCGCAGGGGCCCGGACTTCGGGTCGGGGGGGGCATGGGCTCCATGTGTGCTTCTGCTCAATGTTCCCCCCCCCACCACCACCACTGGAAAGGGATGGCAGACTGAAGCGTGCGGGTTGGGCTTTGGGGTGCTTTGGTGGGTGGCGGAAGGCGGACTCCTGGCGAGAGAAGGGGGCCGCTCCGCCAGCGTGCCAAGAGCATCCGAGAACGGCCCAGGGGGCACCCGGCAACCCGCGGACCAAGCAGGCGGCAGAGCCGGCAGCGTGCCCTCCTCGCCACAGGCAGAGCTACGGCGGCATGCGCGGCCCAGCTGGCCGTGCAGTACTGCCCACGGATGCAGCACCAAGGGCAGCACGATAGCAGGAACACTGTTCCTACTATCGCGCAATGGTCTCGCAGACAAGGCGCCTACACTTGCGCACATTCGCCATCAATGCAAGACGCTGACCTGCAAAATCCGCACTTGTGGGGGCTGGGGTCGGTTTCCCACTGTTCAAACAGATGAGACAAGATGCAGGGTGGAAGCTCAGGTGGCAGACCACTGAGGGAACCCTCTGGCGTGCCGAACAGAGCGCAGCGACAGCCCGGCAAAAGAAACGCGACGCGGCCAGTTGTAGCTGTCATTGCCAGCGACCGCGACTGGCGAGACGCGTGGCAGAGAGTCCTCTCCGTCATGACGCATTAACGACGCGACGAAGCTGCCGCCTCTCCCCGTCGGCGCAGGGAGCAGCAGCAGGCGGAGCATCGTCATCTAAAGGTTCAGGCGGAAGAAGCTCGACGGCGCCATCATCGAGCTCGTGGTGCAAGCAACGCTCGACCCTCTCAAACCTAGCGGTGTCATTCCTGCCTGCGCGCTTCGGATCGCTCTGGTGTCGCAGCCGCCGAACCTGACCAAAACAGGTACAAGCCTTGCAGCAGAGGCGGATAAAGAGCTGCGAGCCTTCAGAGCAGTGCAACGCCCAAAGGCAATTGCCACGAGCAGACGTCTGCGTGACAGTAGCGGGAGGCTCCCCAGTACAACCAGCAGTAAGCGGCTCAACCTCATAGGCGCCTCCCCCTACTGGACAGTCGCTACCATGCCGCTTAAAGCGGAGGCAGCACTGGCACCGCCACACACCTCTGTACCATTGCCACGCGTGATGGGAAACAGGACCAGGCGGTGGTGGAGGTGGAGGTTCCCTCTCAAACTCTGAGAGATCAAGCTTCTGCCACAGAGAAAGGACCAGACAAGTCGTACGAGCATGAGCGCACAGACAAGGAGAGAATCAACGATGCTTTGCGCACGAGCTGATAACTGTGCGACCCGCGAAGTCGACGTGCAGTGGAATGCGTGGTCACACAGCGCGAGAAACACACGCAATTGCAACAAGAAATCGTGGAAGCGAGGCCGTGATAATATCTGGGAGGCCAATGTCGAGCAGGTGGCCCAACGATGCAGTGCCCTGGCATAGCAGACTGGAGGCGATATGGCCACTGCCGACCACGATGGCAGCAACCCTCTTGGACCCAGCTCTGTGCAGGCAATGTGCGGACTGGGAACGCAGGCGGCAACATCGGCCCAGGCTGGTACGGCGACGCGGGCTTCAAATTCCCACCCGATCCAAAACAGCGCCAACGAAACCCGCTTCTCGTGATCACATCCGCTGCAATCCGGGATTCTGCGCTGGCGGTCTAAACAAGCGCGGTTACACGCTCGAGTCTTGCTTCCGGGAGCTTAGTTCGAAGCCTAGCCCCCATGGGTTCGCCAGCCCCTGGCGCCCCCTCCACGCCCTCGATCGCAGGGGGCGGGAGTTGGACGCCGCGGCGCGCACTGGAGCTGATGATCTTCAGCACCCGCGGCGCATTGATGGGCTCTCTCCTGCACCCGTTCGCCGAAAGCTGGTCGCCAGCTATGCTTGGCTGGCACTTGCAAGAACAGAGGAGGCCCATCAAGAAGCTTCCGTGGATTGGTCGGGTTCGCAACCTGGGGACCGAATCATCGAAGCCTGTCCCTCAAGCTCACGGAAGACGGGGGTCTCGACGAGCCGCCGTCGTGCTTGCCCTTTTCATCGCCGGTCGCCAATGCATGGTGGCCGCAATTCAGGATATCCCGCCGCCGCCCTGAGCTCCCTGGAACTTCCAGGGCCTGTGAGAGCTGTCCTAGGACAGGTTTCCAAGGAGGACTCGAGTGCCCCGCCACCCAACCTGGGAGGCGCGAGCGCCTCGGTCCAGCCTTGACGCGGGGAAGACCGAAAATGAACAGCAGGGGGGCCTCAGGCGCCAGATGTTTTGTTCTCGACGTACGTTCCCCTACCCAGATCGGTGGAACAGCGCCGCAAGCGCGATTCCGATGCTACATGTAAAATGTCGTGCATTCATGTTGGTGGAGAGGCCAACCGCTATTGCTTCCACCTGACGTTGCGACCTCGACAGGCGATGCAGCCGTTTCCTGGGCTCCGCGCGGTCAGCTGATCAGCGTCTATCGGTGATTGCATTGGTGCTTGCACGTCGTCGCCTCAGCGGAGCTACCGAACATACAGTCTGGGATGGCGAAGGCTGCGCAACCCTGATCTTATCCATATGCACCCATCGCTGTCCCGAGGGTGATGTGGTTGGGCGTGATGTGCTGTCTTCTGGAGGGGTTTGGGACAGACGAATTATTGCATATAAACATACTCTTTTGGCGCTCCGCGCGGAATTCTTGGATCCGCGCTGGATCCCCCTCCCTCGCGCGCGCAGCGCGCCAGGGGCCAGGCCGGAGGCGCCGCTGGGGGGGCTCCAGCGCGGATCCGAGCAAACTGAGCGCCCAAAGTGTATGCTTTTAGAACGTTTGTTTCTTCTTCGACTCTGGCGGGGGTCGGGAATGCACAGCGTGAAGTCTCACACGTCGGCGGCCGCCATGCTGGAGCGGAAGATCACCCATCAGCTGAGGCACGGGAGACAGGCGGCAACAGACGAGCCGAGGCGGCCTGGCCTCCTCGGACCCCGCTCTGTGTCGGGCAAACGTTGCCGAGATGCCTCGCGAGCATCTCGAGCGACTTGCACCAGACCGCTTGGTTCGGACGAAACCATCATGCTCGACTTTGAATTCCCCGCGTGCCACAGCCTGTAGGCGCGAATGTCCAGGAAGAAGCCACCGCGCCTGCTCAGGCCTCGTGAACGGCCAATGCTGCCGCCGTCCCCGTCGACCTCGTCCTCCTCCTCTTCTTCAGGACCCCCGTCGCTGTCGGCCCCGCACCCCAACCGCCCGCCCTTGGAGGCAGTGTGGCCGTTGGCTCTTGAAGGCCACAAGTTCTGGATCCCCCGTAAGGCCGCGGGCCGCAGTGGTCGGCAATACTTGCCCAGGCGCCGACCAAGACCGAGATCACAGGAACCCCCGCGCGCGGCGGAGATCTGCATCCGAACCCGTCGGGCCCGCGTCGCCGTGAGCCTCGGCCCCGCTCGGGCCAGCGATGGGCACCCGCGGCCGAGTCGGGCCCCGTGGTGGGCCGCCGGGAGTCACAGGTGGGCCGCCCCGTGCCCCCCGAGGCCACACACAAAGGGCGCAGCATGGGCCCCCGGTCGCCCCGCGTTGGTCGGGCCCGCGACCAGCGCTGCCGCGCGGCGCCGCGCCCCTCGGCCTGGACTCGGCATGGTGGGAGGCGGAGCATTATGTCGGGCGTATCCCCATACAGGGGGATTTTCGAGGAAAAATTAAACACACCCCAAACATGCTCCAAAAACATCAAAAAATACCGTCAACATAGTCCCCAGAGAATTTTTGGACCATGTTTTGACTATTTTTTGGGTATTTGTTATTTTTCGTCTAGAATCCCCCTGTAGGGGGACACGTTCGACTGAAGCGGAGCAAGGCGGGGCAGGCCGAGGGCCGCGCACGCCGCCGGGCCCGCAAGAGGTCCGCCCGCCCGCTCCTCCCCGGGGCAGAGCGGCGCGGAGGCGAGCCTCGGGAGGGCGAGGGGGAGGGGGAGGAGGAGGAGGAGGAGGAGGAGGAGGAGGAGGAGGAGGAGGAGGAGGAGGAGGAGCAGGAGGAGGGGAGGAGGGGGAGGAGGGGGAGGAGGAGGAGGAGGAGGAGGAGGAGGAGGAGGAGGAGGAGGAGGAGGAGGAGGAGGGTCGCCGTCGTCTGGCCTCTGCTCGCCGCACGGGCGCAGCAGGCCCTCCTGCCCCTCCCCTTCCCCTGAGGATTAGGTCGCTCCTGGCTCTCGGCTGCTCGCCGTGCTCCTCGAGCCTCCTCCCTCAACATCCTCCTCCCTGCACCTCTCCCACTCTTCTCATCATGCTTCCTCCTTCCCGTCAACACTCCTCCTCGTTTCGCCTCTTCGCTCCGAATCCCTCCCTCCTCAGCTCCTCCTCCAGCCCTAATCGCAGGCAGACAGAATTGCTTGCACAGCCGGATCGATCGAGTAGAACCCGATATCCGCGCGGAGGGCGGGAGTCACCAGTTGGGGCGCATCAAGGCATCAACACCGCCGCTTCCAAGCTGATGCAAAGCTGAAATTGCCGGAAGAGAAAAAACTCCTAAAGCGTGCTTCCAAACTGCGCGCCGACACCGACCGTGGGCCCAAGGTCGGTACATGAGCCTAGTCACCAGGGCGCAGACATCGATCCTGGACCCAAGATGGGCCTGGCCAAGATCGGAGCTGGCGGATAGCCCGCGCCCGCCGTCCTCCTCCCAACGAAGATCCGCTCAAAAAGCCCCCCCTCTGACCAAGTCTCCGGTCCCCGGTATAGATTTACAATGGAGCTTAAAGCTACACGCCTGCGCTGTCCTTCCGAGGAAGCCGATCTAGGAGTCGACCAGTGGCGTCTGCGTTCGCACAGGTGTCTCGCCACTTCATGTGGGGAGTCGCCAGATCTCCGAGCATCAGTGGGCTTCTCATGCTGATCACGTCATCCGCCGACCCTTTGTGGGTCTCTAGGCGTGCGCGACCCCTCCCCCCCCAATCTCCCCCCCCCCCAAGGACCCCCCTCCATGGCACGTGAAGCGCGCCGAGGGCGGCGCCGGAGGCGTCGCCAGCGGGGCACAGCGCAGATCCAGGAAATGCGTGCGGAGCTCCGACAAGTTCGTGGTCGCGCGTGGCTTGCATTTTTTCGTCTTCGGATCCCTCCATCCTCCCAGACCCTCGTCGATCCTCCTGCTCGAGGACTGTACTGCCCCATGGCTGACGTCCTGCGCCCGCGCGCCACCTGCGCTAGCGGTGGCGCCCCAGCAGCGTGGGCATGCTCGGCGTGCTCGCCGAGGCACCTGGCGGGGAGCCGCTCGCACCGGCACACCGCGCCGCGGTGGTCAGGAGGCAACTCCCGGGAGGCCTCCGTGGGAACGCGTGAGGGCCGTGCAGCCCGACTGACGGGCCATTGGGCCTTCTTCTGCGGCAGCTCCTGGGAGCCTCCCATGGCCCATGCCGTCTTGCCGGCGCTTGCGGATCGATGCTGGCCGACGCTGAATGACGCTACTAATCGACGCTAAGTCGGCGCGGATTCGACGCTCATCGACGCGGAATCGGGGCTTTCTCATATACTGCACTGAACAAACTGACTTCCGAAAACATACAAAGCTCCCATGATTTGCTATCGCGCATGAAAAGCCGATGAAAGGGCCATTAGGCCGGATCGAACCGCATTCAACCAAGGACTAATTAAGCCGGAGTGAGCTGGACTGAGCACAGGAAGACGGGATTAGGGTGGATTTAACCAGTGGTGAAATTTGAACTCACAAGAGTTGCACAATAAGGAGCCAAGACGAGGGCAAATTCGGGTGAGGATAGATCGATCACCTCTGAGATCCGGTGGCTCTGGATAATGTCCTGGGCGCCGCGGCCTTCCCGGAGCGTTCCAGAACGCTGTGAGGGCGTCCCGGAACGCTCTGGAGGGGGCAGGCCGCGGGGGGGTGGGGAGCGGGCCAAGATCAGTCAACATCGAAGCGGGAGCTCTGATCAAATCGGAATGAGCGCCCCCGATCGGGCTGCAGCGGCATGGCGTCGGAACGTGGGGTCTGGTCGGCCGCGCGAGGATGCACAACAACGCCGTGCAAGCAGCTGGCCGTATCGAGTCGTCGGAATATCGGAATCGAATCGAATCGGCCCGGCCAAGTCGATATCGAATCGGATCGAAATGGCCTCTGTGGGATGGAGGTGAAAGAAAACAGGTAGATGACGCGACACGATGCGATGCGAAACCGCTACGACGCCCTCGAATATGTCCTGCCTCCCCGTCGCTATCGATGCAAGCCATTCAGGCTTTAGCAGAACCCTCCGCCCAGAAGCCCGGCAGGCGAGGTTGTCGCTCGGCACCTACGGGCACCCTGAGAAGCAAAGCAGTGCTAGAGGGTAGCTGGTAGATGGTGCAAGGTGAAGGGTAGTGTAGAGGTATCCTGTACACGATCAAATCAGGTCTATGATGATGGCGATGACTTGCCGTCGAACCAGGCCTTATTATACGCGTAGAGGTAGTCTTACGACGTGTCGGCAAGCTGGAGTTAAAGATGGAAGGCTAGAGTCAGAGGGGAGCGTCACCGCCCGAGCAGTCAGTAGCAGTACGCAAGCACTCTGCTCCCTGCCCCTCTCTCCCTGCCCGAAGGGGCGCTTCTTGCCACGGCGAGCCTCGGCTTCGAATCGGCTCCCCGACCTAGATCTGGGCCCCAACACTAGATCTGGGCCCCAACACTAGGAGCCTCTCCTGAGCCCGAAGCGGCCCCCACTCCAGAGTCTTGACTGCAGTCCTCGCCTGTCCATCGCCGTCTCTGCCTCTCTCTCTCTCTCTCTCCCTCGCTCTGCCCACGCGCCGCGGCGAGCCCCAACCGGAGAGAGAGCGAGAGAGAGAGAGAGAGAGCCAGAGAGGGAGAGAGAGAGAGAGAGAGAGTGCGAGAGAGAGAGAGAGAAAGAAAGCGTGGGAGAAAGAGAGAGAGAGAGAGACAGAGACAATGGAGTGCGTGAGGGACAGTGAGCGTGGGAGAAAGAGAGAGAGAGAGAGAGAGAGAGATCGCGCGCGCATGCGCGCCGCAGCTGGAGGAGGCCGACAGTACAGACCGCGTGCTGCTCTTCGCCCCGTGCCCTCGCGCTCCGCGCTGCGACGAGGAAAGCTGCCTTCGCGCCCTCGCGCGCCCCCTCGGGAGAGGACCAACTCTGCGGCCCCAGCCGCGCCGCGCGAGGCGCGGCTTCCTTCGCGCGCCTGCGACTGGCCCACTGCAGGCTCTTCCTGCATCACCGTCGCCCTCCTCTCCCCTCCGCAGGGGTCCCGACACGGGGCGGTGACAGGCCGTGCGGTGACCTCGGACTCCCCCGACCACCTCACCGCAGGGTCAGTCACCGCACCGCTTTTGGGACTTCGGAGGCCCCAGTCGCCGAGGACGACCCGCGCGGGCACCCCGAACCCGAGGACGGGAGGAGCAGACCGCGGAGCGAGCTGAGGCACAGCGAGCCCCAGCCGCACCCAACGGAGGTCATTACTTCACCGTCGTGACTGTACCTTGGAGGTCGCTTGGGGGGCAGCGTTGTTACCAGGGCCAGATCCCAATACGCTCAGACAGCGTGATTGATCCGCCAATAACAATTCTTACGACACCCATTCGCGACAAGTTCGGACCTTAGGTTTACTCTTACCAACGATTGGGCTGCTTAGGTTTGCTCTTACCCTACGAGCATTGCCTCCTCCTCCGTCGCCCCAGAAACACAGATCGCGTTCGCTGCCCCTCAGCGAGCTGAAAACTGTACCCCAACGTAGTCTCGTTCCGCAACGCTCGCGGTGGTGCCGCAGCCGTGCATGCCAGGGCGCGTGCTCACTGCGGCCAGATGCCCCCCGGCGCTCGCGCCCCTGCCGGCTCCGGGATCTCAGCGCGGATCGGTGCACCACCTCCTCCTCCTCCTCCGCCTCCTCCTCCTCCTCCTCCTCCTCCTCCTCCTCCTCTCCTCCTCCCTCCTCTCCTCCTCCCCCTCCCCCTCCCCTCCTCCTCCTCCTCCCTCCTCCCTCCTCCTCCCTCCTCCTCCTCCTCCTCCTCCTCCTCCTCCCTCCGAGACTACCCAGCATCGGAGCACATCGAAGCGGCAGGGCTCGGTGGGCAGACTGAAGGCATTGGAATCGACGCCCGCTGGCCAGAGCCGAGGCGTTCCTCCTCCCCACCCTCATCGGAGGGGCAACGCCAGGGGGGAGCCCGCTCAGGGTAGTGGGCGATAGATCGCCGACAGATCTGCGATAGGCCCCCGATAGCGACTCCGCATGCTCCTGGGCGATGTGGGCTATGGGGCCCCTACCGGCGATGAATCGGCGACGATCCTCTCCTGAAGTTGCCCCGGATCATCTGCGTCACCACATTTCGCGACTCGCGCTGCCTCGAGCGGCTGTCTTTGAGCGCAAGTCGTGCGCGAGCGCGGCCCCCTGGGAGACTTGTGCGGCCCAAGCCATGGGGGCCCGAACTGTGGCTCTATCGGACCCCCTTCCGGGCTACCTGGCTCGTCCTCCGCCCTCCAGCCGGAGTGAACAGGAGACGACATCGTTTTCCGCCCTCGCGCCCAGCATCAGCCCATCTCGGCGCTGGCGAACAGGTCCGCAACCGCGTGCGGCGGGAGCCACTCCCACGGCTTGTGGAAGCCGCAGGGCCCCGGGCGGTACACGGTCTCCACAGAGAAGTTTGCGGCGGACTCGCGGCCGGCTGGCGGCGCCCACGAGGGCTCGGTGCGCGGGGGGCGGCCCTCCACAAGAAGGCGGGCGGGGTCCTCGGCACGCAGAGGGAGCGCCCTGGAAGCCCGCCCGGCTTCTCGTAGAAGCCGCTGCGTATGGGGCTCTCGGAGAGGGGCCCCCCTGCCGCCTGAGAACACGCGCCCTCCGCCTTCCCAGAGTGAAGGGGCCCTGGGACACACAACGAGACAGACACAAGTAACACGGTTCCCCATATTTTCCCACGTGTTCTGGGTTTTTGTAATGCCCCCCCACTTGATAAATATTTTCCACATATTTTCTGGGCTGGGGAATCGACGATGAATTGTGTCTGTTTTTTCCCCCCCTCCTGACAGAAAACCGCCCCCCTCGCGCCCCGACCCCTCGGCGGCGCCGCCGGGCTGGGGAAGGCCTGGCCCATGTCTTGCAGCAGCCGGCAGGTGAGCACGTCCTCCCCCATCGCCAGACTATGATGGGCCTGTTTTCCACCACCACCACCACCATCATAAGTTGGAGGGGGGAAGGAAGAGGAGGAGGAGGAGGAGGAGGAGGAGGAGGAGGAGGAGGAGGAGGAGGAGGAGGAGGAGGAGGAGGAGGACCCCCTCCCCCTCCTACTTGTATAGTGGTGGTGGTGGAAGACGGGCCCATCATATTGAACTCACGCCGGCGCTCTGCCTGCGTCTTGGCCGCGTGCCAGTGCGCCACCGCTGCGGTGCAGAGGCTCCTCCGGCGCAGGGACAGCCCCCCGTTGCCGCCGAACGCGGGCAGCCCCAAGCCGTCCTTCCAGGGAGCGCCCACGTACGCGAAGTCGAGGAAGCTCTCCACGCAGCCGTGCCCTCTCAGGACCATGCTGTCGCCCTCGAGGAACAGCAGGTGCTCAAACTCCGCGGGCACCGACTCCCAGAAGTCGAGGCTCACCCTGAACCACGCCATCTCGTTATACAGGACCTCGTGCCTCCGCACCCCGTCCAGGACGATGGGCAGCCAGTGCACGCTGTCGGGCGAGCCGAGCTTGAGGTGCAGCGCGTCGCGGTCCGCATCCCGCCCGTAGAGGACCAGGAGGGCCCAGCGGGGCCCGAGCCGGCGGAGGCTCGCTCGGACCACGTAGGCCACGAAGTCTGCCTCCTTGGGGTCCAGGGCCTGCACCATGGTGAGGACGGCGCGGTCGCTGTGGCGCGGAGGCCTCACCTGAGAGACGACGAGAACGAGGGCCTCACGCGAGATGGCACCTCGACCTCAAGTACGCGGTGGCTCGCGCGGGCCGCCAGCGCGGCGCGCCACACTGAAACCTGGGGCGCCCACGCGCGACCTTGCGCGGGCAGCCCACGCGCCCATGTCGGTCGAAAGAGGCATGCACATCAACTCTTGGCGCTCCGCGCGGATGTCTGGGACCTGCGCTTGACCCCCCCCCCCTCCTGGCGCGCGGAGCGCGCCAGGGACGGTGCCAGGGGCGCCGTCGGCGGGCCCCGCCGCGGATCCAAGAAACCCGCGCAAGCTCCAACACTTTCTGTTTCTGGCGCATCTTCTTCTTCGATATTTGCTGGCGGGCCCCGGCGCGGATCCAAGAAATCCGCGCGGAGCTCCAAAAGTTTCTCTTTCTGGCTCCTTCGACTTCTGTTGAGTATCGTTGAACCGATCCCCATCCCCAGCGGCGTGGCCTGGGCCCCGCTGGCCGATCTGCCCCCCCCAGATGTGGATATCGGCCGATATCCCTTCGGGCCTCGAGGGGCGCATCCCCAACTGGGGGGTTATTTGGTGGGGGTCTCGAAGAGGATACCCAGACTTTTTTGGTCTGCGGGTCGAGAGCGCACCTCTTCCGGTCGAAGCTAGGCGGGCCGCGAATAGCTTTAGAGGATACCCAGACATGCGACGTCCCGATTTTTTCAGGACGGCGTCCCCGCAAGTCCCGACCCTGTCCCCGGACGTTCTTTTCGTCCTGAGTCGTTTTTTGACGGTCCCGAGGCCCGGCGAGGGCCCCCGAAGGCCGAAACTAACGAAAAACCTCCCGCCCTGAATCTTTTACGACGCCATCACGTCTGGGTGTGGATGGGGCCGGGCATCGGTTCACCGATGCCGAGGGCAGGCCGCCCCTGGGAAACCGCCAGCCTTCTACCAAGGCGCCCCGGCGCGACCCGGCGCGCCGCGCGTACGGTGGCGCGACCGAGCGCCTGCAGCCACGACGAGGCCCCTCGGAACAAAGGGAAAGGGGCCCTAGGACACACACCTAAAAAACACACAGATCCCAGGAGTCCCCTCTACACTTTCCCATATCTTTTCGGGGCCTTCGTCTGCCCCCCCACTTCCCATGTTTTCCCGGATTTCCCTGGGACTCGACGATTCATTGTGTCTGTGTGTTTTTTCTCCTCTGGGGGCTTTGCCCCCTCCGGCCTTGACGTGAGGCCCCTCCCTGAGGCCCCTCCTTCTGCCCCTCCTCTCTGTTAACTCAAGCTGTGCGCGGCCCGCTTAGCCTCGACCGGAAGAGGTGCGCCCTCGACCCGCGAAATCGAACAGATTTGCTCTCCTCCTGGCACAAAGTCGGTTCCACGCTGCCGAGCTTCCGTGGCGCCGCCCGCCTGCCAGCTGCTCACCACCGGCAGCGTCCGGTTAACGTACGCCGGCCAGGCGCCGTCGCCCGCGGCGGCGGGCGCCCCGGCACGGGGGCGCTCCGCCGCGGTGGCGCGGCGCGCGCCGCCGTGGCGGCGGAGGCGCTCCTCCTCCTCGGAGGCGACGACAGGGGCGAAGAGCCCAAGAGCCCAAGGGGGGAGCAATACATAGATCCAGGGGCGCCGATGATCTCTCCTCCCGGAGGCGACGACAGGGGCGAATAGCCCAAGAGCCCAGGGCGGGGCAACACACACATCCAGGGGCGTCGATGATCAATGTCTTCGGCTTTAAGTTGCTCCCATCGCACTTGAGGGCCACATCCAAGAAATACTTTCGTGCACCCAGAAAAAGTGTCGAAAGAGCGTCGAAACGGCGTCGAAACAGAGTCGGACGAGTGTCTCCCAGGGCCCGAGACGCGAAAACCCCAGAGTTGCGGTACTATTCTTTGGTACTCGAAGTTCTTTCTGGTGATCAAGGCGAAAGTCGGTTGGAACATCATAGTCTTCGACAAGGCTCCTGGGCGAATGCGTGTAATGCCCGCCCCCGCAATAAGGATGCAAGGGCCTTGGACGCCCATTTCGAAGCGTCTCGAGCGGGGCGCGGCCAACGAAGGTGGCCAAGGATGGACCGAGGAGGCAAGGATGCAGGGGCCCCCCTGGGAAGGTTGTCCATCCTTACTATGCGGGTTGACTGCAATCAAGGTTACCCTGCAAGGGCGGGCGGTACGAGGGTATCCCAAGGTAACGCCCGCCCCTTGGGCTGTTCGCCCTCCCCTCCCTCGCAGGGGTATCCCAGGGTAACGCCCGCCCCTTGGGCTGCTCGCCCTCGTCGTCGCCGCCGAGCTCCTCCCCGCGAAGCGCCGGGCCGGGGTCGGGCCCCGCGAGCAGCGGGCTGCGGAGCAGCGACAGGGCGGCCTCGGCGGCGGGGGGGGGGGGAAAGAGAGAACCCCCAAGGCAACAGGGCGGAACCCAAACGGCGTTGTTCGTTTCCGTTTTGTGTGTTCGTGTTCCCTCGATGTTGTCTTCAATCCGCCTTCACCGCAAGACGAGATCGAAACGAAAACGGCCCACGAAATCGCCAGAACACCGTTTAGGTCCAGCCCTGCAAGGCAGAGGCAGAGCAAAAACAGATAAACATAAACTTTCGACGGTCCGCGCGGATTTCTTGGATTCGCGCTGGGCCCGCCTCCCTGGCGCGCGGAGCGCGCCAGTGGCGGCGTTGGAGGCGCCGCCAGGGGGTCCCAGCGCGGATCCGAGAACTCCGCGCGGAGCGCCGAAAGTTTATGTTCATATGTTTTCCCTTCTTCGGCAAAGGCCCAAAGCAATGTTTGTAGGCTCCTTCAGTGGAGCACACACATACACGCTCCCAACCGTTCAAGAAGGCATCCACGATACCGTACTTCCCGCAGGTGCGGATACTGGTGGGAGGAGCCATCTGGGCTTGAGACCTGCTGGCCAGGACAAGGTCGAACCGAAGGCGTCACGTTGTTCACGCAGAACCAGCAGCAAGCAAAGACGAGCAAGAGCCCGCCGCAGACGCAGTCGAGTTTCACCGAGGCGCCCCTGCGCGAATTCAAGCCGGATCCCAAGCTGGGCCCGCGGCGGCGGGTCCTTTGGCCCTCCTGGGCCCCTCGCGCGCGTCAGGTCCCCAAACAGAGCTTGTGCCTAGGGCCAGCCCTCGCTCGGGCGTCCATTCAACGTGTACTGTTCGGCTTCGCGCGCCTATCTTTCGCAAGGTGATCCAGGATGCTCCTCGATGGCCCCCCGCCGGAGAAAAAAAAACACATCCCAGCGATACCTGCGCTGTGAGGAACTGGTCCTCTGGGCCGTGGTCGACCATTGGTGCGCTCGGGTCGGCACGGCTGGGATGGGCGTGCCACGACTGGTGCCCTGTGGTGCCCAAACGGCCAATGCCCTGTGGTCGGTGCGTGCGGTGACGCAAATGCAGCCGTGATTGGCTCCCTGTGCTGTGAGCCCTGTGGTAGGTTCCGGGAAACCCACCCCCATGGCGACCTTCCGTACCAACTTGTGGACGACCAGGATCAGTACAAAACAAATGGGCATGATGCCCAACAGCAGATGCGTCAAAAACCGACATCGGCCGCTGTTTGGCAGGCGGCCTTCGGTCTCAAGTGGGCAACGACCGCGGCGACGACGACAACGAAACCTGTTCAGAATGACCAGAACTGCTGCTGTTGGACTTTGTACCCAGTGATTCCGTACCCATTTTGATTTTTCGTACCAAGTGTACCGGAGGCCACGATAGGGGCGAATAGCCCAGGGGCGGGCATGACACATCTTCGCCGGGGGGCCTCGCCGAAAACATAAACCGTCGGAGCTACTGGATACGTGCATAGCTCCCCCCCTGGGCTACAGTAGGTCCTCGCCACAAGAAACCTTCCACAAGAAGCCCAACCCTGAGGCCCCCCGGACGTCCATTGACTTTTGGTCTGGGAACTCCACGCCCTCCATAGGAAAGCCATCGAAACCCAAGAAACCCAGGGCACCCTGGAGGAAAGCAGGGCGCTTCTTGGCATGGGCTTCCACTGCATCCGCCACTCTCGTCTCCCCCGAGTGCAGCATCCCGTGGCCCTGCGCCCGGCCCGGCCGAAGCCCCCGGACGACCGCCGGCAACAGCGGGAACGAGCGAAGGGGACCGGCCCTCCGACGTCGTGACGATGGCATGTCTGAGGCAGCGCACCATCTCGATCGGCTGCTTTTGCTGGTCGGGCGTCTATCGGGGGGGGGGACGAACGGCGAGGACAGCAAAGGGTAGGGTAGGGAATCGGCTCAAGTAGCTGGAGGCGCCGGGGAGGCGCCCATGTATCGAGGAACGGGCCCAGTGGCGGGACCGAAACCAACTACACGCAGCAGGTTTCGTAAAGCCTCTCTTTCCCCATCCTCCCCTTCCGTCTGGCCCAGAAGGGGCGGGCCTTCTCAGAAGGCTCGGAAGTTCGACGGCCCGCGGAAAAAAATTCTAAGCCTTCCCCGAAGGCACAAACCGCTTCTCAGAAGGCGCGAGGGCCTCTGAGAAGTCCCGCGCCCTGCTGAGAAGGCCTCCACCTTTTCACTTCCCCCCCTCGCTCGCCGCCGATTTTTGGTGGCTGGGCTTCTACTGACCAGGTCACTGCAAGCCAGGGTCAATCAGCCTGTGCAAGATCCTGCAGAATCCTGCGGGAACCTGCGCGGCCCCAGTTGATGCTACCCTGGCTGCGCAGGATCCTGCAAGATCGACCCCCGTCTCAAGGCTCCCGATTTGGGGGCAGTACCAGGGCCCCGGGGGCAGCCACCGGCCCCCTGGGACCACCCGTCCACGCGGCCCTGGATGGATAAGCCGCCATGGGGAAGGGGGGCGACACGTCGGGAGCTGGCGACCCCAACAAAGTCGAGACATCTGGCGACTCGATACGCTTCGAGTCGCCAGCCCCGCGACGCCTCGCGCGGGGCACCTCTCGGCGTGGATGGATGTTCGATGGCCCCGGGAACCTTGGAAGTCTGGGAGGGTATTGGTGAGCCCATGGCCCTTCCCTATCCGGGGGGGGGAGGTGAACCCCTCCCATCCCATCCCCCTCTGGCTCCTCGTCCTCTTTTCTCATCATCTGGGACCAGGGACAACAACGTTGCCGAACGTCCCCAAGACGGCTTCAAGAAGGCTTCAGAGGAGCCCCACGAAGGCCCGAAGATGCCGAGAATCACTGCTTCGTCTTAACATGGGGTGAACGATTGTACGTTTCACCTTTCTGGCCTTCCACCATTGAAGGGGCCCTGGGACACACAAATAAATACACACAAATAAAACTATTCCCTACATTTTCCCATATTTTCTGGGTTTTTGTATTCCCCCCACTTCCCATATTTCCCCATATTTTCTGGGGAGTCGACGATTAGTTGTGTCTGTGTGTTTCTTTCCCTCCTGAACCATCCCAGGATCCCCAAAGAAGGTCCAAAACGCACCCAACACTGCCTCCATACGACTCCGGGCACTCCCGAATCGACCCCGCAGGGCCCCAGGACGGCCCAGAGAAGCCTCCAAGGGCAGGCGGACAAGCGTGTCACACTCTACTGCTACAGTCGGGGCATTGACCTAAGGAACCCTAAATAAGGAACGAGGCCCCTTTTTCCCATCTTTAAACTTCGATGCCCCATCGAAGATCTGAAGAAAACCTGAGGCAAGCTGTGAAACACTTAAGGAACACCGAGCCCCTCCCCAACGAAAAGGGTTCCTTCTTCAGGGCCCCGACTGTACCCCAAACTCCTGGACACGAGGTGTCACACGCAACAAGTTTCTGTGCGCCTTCCGAGCAGGCACCTCCAAGGTGCCGGGTTGGCACAGTGGTAGAACTCGCCGCAGGCCCACCACGTAACCGCCACCACCGCCACCACCACACCACCACCACCACCACCACCACCACCACCACCACCACCACCACCACCACCACCACCACCACCACCACCACCACCACCACCACCACCACCACCACCCCCACCACCACCACCACCACCACCACCACCACCACCACCACCACCACCACCACCACCACCACCACCACCACCACCACCACCACCACCACCACCACCACCCCCACCCCCACCCCCACCACCACCGCCACAACCTCCACCACCACTACCCACACCACCACCACAGCCCACCACCACCACCACCTCAGAGAGGCCCCAAGAGACGCCCAAGAGGCGCCCAGGAGGCTTCACAAATGCCCTTCCGAGGACCTCGAGAGCCCTCCGAAGAGACCCCAAGAGGAATCCATTAGGACTCTGACCTAAAACCAAGGCACGGTGGCGGAGCGTCGTCGTCGTCGTCGTCGTCGTCGTCGTCGTCGTCGCCGTCGTCCTCATCGATGATCCCCGCCGCCGCCGCCCGCCGCCGCAGGCGCCGGCGCCAGCCCAGGAGAAGGAGAGAGGAGAAGTAGGGGAGGGGGGGGGAACCGGACCCCCCCCCTCCAAGCGACCACAGAACGCGCTCTTTCTGATATAAGAAGGGGCGCCACGAAATCTGGAAAGATATCATGGCCCCCGCCATGACATCCACCCCCCCGTCATCATCCCCCATCTCTTGGCCGCCCGTGGACGTGTTGCTGCATCCAGAAGCCCAAGACGAGCCCGGAGCGCAGAAGCCCACCGCCTCCGAACCACGATCCTCGATCCTCCTCCCCGAGGCGCTGTCCAGCGCGCCCGCCAGCGCCAGGCATCGCCCGGCCAGGGAGGCCGGGCACAAGCCTGCCGGGCAGCCCCGCGCCCGCATCGCGCGCCACCATGGCGCCCGGCCCTCCCCCCCGCGGCCCGCGGCCCCGCGCGCCGTGCCCGGGCCGCCTCGAGTGTCCAGGGAGCGGCTGCCGGGCGACCCGCGCCCTCCACGCCTGGCTTCCCGCCGGGCAGCTGCCGGGGCCGGGCTCGGGAGGGCGACGTCTCCCGGCCCGCCGCGCCCACGCGGCGCACCGCGGCCGCCGGGCCCCAGGAATATAGCCGTGGCGGTCAGGGCGCCGGGCGAGGCCGGAGGAGGTCAAGAGGAGAGGCCCTGCGAGCCCCAAGCACCCCGAGCGTGGCTTGCAGAGGGTCGCTTCGAGCTCCACGCCTGGAGGGCCACTGAGAAGACACGGGAGGCTACGTGGCCAGGCGCCCGCCAGCCACTGGAGATGATGGGAGGCCGTAGGAGGGAGGGCACCCACGGGCTAGTGCGGCAGCCGCGGCCCCCATGGCCACAGGAGGCCACAGGAGGTCACTTGAGGTCATCGGAGGCCAGGAGCTCACAAGATAGCGAAAGTGCGGCACGGAAGGCACAGGAGGCCATGGATGCGCCACAGGCCAGTGCGACACACCCGGCCATAGGAGGTCACAGGTGACCATAGGCGGCCGTGTGAGGCGAATCGCCCACGCGCGAGTGTGGCACCCGGGGCCATAGGAGGCAATGGAGGAGCATCCGTGGCCAACGGAAGCCAAGCACTCACGGGAGAGTGCGGCACACAGAGTCATAGGCGGCCACAGGAGGACATGTGGGGACACGTGAGGACACACGAGACGACAGGAGGCCAGGCGCCCATGACCCGACCCCGTCACCCATGACCAAGGTCTCAGAGATCAAGCAAGACCCCCCCGTGCCAACATTGGCTGGGTGGTAGAGGAAAACGTAAGAGGGAGAATGCTACACAAAACTATACATACTACAAGTATGCGACGCGAGAAAAACCACATTGCGGATCTCATACCAAAGCTCGCAATTGGATTACGCTCCACCTTCCCGCTGCCCCTCTTCCTTCTGGACCTCGCCCTCATCCTCCTCGTCCCCCAGTTCCTCCTCCTCCTCCTCCTCCTCCTCCTCCTCCATATCTTGTTGATCAGAAATGGCGGCCACTCAAGGTTCGGGGTCATGTAGAATCCCCTTGCCCCTCGATGCCTAGATCTGACGATCTAGCCACAAGCCAGGGCGCGCCTTCGCCGTCTTGGGGCCCTCTTGGAGGCTGCTTTCCTGAGCCGCTCTGAAGCCTTCCGAGGCAATCTGACGCCGCCAAGGCGCGAAGGGAACCCTATGTCGTTTACTGCGGCTCCTCGTCACGATTGGCATCTTCGGGGCTCGCTGGAGGCCTCTTCTGACATCTCTTGGGGGCTCCTTGAGGCTTCTTGGGGGCACCTTGCGGAGACCTGGGAGCTCTTGTGAGCTCGCTGAGCTTTCTCAGTCCTGCCCGGGGCCATCTTGCAGCCGTCCGGCAACGGGGAAGGGCGGCGGAGGACCAAACGCTGGGGGCGACGATTTGACGGCCATGCGCGCCAGGAGGGGGGAGGCCGCCCCTGGGAAACCGCGCGCACGGTGGCGCGACCGAGAGCGCCTGCAACCGCGACGACTTCCCCTCGGAAGAGGCCGCAACAGCAGCACCAAGTCAGCGCCCCTCTAAGGGGGACTCCACCAAAGGGAGCACCTTGGCCAGTGGCCCGGCGAACCCTGCCCTCGCCGATGTGGGCAACGCTGCAATGCCAGAAAGAGGCCCTAAAGCGGCAACTTTCGGCACATCTCCTGCGGGCAATATTTATATCCATATCCAGTGCGTCTTGGATTCTTCGGCTCTCTTCCCCAGAAACCGTAGACGCACTGGATATGGATAAAAGTCTGGCCCCAAGAGGCTTGATTCTATCCATATCCAGAGCGTCTCGGCGTTGCGAAACCTCTTCCCAAAAAGTCCACGACGCTCTGGATATGGATATAAGTACTGCCCGCATATCCAAAATCCCTGGAAGTGAGTACCCGTTACGGTGCCGCCGACGAGGGAGCGCCCGCGCAACGTCGGAGCAAAAGGGGCACCCCGCAGCTACCCCCCCCCCTCGGGCCCTCCCCTGCCCGACGCCCCTGTCCCCCCGGCCCCCTCCATCCTTCCTTTCCGCCTCTCGGAAGACCCCTCCCCCTTCCCCCCCTATCGCGCTCCAGAAACTACGTGCATCCCCCCCCCTCCCGCCCTTCTACCCCCTACAGGGAAGCGAAGAGGGTCGGTGAGAAGGCAATGGAGCTTCGAAAACCAAAGGGGCGCCAAGAACTTCGAGGGCGCCGAAAACCACGGAGGGGCGCCGAAAAGCAAAGGGGCACTGAAAAGCAAGGGGGCACAGAACATCAAAGGTGCGCCGAAAACCAAGGGTGCGTCGACAGCCAAAGGAGAGCCGACAACAAAAGACACCGAAAAACACAGGAGCGCCGACAACCAAATGGGCATCGAGCACCAAGAGGTCGCAGAAAAACCCAAGGGGCGCCGAAAACCACAGGGGCGCAGAAAGCCAAAAGAGCCAGCGCCGACAACCAAAGGGGCGCCGAACACTAAAGCGCGCCGACAACCAAACGGGCGCCACCAAAAGAGGCGCCGAAAACCAAAGGGACCCCACCGAAAGGGGCGCCGAAGACCAAAGGGGCGTCGAAAACCAAAGGAACACCGATACCCAAAAGGGCACCGAACACCAAGGGAGCGCCGAAAACAAAAAGGGCGTCGAAAACCAAAGGGCCGTCGAAAACCAAAAGTGGCGCCGAAGACCAAAGGGGCGCCGAAAACCAACTTGGCGCCAAAAACCAAGAGGGCGCCGAAAACCAAAAAAGCGCCGAACACCACATGTTCGACGAAAGCCGAAGGTGTGTCGGAAACCAAGAGAGCGCCGAACACGAACGATGCACTGAAAACCACATGAATGCAGAAATCCAAACGGGCACAGAAAACCACAGGCTTGCCGAAAATCACACGGGGGCCGAAAACGAAAGGGGCGCCGAAGGCCAAAAGGGCGCAGAAAATCAGTAAGCGCCACAATAACAAAGTGGCGCCGAAAACCGGAGGGGCGCGAAAAAATCAAAGGAGCGCCGAAAACCACAAAAGGCGCCGAAACCCAAAAGGGCAAGGTAGCTTCCAAGCTCCCCTCTTCAGCCAAGCCCCTCCAGCTGGAACTGCCAACCGAAGGAAGGAACAACAAAAAGGCGCCGAACAACCAGACGGACACCGCAAACCAACGATGCGCCGAAAATCAAAACCAAAAGGGCGCCGACCACCGCAAAGGCGCCGAAAACAGGAAGGAGCGCCGAAAACCAAAAGAGCACAGAAAACACGAGCGATGCGCCGAACATCAAAATGAAGGGGCCCTGGGACACACAAATAAACACAGAAATAACAGGATCCTCAATGTTGTCCAATATTTTCTGGGTATTTGTCTTCCCCCCACTTCCCATATTTTCCTATATTTTCCTAGGAATCGGCGATTCATTGTGTCTGTGTTGTTCCCCCTCCTGACAACAAGGGGCACCGGAAACCAAAAGGGGCGCCGACATCCCAGGGGGCGCCAGAAACCAAGAGGGCCGCCAACGCCAAAAGAGCGCAACAAAAAAACCAGAGCGGCGCCGAAAACAAAAAGAGGGTGCCGAAAACCAAAGTGGCGACGAAAGACAACGATAAACCCGAAAAACAAAAGGGGCGCAGGAAACCAAAGGGGCGCCGAAAACCAAAGGGGCGCCGAAAACCGCAGGTGCGCCGAAAAACAAAGTTGCGCTGAAAACCCAAAGTCGCCGAAAACCAACGATGCGCCAGGCGCCGACAACTCAAGGTGCGCAGAAAACCAACGATGCGCCGAAAACCAAGACGGCTCCGAAAACCAACAGGGCTCCGAAAACCAACAAGGCGTCCAAAACCACAAGGACGCTGAACCCCCAAGGGGCGCTGAAAACCAAAGGGTCGCTGAAAACTAGGAAGGCACTGAAACCCAAAGGGGCGCCGAAAATCAAAAGAACGCCGAACATGACAGAGGCGCTGAAAACAGGAAAGGGGCACCGAAAACCAAAAGAGCACAGAAAACACAAGCGATGCGCCGAAAATCAAAAGGGGCGCCGGAAACCAAAAGGACACCGAAAACGAAAGATGCACGCCGAAAACGAAAGAGTCACCGAAAGCCAACAGGGCGCCGAAAACCAAGGGGGCGCCGAAAACCAAGGGGCGCCGACAAACCGAAGTGGCGCCGATAACCAAAAGGACACCGAAAACCAAAGAGGAGCCGAAAACCAAAAGGCAGTCGAAAACCTAAGGGCCGCCGAAAATCCAAAGGAGCCCCGAAACCAAAAGGTTGCCGAAAACGAACGATGCGCAGAAAACCAAGAGGGCACCGAAAACGAACATGGCGCAGGCAACCAAAAGGGCGCCGAAAACCAAGGGGGCGCCGAAAACCAAGGGGCGCCGACAAACTGAAGTGGCGCCAACAACCAAAAGGGCACCGAAAACCAAGGAGAGCCGAAAACCAAAAGGGCGCCGAAAACCAAAGGGCCGCCGAAAACACAAAGTAGCCCCGAAAACCAAAAGGTCGCCGAAAACGAATGATGCGCAGAAAACCACAAGGGCACCGAAAACGAACATGGCGCAGAAAACCGAAGGAGCGCAGAAAACCAAAATGGCGCCGAAAGCAAAAGAACCGCCGACATAAAAACGGGCGACGAAAACGAAAGGGACACCGAAAACCAAAGGAACGCAGAAAACCATAAAATGGGCGCCGAAAACCAACGATGCGCCGATAACCAAGATGGCAACGAAAACCAAAGTGCCGCCGAAAACCAAAGCCTTAAGTAGCTTCGACGCCTTCCCCCTTCAGACAGGGCCCTCCAGTTAGAAATGCCAACAAAAAGAGGAGAGGGGGGGGGGGCAGCTTCGTCGGAAGTCCCCCCCTTTGGAAAAGGGAGTCTGGGCTTACCCCGGGCTTCGTCGCAAGCCCCCCGAACCTCTAGCCAGACACCCCCCAGCTACAAAATCCAGATAAAAGAGGGGGGAGTAGCTTCGGAAGTCCCCCCCTTTGTAAAGGGGAGCCCGGGCTTGATCCCGGCCCCGAAAAAGAGGGGATGAGGGGTAGCTTCCAAGCCCTCTCCCCTCTTAGCTATGGCTCCTCCAACTAAAACTGTAGACAAAGGGGGGAGGGGAGGAGGGTAGCTTCGGAATCCCCCCCGGCCCTTCCCAGGGAAGGGGGGGGGGGTAGCTGAAAGCTGAGGTTCCCCTTTTCTTATTCCCGGCGCTCCGTCGGCGCTCTTTCCTAAAGCGCGTTTCTTTATGTTCGGCGATGACGGGCGTCGTGGGGGGGGGGGGGCGACGAAGGGGTATGACGTAACGCCCCCCCTTTTGCACTGTGGCGTTGGCACTGCAGCCGCGCCCGCGCGCGCGACGCGACGAGCGACGAACAACGACGACGACGACGACGACGACGACGACGACGACGCGAGCAGCATGTAGGTGGCGATATGCCCCACTGCGCCTGTGTACACCACAACGCCCACGTGCACCGCAGCGCGCGTGTATACCACAGCGCTTGCGTACACCGCAACAAGCGTGTGCAACACAGCGCCTGTGTACACCACAAAACTCGCGTACACTACAGCGCCAGTATACATGTGTACACCGCAGCTACCATGTGCAACACAGCGCCGGTGTACACCACAGTACTTGCGTGCACCGCAACGCCTGTGCACGCCACGGCGCGTGTCTACACCACAGCATCTGCGTGCAACGCAGCGCTGGTGTACACCACAACGCCTGCGTGCATAGGACAAGTAGAAGTAGCATGTACGTGAGGATCTGCTGCGGACAACTAGACGCCACGCCAGGAAAGTCTTGAGCATCGAATACGACGTTTTTCCCTCTTCCCTCCTTCTCTACCTCCACCACCTCTTCCTCCGCCTCCGCCTCCTCCTCCTCCTCCTCCTCCTCCTCTTCCTCCTCCTCCTCGTCGTTACCCCCTGTCGTGCGGGTTGGTGCTACAGCGCACGTGCGCATCTCAGCGCGCACCGCAAAATGGTCGATTGAATCGGTCCACTTGGTTTTCGTGCGGCTTAGACGAAGATGGGAGGAGTTAGGGTGATGCGGGCGGGTTCGGGAGGACTCGTAGATTCCAGCGGCGCTCCGGTGTCCACAAGGATCAAGCTCTATTTTTCAATGGAATCCAGAAACGCTCCGTTTTGACATAAGGATTCGTTGAAACATTCTATATGCAACAGTGGTGTTGTGTTGCACACGGTTGCTGTGGTGCACACAGGCGCCGTGGTGCACAGAGGCACTGCAATACACGCAAGCATTGTGGTGTACACTGGTGCTGTGTCGCACACGGCTGATGTGGTGTACGCAAGCGTTGTGGTGTGCACAAGAGCTTTTGTGCCCGCAGGCACGGTGGCACAAACTGACGCTGTGTTGCACGCGGCTGCTGTGGTGTACATAGGCGGCGTGTGCACACGCGCTGTGGTGCACGCAGGCACTGTGGTGTACACAGGCGTTGTGGTGCAAATCGCCCCCTACATGCTTTCGCTACCCGTCCTCCGTCATTCCCAGGCATTCCCAGACGCCGCCGGCGCGAAACGTGACGACATCGACCCCCTTCCACCCCCCCCCGTAGATGATTGCCGTCATTGGCCCAGAATAAAAACAGGCTTCAGCCGCGCCCGCGAGCACGACGACGATGAACGACGAACGACGACGACGACGACGACAACGACGACGACGACGACGACTGCGGACCAAACTTCTATGCGGATTCCTACGCGGACACCTACTCGGATCCCGAAACACACGGCGGCAGTGCCCAGAGCGCACTGGGGGGGGAGCGTTACGTCTTGGGGGAGGGGGGACGGGGGCCATGACGCTCGTCATGCCCCAAGCAATAAAGAAACGGGCTCCCACATATTGGCCGACACGGTGGAGCCGTCAATGTATCAGCCTGAACGGCATGCGCGCCGTCACTTTGTTAAATTGAGCGGCTCGGGCACCGCGACGCTGCCGCCGCCTTCGGCGAGCGGCTCCGGCGTCTGCGTGCCCGCGACTGGAGCTCACCCGAGGTGCCCGCGAAAGGCGCCTTACAGATTAACGAAGCCGCGCCTGGAAGCCTTGACCACCGAGCTTGGCACGTGGAGCTTGGCCGGGTCGATGCGGCGTCTCACGGGACCCCTCTCAGCCTGGTCCTCTGGCACCGGCTGACAATCATGTCCAGCGTGGGCAATGTAAAGAGCACGATCCTCATGGTCACGTCCAACGTGAAAGCTCGTGTAGTAGCGTCGGAAGAAGGGCATGCCCAAGATCCAGAGGGGCCCGTGCGCGGATTCGGAGAACGACTCCATGAGCAATATGTGGCACATCGCCACGTCACTGGAGCCGTTATGACTAACATTCAGCTTGCGCAAGCGAACGAAGCTCTGCAGATACTGTGGCACACTGCCAGCTACCTCGCCCACATAAGCGTCCGACGGAAGGTAGAACTTCTGTCCGCCCAACTCGAACACTAGATCAGGGAGCTCGTGCAGGTTACTGCAGTCCGTGTGCAAGTTCTGGATTGTTTTCTCGAACACGTCCATTATGGAACTGGGAACGGCGAGGAGGGAGGTCCCGCTATCCATCAGCGCACTGCAGCCGCCAGAACAGCCAAGGCTGGTGTCTCCGCGATGGCTTCCGCCCTCCAGCCTCACGTTGGCAAGTGCCACGCTCCACGTGTGCTTGCCGAGGATCTGCACCCGAGTGAAAAGGTGCGGGTGGACCTCATGAGTGGTGTCCTGCCAAGTAATGTAGCCATCAGAACCGGTCGTCTTCCCGAGACACATCGAAAACGTCCGAATGTCGAAGTTATCAAGCATTGTGGGGGTTCTGCTGATCTCAACCGCTGCTGCGATGGACTCCTGCGCCCGCTTCATCAGAGACTCGGGCGGCTTGGAGCTATTCCGGTAGTACTCTGTGACATTGCCGAATGCTTCCTCGGCAGGGACATGTGCAACTCTAGGTCGTACATGTTACCGAGGGCGAGAAGAAAGCAAGCATAATGATGCAAGAACGTGCGTATGTTGAGTTTGCCGGAAGACGCAATCACCACCAACTCACCAACTGTTGGACTCACGCGCGCATTTATTGCGCAAAGGCACTGGGCCACCACCGCCTTCCTGGCGCGCGGAGCACGCTGGGGGCAGCGCTGAAGGAGCCGCGCAAGGCGCGGGGCAATATTACGAGTGCTTACCCCGCCTGCCGTTCTTGGAGAAGGAAGGAAGACGCCAGCTAGGACAGATCGTCTTTCGCTGGCGCTGTGCTTCGCAAAACACCTCCCCCTCGCCAGAACCTGGACCCCCGCCTGCTCCAAAACCAGAACCCGTCCCCCTTCTGGCAGGAAAATCCCTCAACTCCCCACCCCCAGCACACGACGACTGCGAAGGTGACGACGCGGACGACGACGACGCCGCCGCTGGTGCTGACGACGGCGGCGACGACGACAATGAGAACGACGACGACGACGACGACGAAGACAACGGGCGGATCGGTGGGGGGGCAAGACACTCAAGCGGACGGGCGGACCGCTCCTTGACAGGGCGACGATTGTTGACAAGAAGCGACTGAGAAACCAGAGGCAACGACGACGACGACGCAAATACAGGTGGGACATCAAAACGGGTGGAAGGGTGGGGCATGAACTGGAAATCACGCGTGTTGATACGACAGTGCAGTGCTGCGAGGGACAACAATGACAGACTGCGGGAACAATGAACACGGTGACGACGGGCGGGACGTAAAGCGGGCGGGCGGGACTGTTAAAGTCAACCTCGCTCGTTCATGGGTCAAGGCTCGTCGTCGTCAGTGTCGGGGTCATTGCCAGCGCCGTCGGCGTCAGCGTCAGCATCGTCGTCAACCTCGTCGTGAACGTCGTCGTCGTCGTCGCTTGCGTCAAGAGGCTCCACCCGCTGCCGTGCAGGAGTGGGGCCAAGGCGGCCCTGCTCGGCGGGGCAGGCCGAAAGAGGCGACGCACGCGTGGGAGGCGGCCGTGGCACCGCCAGCAGGCGGCGGGGGCGCGCTGGCGGCTGCGAGCGCTGCCGAGGGCAGCCGCTGCAGAGGAGGAGGCGGGCGGAGGGCCGAGGCTCAAGTCGGGCCCGTGCCCCACAGGGGGATTCTGGAGGAAAAATGAGACATGCTAAACAAATACGCCCAAATGGTCAAGCACTACTCTCAAAAGATCGTCCCCAGACTATTGTTGTTTAGGCTATCTCTGAAGACTCCCCCTGTAGAGGGACGGGCCCGACTTGAGCCGAGGCGGCGAGGCACGGCGGCCCAGGCCAGAGCTCCCGGACCCCAGCGGCGCGCCGCCGACGGCCTCGACGAGAGCGCGGAATAGCGGCGGAAGGGGCCCGGGAGGCCGATGCGGGAGCGAGGCGGCCGAGGCGGCGCCCGCGAGCGCGCGCGGAGGGGCCGCGCGGGGCCGCGAAGGGGCGAGGGCCGAGGCGCCCAGCGGGCGGCCGCGGGCGCCAGCGCCGAGCCCGACGGCGGAGGCGAGGAGCGAGAGCTGGCCACCGCTCGGGCGTCCATTCCCAGTGCTTGTCTCGGCTTCGTGCGTGGCTTTTCTCGCCAGATGATCGGGGATGCTCCTCCTCGCCGACGGAAACATGCACACGTCCGAGCGATGCCAAAGAGAAGGGGGGGCGGTCGCCATCCGTGCGCGCCGCCGCGGGCGATGCGAAGGTGGGGGGAAACCAGAGGGTGCCAGGGACAGTGCGGGGAGGGTACTGATCAGGATCCCCTGCATACCCAGCGGCGCCCGCAGAACACGTCCTTTCCCGACGGTGCACACGCACCGACCCCGGCCGGGCCCTGCCTGGGCCCCGGGCCCCGGGTCGGTGCCTTTGCACATGGGCAGCGGGCGTCGCCCGAAGAGGGCAGGCACCATGACGTGCAGTCAACCTGTATAGTAAGGATGCGCGATGAGGATTCAGGGGCCTGGGAAACTCATTTCAAAGTGTTCCGAGCGGGTCGCGGTCAACGAAAGTGGCCAGGGATGGACCGAGGAGGCAAAGGATGCAAGGGTGCCCTAGGGAAGGTTGCCCATCCTTACTATGCGGGTTGACTGTAACAGGCGCGCATGCGTCTGCGTCACCTCCCCTTGGTCCTCCGCGGCGTCCCACGAGTCCGCCGCGGGCGTCTCGGGGGGCCCGACGCCGACGATGGACTGGAATGCCGCGTTCTGCAGGACTGGCATCTTTGCGCTGACCACCTCCCAGAAGGTCTGATTCTTTTCTTGGGAAGAACAAACAGCAGCACGAACATACGGGCGACGAAAAGAGAGGGGTATCACGCGAGATGGCGGAGCGACCTTACGCGGCGGCCTGCGCGGGCCGCCAGCGCGGCACGCTGCAACGGGAACGAGGGCGCTTAACGAGCGACCTCTCGCGGGCAACTTCCGCGCCAATGCCAGTGAAGACGACCCCGTTTCGGGAAGACGTACGACGCGAGTTTGGAGGAATCGAATTGGCATCACGGGGCCATTAGGGAAATGACGAGACCCAATCTGAAACTTGACGCGGACTTCCACTGCAAACATCCCACGGAAACTGGACCGTCAAAACCCGGGACGGGTCCGTCAAAAAGCGTCGGCAAAGCCGAGTTCCAGCGAACTCGAGTCTTGCGTGACCCCGATGTTCTAGCGTCGCTCATGCCAACTTTCAGATGGCCGTGCAGAGATCTTGGCTGGGCGCTGCCCCCGCCCCCTCCCACGGCGCGCTCTCCGCGGCGCGCGCGGCCCTGCGCCTGCGCGCAGGGAAAGGGGCCAGCGCAGACAAGAGCGCTCCGCGCGGACCCCCGAGAGTGTTTGTATGCTCACGCAGATGTTTCTTCTGTGATCGGAAACAGCCCAGGCCAAGAGAATCGGCTGCCTCTACAGAATAGGTGTCGCCGCTGCCGTACTGCTGGACGGTCATCAGCTTACCCGACGTGTAGCTGGAGCTCTGCAGCGGGTCGTACTTGCCCGCCAGACCGCACGAGCCGCAGAGGTGCGAGAACACCACCAGCTCGAAGGAGCCCGTGTCGACTACGCCGGTGACAGCTGGCGGCGCGCACGTGAGGTCTGGCCGAAAGATACGATGTTCCAAGAAGGGAGGGGGCTACTGAAAAGGTGAGGGGCAACGATGGGGGACTGGCTCAGGGGGGAGCGACCCGGAATCGGCGATACATCGCTATAATGGATCGGCGAGGTGGGCCATCGGGCCCCAGATCGGCGGTCCATGGGCAACTGGGGGTCGATACCTTCCCCCATCCAGCCCAATCCCGCCCAACCGCTGCCCCCGAGAAGCGACCGGAGGCCGTGGACGGGGCCGTCCCTGGGAGGCGGAGGACTCGGTCCGAGGAGTGCGCACGCTCTCGCTCAAAGGCCCCCCCCCCAGCCGGCCGCAGAACCTCTCCGCGCGCCGCCAGCATGGTCTGGCCGCCCACGCTCAGGTACGTGACGTACTGCACGTCCCCGTAGTTCAGCATCTGCACCACGTTCTTCTTCGCGCCCTCGTCTCGGCGGCGCGACCTCCGGGGCCAGTCTGCCAGCCCGAGCTCGTCGGGCCTCTCCCCGGCCTGCAGGGCCGCTGCGCCCTCGCCGAGGCCGCCCGCGCTGGAGCTGCCGCTCGTCTGCAGCAGTGACGCGGTGCTGCTTGGTCGCGGGCCGCTGAGGCCCAGCACGGCTGTGGTCCACGTCAGCGACACGGCCAAGACGGCCTTTGAGCTCGGCGGCATGCGGCCTGATGGATAGATAGCCCAAAGCGGATCGGGCCTTCTTCAAAGTACGGTAATAAACGTAGAAGCGGTAGTGATGATGATAGAAACTAAATGTTAAATATGTTGAGCCAAGAGGCTACGTACGCCACTCCGCAATGGACAACAGAAGACTTGAGAAGCGATGCCGGCTTGCTAAGAGGAGGACCGCTATGCGGACAGAGGAGGACGGAGGTAGAATGAAGGATGAAAGGACAAGCGAGGAAAGAGGATAATGCAGGAGGGATGGAGGGACGAGGACGGCGTCTATGCACCACACCATGTCTGGACTCCCTTCAGGCCCCGCTCCGGCGCGGTACGGTGCACAATTCTTCGGCCCCGAGGGACGAACAATCAACCATGCACCGCATCATCCCCAAGTCGAGGATTCAGTCGGGCCTTTCCCTCTGAGGGAAAGACAAGATGGTTAAAACAATTGTCTGGGGTCTACTTTTTGTTAATTGTTTGACCCTTGTGGAATATGTTTGTGCTATTTTTTATTTCTCCTCCAAAATCCCCCTGTAGGGGGACAGGCCCGACGCGAGCAGAGGATCGACAACGCCTCGGGAGGCGCCAGCGCCGTGCGGGGCAGGCACGGCCGTCCGCGGAGGGCGCCTCCGAGCAGAAGCCGAGAGCTCCGCCAGGAGACGGCACGCAGAAGGGCGCAGCGCGTGCCGCGAGGCGGCCCTGGGGCGCCGAGCTTCCGTCGACGAGCGCGCTCCACTGCTCGCAGAGCAGCCGCTCGCCAACGGCCTCTTGGATCCCCCGCGGGGGGTCTGCGACAGCCTATGCCAGAGCAGACAGAGTGTTTTGCTCGGACGTCTGTGAGCAGGCACTCTTTGCGAGCCGTGGAGCGCGCTCGGCGATCTCGAGGGTCCTGCGAGACCGCCACCCCGGCGGAAGAGACGGCCACGTGCGGGCGCCCACGGGCCGGGAAAACCGAGCGCCGCCAGCCAATGTCGAGTCGGGCCTGTCTCCCTGCAGGGGGGGGTTGGAGGAACATTACGCACTGGTCAAGAAATATCCCCAAAAGGGTAAAACAATAATCAACAATTGGTCCCCAGACTATTGTTTGACTATTTTTGAATGTTCCTCCTGTAGAGGGACAGGCCCGACTCAGAGCCAATGACACAAAGAAGGACAAGGTACCCATGCCGCTATCCTTCGCTTCCTGCGAGGCCCCCGTCGCCATCGCCGGATTCGCCTGGAAATCCTGGTCAGAGCGCACCCTAGGACAAAATCCAGGGAGTAGCGGTATCGGTACCTCCTGATTTCCAATATGACTTCGACACGTGCAGTCACAGAGGCCTCGTAGATTGAATCCGAGCAGGTGGGGTCGGAAGATCGCGCCGCATCGCCGATATATCGCCGACGCATCGGCGATGCATCGGCAACTTCGGCAATGCATGCGAGACGTCGGCGTGGGGAAAATCGGGCTCCACATCGAGCCGCATCGGTGATGCGGCGCGATCCTCCGACCTCGTCCACTCCGACCCCATCCGGGAGGCCTAAAGGTTATCGTGTTACCATCGGCAGCGCCAAGTAAGGATCGCAGGGGCTTTTGCAGGCCACGTCGGCCACGACTAGGTTCCCAGGCCCAGCTCTGAGGATCGGCCCGAGAATCAGAGCCCCTCCTGAGCCCCAAGAAGTCCGTATTTCCGCGTGTTGATGTTGTGCGGCAGGCTCGTCTTTCGAGACGCATGGCGCGTTGGAATTCCGACACCGCGCGGCCCGTCCAGCCTCGAGGGGTCGCACCTTTCTGACAGCACGGATCGTTCCTGTCGGCCGATTCCAAGCCCGGAGCGGCGTTCAACCTTGAACTGGACGCACGCGCCGGGGTGTTGAGCAAGGACCGACCGTCCCGGCGTTCCTGTAGGCCTACCACGACATGTTCTTAGAACCCAAAAATGTTCTAAGAACAAAACCAATGCTCTTAGAACATAAACCCGGCGTGTTACAACAAGACAGTCTCGGCCAGAAATGTCCTAAGAACACTTCGTGCAGACCACAGAAGGTTCTTAGAACGTCGTTTGGTAGGCCTGTAAGGGAGCTAGAACGCTTCGCCACTGTTTGAGGGTGGCCGCCGCGTCGACTCGGCGCGAACCTTCCGTAATAATGCCCGCCCCTCGCCGCCGATAGGATGCTGCTCAGTGCGCGGCCCAAGAGGCCCCCACCCCTTCTCGAAGGGTAGTTTTTAGGTCGGGCATGCCCCCCTGCAGGCTAAATTTTGGGCGAAACATAAAACATGTAAACACATAGTCAAAACTGATATCTGAAAATAACCGAAGAAATCGTCCCCAGACTATTTTGCACTATTCTTGAAGGTTCAGAGGGACAGGCCCGACTTAAGGTCAGTTAGTTGTTCGCCCTGGCCCGGGGCCCGACAGCGGGTCCCCCAGCGGCAGAGATCGAAGAAAAAAACGCCTCAAACTCGGGGAAGAGCATGCCATGGGGGGATCTGGGCCTCCCTTCTGCGGCGACGCCGCGCGAACCGACTCACCGCAACTGCAGCAGCCCGCGCGGAGGGCGGGCGTGGCGCGCCCAGCGGCTGCCGGGCGGCGGCGCTGCTGCGACGCTTGGGGCTCCCGCGCTTGCAGGGCCCGGCTGGGGAGACCTCCCGGCGGGCACAGCGCGGGGCCGAGAGGGGAGGACGGCGGGGACGTGAAGGTCGTCGTCGCCGTCGTCGTCGTCGTCGTCGTCGTCCGGGCCCAGGGTCAGAGAGCACCAACTCTGCACCTGCATCGATCAAGGCCAGGCCGATCCTGGGCCCAGGATCGGTGTATCTGCCTTCCTGCAAAAGCCACCCTCCTCCCCCCTTCGCCCCTGTTCACTTCCCCCCTTGCTCGCCGCGGAGTACTATGGAGTATTGTGCAGGAGGGGGGGGGGGAGAACAGTGACTGCGAGGCAGGGTCGTATCCGTAACCACTGCCTTGGGGGATCTTGAAGTGCCTCGGCAAGCGGTGGGTACGCCTACATTCGGGCGCCCCCGGGCCCGATCGAGTCCACGTCGACCGCCCACCGAGGTCCTCGAAGACGGCTTCCCCCAGACGGTGGGTCTGACTGAATCCCTACCCCGCACCAAGAACAGCACCAATGCCACGCTGGTCCGACGAAGCGCCCGGCTTCTGCACCCAGGACCGGCGAGCAACTCGGACAGCGTGAAAGACAACCTGCGCGTCCTTCGTAACTGCTCCCGCGGGCAACACTACTATCCATATCCACAGCGTCGTGGACTTGTTAGGAAGGGGTGCCGCAAGGCCGAGACACACTGGATGTGGATAAACATCGAACCTTCTGAGGCAAGATTGGTATCCATATCCAGTGCGCCTCCGGCTTCTGGGGAAGAGAGCCCAGAGCTCCAAGACGCACTGGATGTATATATAATAACTATTGCCCGCAGCTCCTTCCTTTCCCCGCGACGAAGCGGAGGAGCGGCTCTGCTCCACGTGCCGCCTCGTCCCCCCTCCTCCTGCTGCACCGCCCGAGGCCGAAGAGCTCGAGGAACGAACAACGGCGTCTGGCCATCGCTCGGACGTCCTTTTCCTGCTTTTTTTCGGTGTCGTGCGTGGTTTTTCTCGCGAAATGATCAAGGATGCTCCTCGATGGTCCTCGCCGAAGGAAAAATGCACGCGTCCGAGCGATGCCAAGGCGTTGCGAGAAGAGAGGAAAACCTGCGTACACAGAAACTTTTGGCGCTGCGGGCGGATCTCTTGGATATGCGCTGGACCCCCTCCCAGGCGCGCGGAGCGCGCCAGGGGCGGCGCCGGAGGCGCCGCCGGGGAGGGCCCAGCGAGGATCTCAGAAATCCGCGCGGAGCCAAACGTTCTATGTCTACAACGTGTGTTCTCTGTCGAATTGCAGCATCAACCCTTGGACTTCCGCACAGACTGCCCTCGGGTCGATCGGCGGCGAAGATAGGGGCGAATAGTTAGCCCAGGGGCGGGCATTACACGTATATTCGCCGGGGAGCCTCGTCGACGACATAGATCGTCGGCGCCCCTGCATACATGCAATGCTCTCCTCTGGGCTACTCGCCCCTGTCGTCGCCTCTGAGTCGACACTGGCGCCCCCCCCCCCAGACGACCTCCTCCCCGGCGCGGAGAGCGCCGAGGTGCGCGACGGCGCAGGAGGCGCCACCACGGGGAGGGCGGCGCAACGCCCGGCACAGGACATCGGTGTCTGCGCGGACCTCCGAAGTCGTAGGCCCGTGTCCTCCTCCTCCTCCTCCTCCTCCGCCCCGCCTGATGAGATCGGGGAAGCATTGGCAACATATCGACCAACGCTTCGCCTCACCCCAAACGACCCGCGCGCATCGATCCGGCTCGAGAAATGACATCCAAACACGAGCCTGAGAGCCCTGGTCGTGATTTCCACAGCGTTCTTTCTACATTGTTGGACCTCGGGGAGGGGCGGAGGGGGAGAGAGAGAGAGAGAGAGAGACACACACATGGGGAGAGAGAGGGGCGGATCCACGGCGGGGGGACCGAGTTCGTGGGTGTCTTTTCGCACCTGTCAGGCCCCCCGATGCCTCCAGAGGCATCTGCAAGTCTCTGGAGACCTTCGAAGAACTCTCGGAACCTCATGGGGCACGATGAGGACGATAGGGCCTCCAGGTGGTGAGCATCAGCTCGAGCGTCACAGCGGGCCCAACCAATTCCCACCTCCCCTGATGTAAAGTTGGATCCAACGTTGCCGAACCTCATCGCTTGACTTCTTGCCAAAGGTCTGGCCACTTAGATGTGAAATCGACCCCGTTTCTTGTCATCGCTCGGATCACCCGAGAACGCGGGGCAAGCCGACCCCAATCCGACTCTTTGGTGTAATCGACTGGACCGACAATTTGGGGTCCTATTTGTCGACATACAATGGGAGGACGTCCAGCATCGAAAGGGGTGCGTCTAGATAGCCCCCTGGGGGGTGTATCCTTGAACTCCCCTTCTGTTGGCGACGCACACGATGGGGTGACGCGACGGGGGTGGGCTTCTAAAGAAACGGCGTGGCTTCTAAAAGGCAGAGGGGGCTTCTTCGAGGCCCTCCCGGCTTCGAAGAAGCCTTCGCTGAAGCCTCGGGATCCATCCAGGAATGCCCCTGCCTTCCAAGAAGCCTTCCGCCTTCTTTAGAAGAAGTGACACCGCCATAAACATACACTTTTGGCGCTCCGAAGGTTTCTTGGATACGCGCTGGACCCTCATCCCGGGCGCGCGGAGCGCGCCAGGGGCGGCGCCGGAGGCGCTGCCGGGGGTCCCAGCGCCGATCCAAGGAATCTGCGCGGATCGCCAAAAGTTTATGACGTTCTTCGTTTTCGTTTGTTAGACGGATGCCCCCCTCGCTAGGGAGCCCACAAAAGACGTACGCGCCCAACTATGTACTTGAACACGGGCCCTTGACCCGCGAGACCTGCCGCGTGATACGAACATTCGCGCAATGCGCACTCTCGAAACCAGCGTGGAATCATGTACGTGTACGTCCTTCGTTTGCTCCTGACTCGCGCCACCCCTCGTGGGCGTGGGCGCCGCCAGTTGGGAACGGCCAGCTCTGCTCGGGGATCTGGGGCGGAACGCCGCCCGCGAGAAAGAGGATGGCGTTCGGACCGGCGGCCAGCACGACCACGTCCTCGGCAGCGTGGCGTCGAACGAGGCGCCCCTCTGCGCTCCCCCCGGGCTCGCGCCGGCCAGGGCGCAGGTGCGGGCGGCCTCGGGGCGGCGCGTCGCGCTCTGCGAGCTGTTCAATCAGCGTGCGGGGGGGGGGGGAGGGAGGAAGAGGAGGTAAGGTATGAAGGAAGGAGTATTTTCCAGCAGTTTCAAGGAGGGAAGGAGGAGGGAGAGGGAGAGGAGGATGAGCGAGGTAGAAGGGAGGAGGGAGGAGGGAGTGGTGGGATGAGGAGGAGGAGGAATGAGGAGGAGGGAATGAGAGAAGAGGATGAGGATGAGGAGGAGGAGAGTCGGAGAGGAGAGAGGATGAGAGGTAGGAGGATGAGGGAGAGGAGGTAGGAGTTGGAGAGGAGAGCAGGAGGACAGGTGACGATGAGGAGAGGAGGCGGAGGAAAGGCGGTGGACGGTGAGGCGAGGATGGAGGTATGAGTAGGCGGAGGAGGAGGAGGAGGAGGAGGAGGAGGAGGAAGGGGGGAAGGATGAGGAGGAGGAGGAGGAGGAAGAGGAGGAAGAGGAGGAGGAGGAGGAGGAGGAGGAAGAGGAGGAAGAGGAGGAGGAGGAGGAGAAGGAGGAGGAGGAGGAGGGTAAGGAGGGGTGGGTGTCCTTCGCGAGGCGTGGACGGGTGGGACCGCTCTCGAGGGGGTGGGCTCTGTGAGCGTGGGGGAGGGGACGGATCAGGCCGTCTGGCGGGGTGGCGCCACTAGAGGCATCCTAGATGGGGTCGGAGCAGACGGGGTCGGAGGATCACGCCTCATCGCCAATACCTCGGCGATACATCGGTGATGCATCGGTGATGCATCGGTGATGCTCCGGCGATGCATCGCCGACGTCGGCGATGCATCGGCGACGTCGGCGTGGAGACGGCAATGCGGCACGATCCTCCGATCCCATCTACTCGGACCCAATGCAGGAGGGCTACAACCACCCGTGGGGGGCTGATTAAACAATGTGGTGTGCACATCGACGAACGACGCTTGCGCAGCACAGTCGGGAAGGACACATCATCCTCTGCAGGCACTGACCCCGCACAGGCGTGAATCGGCTACCTGCCAGAGAGCAGTGCCGATGAACGCACTCTCGACGCTGCTTCCCTGCAGCAGTGCTGCACCCTATCGTGTCCTGCGGGGCTTTGCTCATATCTGCGCTGCTCGTGCCTGCTTCATCCGTCCAAATCCTGCTCTAGACGACCCTTCTCTATTCTACCGTACTCTGTTCAACTTTGCCCCGCTCTACTCTACTATGCTCTGACCCATCATGCTCCGCTATGCTCTAACGGCTGCGAGGGGGCAAGCCCAGAGATACGATGTCGTGATTTTTTCAATACGCGGTCCCCAGAAGTCTTCACCCATTCCCCAGGACCGGTTTTTCATCCTGAGTCGTTTTTTGACGGTCCCGAGGCCCAGCGAGGGCCCCTGGGGGCCGAAATTTGCGAGAAACCTCCGTCTTGATGTTTTCAACACGCTGGATCCCTGGGAGCCAGACCCCCATGCCCACGCACAAATGGGCTGGCACTTCCCCGCCTCGAACCTCTCGGGGCCCGCTCCGGGCTCCTGCCTCCCAGGCCCGGCAGCCCCCCCAGGACGACACCGCGCATCTTCTGGCGGCGCGCACTAGGCGGCGGGGGGGGGGGAAGGAGGGAGACCGTCTTCGAAAACGGCGACAGCGACGCAGGGAGAGGGGGAGGGGAGGGAGGGAGACCGTCTTCGAAAACGGCGACAGCGACGCAGGGAGAGGGGGAGGGGGGAGGGGGAGGGGGAGACCGTCTTCGAAGAGAGGCTGCTTCTCTCAGAAGACGCCTGCGCTGAGTCTCCAGTTGAGCCCGGCGCCTTCTGAGGAGCAAGGGTGCTTTGAAGAACCCCTCCCCCACCCCACCCCCTGGCCATCGCTCGGACGTCAATTCCCTGTGTTTCGTTCCGTTTCGTGCGCGGTTTTTTCGCCAAATGGTCAAGGATGCTCCTCGATGGTCCTCGCCGAAGAAGAAATGCACACGTCCGAGCGATGCCAAGACCCCCCTTGTGCGCGTGGCTGACTCCTGGGGAAGTGACCGCAGGCGCCCCGACATGCTCCTGATCACCTTGCTCTGCGTTCCGCTCTCCCCGCCACGCGGGGCGCGGGGTCGCCGCTGCTCTCGTGCCCTCGCGGCGCCCCCATGGAGCAGAACGGCTGTCGTGCACATACATTCCAAGCCAGCGGGCGCTAGCGGGCCGAAGACGGCGGAGGCGCCGGTCGAGCTACGGGCGGGACACGCCGGGAGCGGACTGAGGTACGACGGAGCGCAGGAGGAGAGGAGGCGTGGGAGGGGCCACGAGCTACAGAGAACGTAAGATCCGTCGCGGGCGTGAAAGACTCCGCTCAGAACGGAAAGTGCCCTTACACGTACATGCACATGCACACTTTCGGCGGTCGCGGCCTCGCACGCGGCGGCGAGGCGAAGTGAGCCGTAGCGGTGGGAACGCACGCGCGCGGTCGGCCATCAGTCGGGATCGCGTTGGATCGCCGCGCACGCCATCTGAGC
>CAUYUJ010018060.1:0-52500 GCA_963575745.1 Prorocentrum cordatum
GGCACTTGTGCAGCCGCTTCTCCTTCACGAAGCCCATGTTCCGATACCTCCCCACCGCAGTCTTATCTGCCACCCTCGGCCGGGAACAGTCCTCCTGGGCCAGATTCTCCTCCTCCTCCTCCTCCTGCTCCTGCTCCTCCTCCTCCTCCTCCTCCTCCTCGCCTACTCCTCCTCCTCCCTCCTCCCTCCTCCCTCACCATTACTCCTCCCCCTCCTCCACCTCCTCCTCCTGCTCCTCGTCCTCCTCCTCCTCCTAGTTGGAGGGGTTGCAGTCGGCGGTCAATCAAAACAAAGGCAGGCCCCAAACTTACAGGATGAAGCAACTGCATAAACATGAATTGTCGACCGTCCGCGCTGATTTCTTTTATCGGGGCTGGACGCCACTCCCTTGTCTGGTTAGTCGAAGCCAATCTGGCGCCAATCTGGCAGGCCCAATCTGGCAAACGGGGGCAATCTGGCGAGGGAGCCAGCGCGAATCCAGTCTGGCGAATAACCCAAATCATCCAGTTTGGCCGGGCCAGATTGGCCCTTGGGGCCCAATCCAATCTGACAGTCTGGCCTTCGACTACCCGGCTTGTGCTCGGGGCGCTCCAGGGGGGGCGCCCGAGGCGCAACCGCGGGTGTCCAAACACCGACCCAAGCAATCCACGCAGACCGTCGAACATGTACGTGTCTGGAGGTGTTTCTTCTCCAGCTGAAGCCCGAGGCACCAGACTGCCGAAGACAATCTTTCGAAGCGAATCCCTCCCTCAAGCTGCCAGGCTCCCTCCTCCCAGCCCCGTGGAAGCCGCAACACGCGGCCGACCCCGCGTGTGCGGCCCAAAGTGCGGCCAATCCCTCCCCTCGCCCTCCTCCGCCGTCCTTCCGCCTCCTCCGCAGCCCATCCATCTCATATGGGGAACAATCAACGACATGAACATGAAAACTCGGAGGTCCGCGCAGGTTTCATGGAACGGCGCTGGACACCCCTCCTCCATGGCACGCGGAGCGCGCCGCCAGGGGTCCCCCCAGCGCCGATCAGAGGAATCCGCGCGGATCTCCGAATTCTGATGCTTATGTTATTGTTTGTTCCTGCTTCTCTGCGCACCCCCAGTGCTGCAGCAGAAAAGACGCGCGTCCTGAGCGAATTGGCCTTTCCCTGGGCCATGGGCCTGTCAAAACTTACCCCAGGACGAGGAACTGGCGCTGCGGGTGACCCGTCGCCTTCATAGCGCATGTTGGACACCGCGGGGTCGCAAAAAAACGGCACTCGCGCGCGCCGGTCAGTCGTATGTTTGCTCACTGACATGACTGGCATCATGTGGCGGGTACTGACAGACCAACCTTTGTCCGCTTCCGCCTGCTCTTCGGATGCGCCCATTTCCAACCACCACTACCATAGGTTAGGTAGGAGGAGGAGGAGGAGGAGGAGGAGGAGGAGGAGGAGGAGGAGGAGGAGGAGGACCTCCTCATCCTCTCTCCTCCCCCGTCACACTTATGGTAATTCCCCCCCACCACACCACCCCGAGCTATTGCCCTCGATTTTAGTCCGTGCCCCACGCCGCCCGCGCGCCTCTCAGCTGAACTTTGCGGCCACGAGGCGCGCCCATCGAACCGACAGGGCAGGCCGTTCCGGCTTCATCAGCCGCCCGCGCGCGCAAGGGTGCCAATCGTGCGCGCGCGCCCCTCAGCAAAGGACAGAGGATGTGGGGAGGAACTGAAGGGGGCACAGGTAACCCAAGGCGGGGCTAAATCGCCCGTCGCGTTTCCCCCACCCCCGGCGCCCGGGGGTGTGGGGGGGGGATGAGGAGACGGGGGGGAGAGAGGAAGAACAGAGAAACGGGAAGGAAAGAAGGAGGAGGGGGAGTAAGAAAGGGGGAAATTAATCATCATGGCGAAATATGAGGGGATGGTGCGGAGTGAGGAGAGGAGGCGGGCACGAGGAGAGAGGAGGATAGGAGGGACGACAAGGAGGACAGAGGAGAGCGGAGGGAGAAGATGGAGAAGGGAGGAAACCAGGGAGGGAGGAGGACAGTGAAGGAGAGAGGAAGGAGGAGGAGGAATATGAAGAAGAAGGACTGGAATTGCGGGAGTTATTGGTGGCAATGGTAACATGAGAGATAGCAAGGCGGAAAGTTGTTTCCTTTCAGTACAAATCACCGCGAAGACGCTCGGCACACCTCACCCATGGCTCAGGAGCTTCAACTCGAACAAGACGTAGTGAGCCCTGGGGAGCCCTGTCGGCTCGTCCGTGGTCAACTCGCACTTGGGATGACCTAGCCATGACCAGGGCCGCGATCATGAATGGCACCGCGCAGTAGGGAGAGTGAAGACAAGCTACGTATCCCGATGTGGCATCAACCAGCCGATGGAGCAGGGCACTGCTCGTGGGGGCCCGGCACAGATCGTGGCCGACGTGCGCTCGAACCGCATCACGATTAGTTCCCCGTATCTATGCGCAGCCCCTCGCTGGCACAGCTGTCCGCCCTCGGCACTCACACGCGTGCAGGCGCCGGCGGGCGTGGCTAGTCGCAGCAGCCCGGGACCAGCAGCGCAACTAAGTTCATGTGCATTTTTGGAATTTCGCCGCGCCTGTCTTGACGAGCGCGAAGGCACAATTCACCCAATGGCTCGCGGCAGTGCGCCGCGGGCCGCTGGACCTTACTGCTGACGACTGCTGGCCAGCGGACGTCTTGGCCCGGTCGTCGTCCTGGGAACTGGCTGGCCGTAACCCACCGGTCAGTGCCAGCCAGTCTCCAGAATGACGCAGTCCGAGCAAAGGATGTAGGCGAAGATGTCGCACAGGTCCTGCTGCTTCATGAAGCGCATCGCGGGCCACAGTTCCGAGGCGATGATGGGCGGGTGCGTCTCCGAGATGTTCTTCAGGCCATCGAGCGTGGCCGATGTAGTCGACAAAATGGGTCGACGGTGGTCTGCGGCGGGAAGGCGTCGGACAGCTCCTCGATGCGGTTGGTGTGGATGCCGCCGCTGTCGTGTCAGTCGCCGTAAGCAATGTTGAACAGACGTTCGCCGCGGATGAGCTCGTCCTTGCTCATGTTCCTGGTCTTGCCCTTTCTCTTCCACGTGGATGGTCACATCCTCGATCTCCGACTGTGGTCATCAGAGGCCCCGAACAACCTCATGACTCTCGGTTTGCTCGGCCGGCGGTCCGTCTGAAGACGAAATCTCGTTATCGCCCCAGAGGCCCGTGATTCCTGCCTTGCCAGGGTTCTGTGGTAACTATGAGCAGGCGCGGAACGTCCGTGTACGATCGCGCTGCAAGCTGCGCTGGTGGTTGTGGCGGCCCATGGTCTTAGACGACATGTCCCAGCAACTTGTGGCGCGCACTTGCGCGTGCACGCAGCTGACTCGGTATTCGAGCATTGTCGTCCGAAGGCAAACGGCACCGCGGGAGTTGTGCACAGGTGGTGCGTAGAGTGCGCTTGGTTTCGTCTGGGACCCTTCTTGAAAGCAAGTCAGTTTGAGTAAATGTTGTGCTCTTTGTGTGGAGAACTAATCGGCAGGAAAAGGGTAGTGGATCTCCCGATCGGAGCCGAAATCGCTGCCAGCATGCTGCGCGGAGGCCCGCAAAGGCATGAGCACGCTCTCGTTCTCGAAATACCAGCGCCGGAGGCGTCATGGTGTCACGCACTGGTTCCACGGGTGACGTCTCCTTGGAGAATGCCAGCGCTGGTGGGCTAATTGCTTGCGCTGCCGAATGTGCGCGCGTGACGCGTGATTGCGTTCGGCTTCTCGGCACTTTGATCGCGTGATCCTTGAGGGCGGATGGCACGGGCCGCGTGCGGTTATCTGACGTGCGCCTGCTGCCATGTGCTGCACGCAGGGCCAATCCGATGACGAAAAAAATGAATGCTTGAAATTGTCCAGCCACATGGCTGGCGTACAGCACCGGAGAGGCTGGTGCTGCAATGCTGATTACAACGGTGGCGTGGAGGCCGCACCCGCGCCTGAAGCATTGTGTAAACGCACCACTGGGCACAGACGATGCCCCAGCGTGCTTCGGGCATGCAGAAGCGCTTGGACATGATCGTGGAAGTGTCCATCTCGTCGTCATCGGCGAGGGTGCTGGAACAGACGTCAAAGGTGACCTCGTGGCGCGAGTATGTTTTGGCAGGCTATGGAGCTACAGCCAGTCCCTGCGGTCGTGTGCGCCTGCTCTGGATGCTGGCCTCGGCCAGATTGCAGGCGGTCGTCATGGAGAGAATTCACGAGCTGAAGCACACGAGCGCGCACCGTCGTGGTCGTCTGCGCGGTGGTCCCCTCGTTCTCGGCCTCCTCGACCTCCTGCATGGTCTTGAAGGCTGTGATGAGCTCCTCGGCCTCGTCCAAGTCCCCCCGGAGGGTTATCATGGAGGCCGAGGTTGTGTGTTGAGCGCAGCTCGCGCTTGCCCCTCGGAAGCTGTTGCATCTGCCCCACGCTTGTCGGCCCTATCGATATATCGATCTTGATGGATACGCAATGTTTGGCGGGATATGCATGCACGAGCGTGTACAATAGCACCGAATACTCCTCCGTAGGTTCCTGGAGCCTGGCCGGGTCTCACTTGAGGGCCTGCTGGGACTTGGTCTGGCACCCCAGGGCCTCCAAGTTCAGCGAGGGATCTGTCGACCTCTATCCCAGGCTTCGTAGCGAGTGGACCAACATGTTGGGGCCCAACCCTGGGATGTGGGGAGCGTCCATCCTCGATAGGGGTGCGTCCGAATAGTCCATAGCATCCTTGGGGTGCATCCCAAGGTTCCCCCCCTTTTCTGAACGGCTTCACTTTTCGTCAACACATTGGGGGTTGGGGGTGAACGCTCGCCTGCGAAAGTTCTAGGTGCGCTGAGCCTTATGACCAGGGATAGAAGAATAACACACACACACACACGTAAACAGGAACTGTTGGCGCTGGGCGCGGAGCGCCAAAAGGTTATGTGCGTGTTGCTTCTTCGAAGGGAACTCCTTCGCCTCCGAGGGGGGATCCAGCCAGGATGCGCGACCACGGGCCTCGGACGGCACCGCAGGCGGGGCGGGCTGCCAAGGCTGCCATGCCTGGCAAACGTGGTGGTCCCAGGCGGCCGGGACGGTCCACCTCCGCGCCCGCCACGCTGGTCACCGAGGCCAGGCTGCACCAGCGTGCACTTACAGTCAAAACGTATATTAAGGACGCGTGGTAAGGACGCAAGACCCTTGGAGGCCGAAGTTGGGATTTTTTGGGGCGGGGGGCGGCCAGTGAAAACGGCGAAGGACGGGCCGCAGAGGCAAGGACGCAAGGGTATCCTAGATGAAGGCGCGCGTCCTTACTAGGCGCGTTGACTGTAGGAGAGCCCCAAACGATGCGCCACCACCAGCCCTGGCCAGGCCTATCGTGTGCCCCAGCCTGGTATACAGGCATTCCTGGCCTAGGCCAGGAGGTCTGTGCACCGATCCAGGGCCCATGAAGTGCCTGGCCAGGGCTGCTGGTGGTGTATGGATGGCGCCCCTCCGAGCATAATCTGCTGGGGTGGGTCGGTGGGCAGCCTCCCTGGATGCGGCCGATCGAGAGATTTCCTGCCACTGCCTCGCGCACTGGTCTGCGGCGGAAGTACCAGGCACACGTGCGCACGTTGAGCCAGTTGTGAGTGCAACGCTGGCTGACACTGCCACCGTTGCCCCGAGGAGGAGGCAGGCTGCGGTGCTCCCGAATCGGAAGCGTCTGCGATGCTCCCGAATCTGAAGCGTTGCGAACCCAGTGCGGCGCCATGCTGGCGCTGTGATGATAATGTGGACGACGTTGAGCTGCAGCAACTCGTACAACGGGCCTGTTTTCCACCACCACCACCACCACAAGTTGGAGGGGGAGGGAATTCCTCCTACTCATCCTTCTCCTCTTCATCCTCCTCCTCCTCGCCCTCCTCCTTCCCCCCTCCAACTTATGATGGTGTTGGTGGAAGACAGGCCCATCTGGCGCACTCGCAAGCAACGGTGCCGGGCAGGCTCCTGCCTGCACCCGCGTCGCGTGCTGGGCGAGCAGCTCCGCGGCACGGGCGCGCGGCGGCGACCATGGCGGGCGGCCGCGCGGAGCATGTGGGGCTAGCTGGGAGGGGGGCCCCGCGGTACGAGGGGGCGCCCCCCGGAAGGGGGGGAGGGGAGAAGGAAGAGGAGGAGGAGGAGGAGAAGGAGGAGGGGGGGGGGGGGAGGAGGTGGGGAGGAGGAGGAGGAGGAGGAGGAGGAGGAGGAGGAGGAGAGGAGAAGAAGAGGAGAATAATAACAGGAGGAGGAGAGAGGAGGGATGATGATGAGGAGGAGGAGGAGGAAGGAGGAGGAGGAGAGGAGGAGCAGGAGGAGGAGGAGCAGGAGGAGGGAGGAGCAGGAGGAGGTGGAGGGGGGAGCAGGAGAAGGAAGAGGAGGGAGGAGGAGGAGGAGGAGGAGGAGGAGGGAGGAGGGGGAGAAGGGAGGAGAGGAGGTGGAGGGAGGAGGAGGAGGAGGGGAAGGGAGGAGGAGGAGGGAGGAGCAGGAGGGAGGAGCAGGAGGAGGGAGGAGGGAGGAGCAAGAGGAGAAGGAAAAGGAGGAGGGAGGAGGAAGAGGAGGCGGGAGAAGGAGCATGAGAGGGAGGGGGGGCACAATGACAGCGCGCCGAGGTTGGTCACCTCGGTCTCCAGCACGCACTCGTCGGCCCCCGTCTCCCTCGGGCTCGCGCGGTTGGGGGGGGGGCCTGGAGAGCGGGCGAGCACGAGAGAAGGAGGGGCGGACGGGGGGGACGCCAAGAGAAAGAAAAAACGCCATAAGCAGAACCTTTTGGCGATCCGCGCGGATTCCCTGGATCCGCGCTGCGCCCCCCTCCCTGACGCGCTCCGCGCGCCAGGGCCGGCGCCGGAGGCGCCACGGGGGGGCCCAGCGCGGATCCAAGAAATCCGCGCGGAGCGCCAAAAGTTTATGTTTAGGGCGTTGTTCTGCGAGCGACTACTAAACCATGAGACCTTTTCGAGGCCTCCCAAATGGGGTCGGAAAACATGGGGCCGGAGGATCGAAACGCATCGCCGATACATCGCCGATGCATCGCCGACACATCGGCGATGCATCGGCCATGCACTGGCGACGTCGCCGATACATCCGCGACGCCAGCGTGAGTAAAGCGAAGCGAGCGTCCACGAGATCCCCCTTGCGAGACCCGCTCTCGCCGAAGACCAAAAGGGACACGCGCCGCCCGCCGGCGTCTTGAACGACTACCATAAAGGCATCTTGGCCCACGTGCCCATGTGAACCCTTGTCCAGGGCATCTTCCCATACGCGAGTATGTCAAGGTCCGTGCACACAAGCACACACAACTATACATATATATATATATATATACATGTACATACATACGTATGTATGCATAGATGCACGCACACACACATACACGCAATCATGCATGCATGCAAACCTGCACACATACATACATGCACACATACATACAATGCACACATGCATCCATACATACGCACATGCATCCATACATACATGCATACATGCATATATACATGCATGCACGACCGCATGCATGCATACATACACTAAATACACACAAACATACATACACGCATACACACATACGTACATACATGCATACGTGCACGCTTACACATACCTACAGTCATCCATGCATACCGACACGTATGCATACATACATACGTACGCCCATATATAAACACGTACACACAAACATACAAACATACAAACATACATACACACACGCACACATCCATACAGTATTGCATACATGCATGCATGCATGCATGCATGCGTACACACGTACATGCACACCCAAACATACATACACACATACGTGCATACATGCATGCATGCGTGCAACCACACATACATGTACGCATGCATGCACATATCCACACATACACACATGCTTGCATGCATGCATACATACATGCATACATGCGTGCATACATGTTTAAATGCCTACGAGCATGTATGTATGAATATGTATATGTACCGACCTGCGGGCATGCACAACTATACGTATATATATAGATGTATGCAGACATGTCTACACACATGCATACATACATGCAACCATGCATATACACATACGTGCATACGTGCATACGTACATATGTCCACTCAGAACTATACACATACATACATACATACATACATACATACATACATACATACATACATACGTACATACATACATATATACATGCATACACACATACATACATACATACATACATACATACATACATACATACAGACACACACACACATACATACCTACATACATACATACATACATACATACATGCATGCATGCATGCATGCATGCATACATACATACACACACATACATGCGTGCATGCATGCATACATACACGTGTGTATACAGCTATGCCATACGCATGCATAAACGAGGCATTAGAGCTGCTTAGATGTCGCATCTCGACTGTTTAAACATAATCGTATGCATAGATGGAAGCGTACGCTCACACGCGCACTCTTGATGTATGCGTAAGTCTGTGCACATCCCCACGGGTTCATAACAACTATTGTGCGCGCGGGCGCGCGAGGCGCAGGCAAAGCGCGCAAACAGGTGCAGCGACAGTCATTTCCATGAATCTCGCCCTCCCCATTCTGCCACGTCCTCGTGCAAGCAACTATCATGGGCATCGTTCCCGGATGGGCTGGTGGGGACACGCGAAGTGACAAGATTGCAGCTAAAGACTAAGAGAAGTCGCAGTTGGCGGTTCTGGAAAATGTATCAGGCGCCGCAGCCTGTCCAGAGCGCTCCAGAACAGTCTGGAACAATAGGTCCTCATCCAACGCCTGCCTGACTCCCCGAGCCGTTTTTCTGACGTTCCCAAAGAGGGCCCAGGAAGGCCAGAATCCAGGAAGCACCTCCAGGACCCCGTTCATTCAGGACCAACCTCTGTTTCGCGGCCCTGAAAAATGTAGGCCCCCGGACCTCCTTTTTCGGGGTGCGCCCTGGCCAGCACTTCGAAGGGGCATCCAGCCGTGGCGACGCAAGTCCCTGCCACGCGAGGGTCCAGCTTCGAGAGTGCAGCTTCGAGGGGGGAACGAACAAGGACATGAACATGAAAACTCGGAGGTCCTCGCTCGCGGAGTTCTCGGATCGGCGCTGAAACCCCCTAGCGGCCCCGAAGCTCGACCCTAGAACCTCGAATAGGGGAACGAACAATGACATAGACCTAAAAACTCGGAGGTCCTCGCGGATTTCTCGGATCGGCGCTGGAACCCCCTCCCTGGCGCGCGGAGCGCGCCAGGGGTGGCGCAGGAGGCGCCGGCAGGGGTTCCCAAGATGGCCTCCAAGACGGCCCTGGAGCATTCCAAGAGGGCCACAAGTCGGCCCATAGAGGCCCCCGAAACGGCTTCCGACGGCGTCAGACGGACCAGGAGCCCACCAAGACGGCCGAACATGGCCCTAAGATGGCCCAAGACGGCCCAAGAGGCCTCCAAGAGGGCATCCAGGAAGGCCCGAAAAGGCAAAATCATTGGTTTCCCATGGATTTTTTGAAGGATTGTGGCAGTTGCTTTTTTTCTGCCTTCCGACGGCCCGAGACGGCCCAAATGCCCCCAAAGATCGCCCAGGAGGCCCAAGACACGGCCCCAAGAGGCCTCCAAGACGGCCCAAGAGGTCTCCAAGACGCTCAAGATGGCCTCCAAGACGGTCCAAGAGCTCTCCAAGACGTCCTCCAAGAAGGCCCGAAAAAGGTCAAAATGGCCTCCAGACGGCCAAGATGACCGTCTGGATGCCCGCGTGTTCCCTGAAGGCTTTCCAAACCGATTCGGGGAACACATGGTCCGATAGCTTGGCAGGTCTGGCCTCAACGTTCGGCCACATAGGCGCTTCCACAAAGGCAGGGGGCGGCGGTGATTCGCCGTAGGCGTCTTCGATATGTTATTTGCTACATATCCTCAAAACGAATCTAGAGGAAGAACACCGCCGTAACCATAAACTTTTGGGGGGGCCCTGCGCGGATCCAAGAAATCCACACGGAGCGCCCCAAAAAATTGTGCTTATGGCGATGTTTCTACTATGAACATCCTCGGAACGAATCCTTGGTGCCGACGAACCTTCCCTACAACAGAAAACCTCCGCAAACGCCGAATCGGGGATCTTCTGACCCGGGTCAATCCAGACCCGGGTCAACCAACCCTTGCATAATCCTGCAAGATCCTGCACCCAAACCCAGATCAATGCGAAAGATCCTGCGATATCCTGCAGGATCCTGCACCCAAACCTTGGTCAGTGCGACCCTGGCCCTGCAGGATCCTGCAAGGTCCGACGCTCTGGCTGACCCCCGTTTGCATTGACCCCCCGTCTCCTGGTCTAAGACCGATCTTCCGGCACTCCGAACGGACTTCTTGTGGCGGCGCCCCCGCCCGGGCCCAGGGCGGCGCACGAGGCGCCGCCAAGGGGTGAAACCAGCGCAGACCTCCGAACAGCTGGCGCACATGATGGGCCGATGTTCCACCGCAGCAGGTTGGGGAGGAGGAGGAGGAGGAGGAGGAGGAGGAGGAGGAGACGGAGGAGGAGGAGGAGGAGGAGGAGGCAGAGGAGGAGGACATCCCCATCCTTTCCTCTTCCCCGTCCTACCTATGGTGGTGCTGGTGGAACACTGGCCCATCATTACACCGACTGCTCATTCTTCGACTCTTCGAGGAAAGCGCCCGGCGGTGGGGCCGAAAACAGCCGCGTGCGGGATTTGTCAAGCGCACCGTCCATGGTTTCCAGAAGGCCCCACTCGTCCGCTCCGACTCTGCCCCCTCTTGTAAGGCTGCGCGGCAGACTCACAAACCGTCCCGGCAGAAGACTGGGGTCGGCTTCAAAGGCTGGGCGAAGCAAGCGAGAAGCGAGCAAGCGGAACACACAGACACAATCGCAAGCGCCAAAGGTGGGGAAACCAAAGGGTGCCGATACCGCTAATTACTCTCCAGACCTCTCCTGGGGTCCGCCCTGACCAATTGTTCGATGGGAACCCAGCGGTGGCGACGAGGCTTCCCTGGAGGCCCAAGCAAGGGAAGACGAGGAAGGGGAGGCGGTATGGGTACCTTTTCCTCCTCTGAGAGGGGGGAAGTGGACAGGGCTCCTCAGACGGCGGCCGAGCTTCGGAGAAGGAGGCCAAGGAAGGCCAGCGACCTTCGGATGCCCATCGGTCCGCACGCGCCCTCCGGCTCTCCCAGGTCACCCTTCGACCGCCCCGACTCTCCCTCCCCTCGGAGCCGGGCGAGCTGAGACAACGGCAGCTCGAAACTGGCCCGTGGAGCCCTCCCAGTGTCCGAGCTGCGTCCAGCCGTGGCCACGGGAGGGGACCACCCGAAGGCCAACCATACTATTGCCTCGACTCGCCCTCCTCGCAGCAGACCCCGAAAGCTCTGCTTGTACCGACTGCTCATTCTTCGAAGCCTTGGTGCCGAAAAGCCCTTCTTCCCTGGCGCGACCGCGGGCCCGGGACGGAAGTTTGCGACCTTCATGCCTCGAAGCCTCGAAGCTCCGTCCTCGAAGATGGATCCTCGAAACTCGACGACCGAGGCGTGAGAGGGAACGTTACAGGGAAACTGGCGACCTGGAATCGGCGACACGTCGCCGAACGTTCCTGGGCGAAACCGAACGTTCCTGGGCGGGCGATCAATGGGCGACTCGGCACCGATGCGTTCCCTCCTCAGCCCATTCCCCCCCCTAACTGGAGGAACACAAAATGGCATGAGCAAAATTTCGCTGAGCTCCGCGCGCGTCTCTTGGATCGGCTCTGGACCGCCTCTCTGGGGCGCGGAGCGAGCCAGGGGCGGCGCCGGGCGCCGCCGGGGTGGCCCAGCGCTGACCGACCCAAGCTATCCGCGCGGAATTCCGAGAAATCCCACCGCCGCTGTAGGGCGTGAGTGGTTACAACACATCCTCTTCCAATCCCCTTTCTTCCCCTTCGGGGACGGGTTTATCACTGTTCCCTTCCAATAAACACCCCCTCCCCCTGGCGACCAGCAACCAACACGGACCAATGATCCCCCCCACCCCGCTATCCCTTGCAAAGAACAATACACATGCACTTTGCCTCCAAATCTGGCGCATGCGCGGGCGCCCCGCGACCACTCTGCATTGGTTTTTGACAGGGACGGCGGGGGTGCAGGCATATTGCTTGCTGTGCGCAGGCCAACCGTACCTGTCAAACCAAGGACAATTTTCACTTTGGCTCCGAATCTGAAGCATGCGCAGAGCGCTCTTCTCTCTGAGCTCGACGTTTCGAAATGTCACATTTGTTCATTGATGCCAGTGCTTTGCGCTCCCTGGAAGGGCCGACCTTCTCAGAGAATACTCGGCACTTCGCTTCAGGTGGATTCAAGATCCTGAACTCCCTGGGTCCAGGGCCTCAGGCACCAGGGGTCCCTATTGGTTCCTCGTAGCTGGCGCACCTGGCGCGGCTGGAGCGCGTGGGACGATTGGCGCACGTGGAGCATGTGCCGCACCTGGCGCGCTTGGGCTTCCAGGGTGCCTGGTGCACCTGGAGCCCGTGGCGCGCATGGCATGTGTGGCCTTCCCAAGCGATCTGCTGACACTCGGGTGTTACTTATGTATTGGGAGGGCGGGTGGGAGTGAGCTGGACGGCCTGCTATCTAGGAGGGTAGCTTGATCACTGTTCCCTCTGAATATACACCCCCTCCCACAGGCGACCGGCAGCCGACCAGGAACCATGAGAACACCATGCGGGTCCCCCCCACCATCACGTTCAAAAATAGTACAAAACGCACTCTGCCTCCACAATTAGAGCATGCGCGGCCAACCCGATGCGGCCCCCTCACCATCCCTGTCAAAAACAACACATACTTTGTTTTGGGGCAGAATGTCTTGAGTCATGTTCGTGAGGCCCGCGAGCACTTTGTATAGGTTTTGACAAGGACGGCGGAAGTGTCAGCATATTGCCCGCTCTGCGTAGAGCGACCATCCCTGACAAAAACAATACAAAATGCACCTCGCGGCTAAATCTGGATCATGCGCGGCCACCCCGCGATCACTGCCAAGTGGTTTGTTGACAGTGACGGCGGGGGTGGTGGCGTATGGCCTGCCGTGCGCAGGCCCACCAGGCACACTGATGGGCCTTGCTTTTCGACAAGGATGGTGGCGGCCCCCGAGGCCTCCGAGGGTGCCCCGAGACGGCCCCAGGAGGCGCCCAGGAGGCCCCAAGAGGCCCCCAAGAGGCACTCAAGATGCCCCGGAGAGGCTTCCAAGAGACCCCCACGAGGCCCCCCAGAGGCCCCCCAGAGGCACCTAAGACGCCTCAAGAGGCCTCGGCGAAAAGAAGATCAACATGCTTGATGTGGCGAAGGTGTCGGCCACAGGGAGGACCCTGATTAAGGAGCCCCCCTCCGTTGATCGATCTCCTCCAAAGATGGCCCAAAAATGGCTCCCGAGGTTCCCAAGGGTCCTAAGAGGCCCCGAGATGCCCCGAAGATGCCCCCAAGAGGCTCCCACGGGATCCCCAAGAGGCCCCGCGGTGGCGCCTAAGACGCCACAAGAGGCCTCGGGGACTGCCAAGAAACCTCCAAGACGCCCTCAGAGGACTCCAAGAATCTCTCGAAAGACATCCGAAGATACTCCGACAGTGAGCATGAAGCCTCTGGTCTTTCTGCTCGCCCTCCTCCTCCTCCTCCTCCTCCTCATCCGCCTATTCCTCCTACATCCTCCTCCCTCCTCCCCCTCCCCCTCCTCCTCTCCCTACGCCTGCTCCTCCGATTCCTCCTCCCTCCCCCCATCCCCTCTTGGGGTATGACGTCTTACCCAACCCTTCATTTTACTACATGTTCCTCCACATCCCTGATCAAGGCAACTCGTCTGGGCATCGTGTCTACATGGGCTGGTGGGGTTCCGCCAAGAATCTAGAACTGTTTTGATGCCGCTGTGTTCTTCGACTGCCGTCGCCCGAGGCGGCACCGACAGCGAGCCCAGTCACATTCGGAAACGATATGCTGCCCGCATTCCTCCACACTTTGTCTGTACAAAGTTCGATTGTATCGACCTAGCGTCGCCCCTGTAAAAGGGAAAAAAACACCGACGGCATAGACACAAACTTTCGACGGCCCGCACAGATTTGCACCCTTCTCCCTGGCGCGCGGAGCGCGCCAGGGGCGGCGCTGGAGGCGCCGCCAGGGGGGCCAACACCGATCCAAGGAATCCGTGCGGACCGTCGACAGTTCATGCTTTTGCCGATATTCCTTCCCTGTCCCTGTTCGTCCATCCTCGAAGCTCACCCTGAGTGCGCAGCGGAGGCCTGGAGGGGGTCCGAGCAGATGGGTCGGAGGACCGCTCCGCATCGCCAGTGCATCGCTGATGCACCGCTGATGCATCGCCCATGCATCGCCGATGCATCGGCGGCGTCGGCGAACCCTGCCCGCCCGCGCGCCCACGGGCCGCGCCCCCTGCCGGCCTCATGCGGTCCAGGCACAGCTGCACCAGCCTCGTCCCGACCCCGCGGCCTCGCAGCCCCTTGTCCACCGCCTCCGCGAGGGGTGCGGGGGGGGGCCGAGGAGGAGCCCCCCGAGGCTTTGAAGAGGGAGGGGTATCCTCTCAATCGGAGCCTCCATTCCTTTCCTCATAACAGAAACACCTCCATGTCGCACCCCGAGGCCGGTCGAAAGGGTGGGCCGGGCGTTTCGCCTGAAACTTCCTCACCACTTATGACCCTGAAGCTAAGACATTGGCAACAGCTTTACGGATGGAGGGCGGGTGGTTTCCAAGCTAAGCTGTGGCTCTCGCCTTAGCGCCGCGCGTTTTTATTTCAACAAATCGCAAGAGTTTCACGGACTGGGGGCAGATCGTTTTCAAAATGTGGCTCTCGCCTTCGCCCCACGCACATTCGCTTCGACAATGTGCAAGAAATTCACGGATTGAGGGCGGGTGGTTTTCAACATGTGCCTCTCGCACTACCGCCGCGCACATTGGTTAAACAAATGTAAGAGCTTCACGGATGGGGGGCGGTTCCTTTTCAAACTGTCGCTCTCGCTTCTAACGCCGCGCACATTGCTTTAAAACATTTGCAAGAACTTCACGGCTTTAGGGCGCCTCCCTTTCAAATCGTGGCTCCCGCCATAGCGTTGTGCATATTCGTCTTAACGTTTGGAGCGGCCAGATGTCTGGGGAGGGGGAGGAAGACATGTTGGAATTTGATTGGCTTGCGGGTGCCGACGCCCATACGGGTGGCCGGGAGGGAGGCCTCATCTGATAAACCATAAGAGTACCCTGAACCCTTCGGTAGATGTATCAAACCAAACCGCGTGTATTGATTTTCCTAGTCCACGTCTCCACCATGTTACTAAGGTTAGGGATTCGTTTATCATCTATGATGCTCCCAGATGGAGGGGGGGGCGCAAGACGCACGCGCGCGCGTCAGAGCACGCGGAGGGCAGATGCACACCACCACCCATGAGATCTGGGGGTTCCCAAAGATCCGACGCTTCAAAGAATTAGAGCGGCGAGGTTTTAACAATTTTCGGCCTCTGTGGGCCATCGCCGGGCCTCGGAAGCGTCAAAAAAACTATTCCAGGCAAAAAACAAGCCCTTGAGAAGTGGTCTGGACCTCTGGGGCCCACGCATCGAAAAAAGTCGGAGCTGCCGGATGTATAGGCTGCAATTGTTCACACCGGGCGTGTTCGCTCGTTCGTTGTCGGGCCCCAGGAACCTCGCGCATCGGTCCGACTTCACAAACAAAAATGACGCAGGAAGATGGGGTCCGGAGCTATGGTCGTGATTATTTCTGATGTTGCAATGTTTTCGCAGCGTTGCATCTCAGGGGCCGTGCATACCTGGGGCCGCTCCTGGGCAGTGGCACGAGAAAACCAAAGAGCTACCGAGCTGTGACGGCACGGTTCCTTGCTCCGCCCAGCTCTGGGACGTGGCGAGATGCTCACAGGTCGGAGCCTCGAGAGCTGCGGAGCGCGCAACACATGCAAGCTTGCAGGTACGCCTGTCTACAGCAAAGCCCGCGACGATCTATTCGCGACCATGCGCAGTCGAACAACTACCTTAAGAAACGCGGAGTAAAGAACGAGGCCCCCTTCTGGCACCACAACTGTAAAGGGCCTCAGGAACAGCAAGCCGAGCCCCATCCGAACCCGACCTGCTCTTCACTTGAACGTCTTGAATGATGTACACTACCCAAGAAACGGCTGGGCCATGGTACCCTGGCATCTTCGCGACGCCAACTATGAGCACGACTGAAAATCGCTAACCATGCTCAGCGCCGCCGCATGCCCCCACCGGGCCCCGTAACCGCCAAACGTACTGCTCGGGACCCAGACATCTGGCTCCTCCAATTTGTTTCGATGGCCGATATTTATTGTCCTGAGTTTTTTTTTTGACGCGAGGGCCACTGGAGGCCGAAAACTGCCCAAATCCCGCCGCTCGAGTTGTTTTGGGAGCGTCAGAACTCTGAGTCAGGATCCGTTTCCCCGGTGCTAAGAAAAAACACCCCCCCTAATATTCACCCCGACACGCGAAGTCGTTTAGTAAACGCGCCCAACGAAGGAATCGAACAGGGCAGAACTGTTTAGTAAACGCCCAGGGCCGTTTAGTAAACGCCGATTATCTGGTCCGGGTGGGTTTTCCTCCCTTGAATATAGGGGTGTGGTGCCAATGCTGAATCTGGCAGTGTGATCTTTCGTGGATAGCACCTCCATTTCCACGATTGGCACCACACCCCTCTGTGCCACACCCCTCTCGTAGCTCCAGAAAAGAACGGGGGGTGGGGGTCGTGGCAGGGCCGGTACAACGGGCGCTATAGCGCGAAGAACACAAGAATGGGCGCCTGGCGCAGCCGATGCTACAAGGGCGCCCTCGAGGGCGCGAGGGTATTCGAACTTCGTGCTTCGCAGTTCGGCTCCGACTCCTCCTCATCTTCATCCTCTCCCCTGGGGGGCGGCGCGAGGGCGCGAAGTTCGGCGTCCTTAATTTCATCCCCAGAGATCCGGCGCTCCCGAAAAAGTGGAGCGGCGGAATTCTGGCAGTTTGGGAGCTCCGGGGGCCCTCGCTGGGCCTCGGGATCGTGAAACAAACGACACAGGACAAAAAACGGGGAAATGGTCCAGACCTCTGGGGCCCACGCATCGAAAAAATTAGAGCAATCGGATATCTGGGAAACGGGTCCTGGAGGAAACGGGTCCTGGACCCTGGGGCCTCCCCCAGGACGAATTCTTCATCCTGAATTGTTTTCTGAAAGTCCTGGCGCCCGTAGACGGCCCTGTGAGCCCGGAGACGGCGAAAAGCCTCAGGACCCGTTTCCCTCAAGACCCGGTTCCCCCATGGCGACCTTCCCACCCCCACTGGTCACGTCACGACTCGCGCTGGCGCTGTCTGGGAATGAGCCGTTTAAGCATCCCCCGACGGCGCCGTAATCCTGACGATACTGGACCCCTCCCCCCCTCCACCACCACCCCAACCCCTGGTCACGCCCGCCGCGATCGTCAGGAGGTAAGAGAATGGCCTCCAGGAGGCATACCAGCGCCCTACAAGCAAGCGTCGGGCAACATCGGATCGTTGAGCAGGGACCGAACCGACCGTCCCGGCAGGCCTATAGGCCTACAACGCAATGTCCATAGAACAAGTACACTGTGGCGTGCCCAACCCGTTTACATCAAAGGACAAGAGGAATTGGCCCAAACTTGCCACGACAATGACAGTGCGCGCCGTGAGATGTGTGCAAGCTACATGAAACGCGCTCGCGTGGCACGATTCACAGGACTACAATAGAAGGACGAAGAGCGAGGGCCCAGGCTTGAGAAAACATGGGGGCGGGAACGCAGGGCAGAAGACGGACGCGTGGGGGCCGACCCGTCAGCGCGGCAGCAGCAGAGAAAGGTGGCAGGGTGCAGAGGACGACGACGAATGTGACGGGAGGAAACCGAAGAGTGTTGCTTTTGGTGGTAGTACTCTGAAGATGCAGCGCTGCCTGCGCCATGTCGCCGCGGCGCTCGACATAATGATTCAACTTGCTTATCGTTAGTGCGAAAAGCGAGCGGGGCCTAGCTCGCCCGCCAGCTTCCCTCATTCCTTCCTGCACTTTTCAGTGCGGGAGGTAAACGCTCGAAGGCGCGCCGCCAGGTCTGCGGGCGGCCCGCGACAGCGCCCCGCTGGACCCCCTACCAGCCATCGAAAATGATGACGGTTTCGCAGATCGCAGCCTCTCATGGATGGCGAGGTCCAATCCGAGCCTCGGTGGTGCATCACTCCATTGAACCCCCTAGCAGCCCTCGAAAATGGCGACGGTTTCGCAGATCGCAGCCCCCCAGGGATGGCGAGGTCCAATCTGAGCCTGCTCCACTGAACCCCCCAGCAGACCTCGAAAGATGCGACAGTTTCGCAGATCGCAGCCCCCCAAGGATGGCGAGGTCTAATCTGAGCCTGGGTGGTGCCGCACTCCGCTGAACCCCCCCCCAAGCAGCCCTCGAAAGAGGCAACCGTTTCGCAGGTCGCAGACCCCAGGGATGGCGAGGTCTAATCTGAGTCTGGGTGGCGCCTCACTGCACTGGACCCCGCGGCAAGCCTCGAAAGCGGTGACAATTTCGCAGATCGCAGCCACCCAAGATGGCGAGGTCCAATCTGAGTCTGGGTGGTGCCTCACTCCGCTGAACCCCCCAGAAGGCCCCGAAAGTGGCCACAGTTTCGCAGATCGCATCCACCCAGGGATGGCGACGCCGAATCTGAATCTGGGTGGTGCCTCACCCCGCTGAACCCCCCAGCAGGCCTCCAAAGTGGTGACAGTTTGGCAGATTGTAGCCACACACACATGGCGAGGTCCAATCTGAGTCTGGGTGGTGCCTCACTCCGCTGAACCCCCAGCAGGCCCAGAAAATGGTGACAGTTTCGCAGATAGCAGCCCCCCGGGGATGGCGAGGTCCAATCTGAGTCTGGGTGGTGCCTCACTCCGCTGAACCCCCCAGAAGGCCCAGAAAATGGTGAAAGTTTCGCAGATCGCAGCCACCCAGGATGGCGAGGTCCAATCTGAGTCTGGGTTGTGCCTCACTCCGCTGGACCCCCCCGCAAGCCTCGAAAGTGGTGACAGTTTCGCAGGTCGCAGCCCCCCAGGGACGGCGAGGTCCAATCTGAGTCTGGGTTGTGCCTCAATCCGCTGAGCCCCCAGCAGCCTTCGAAAGTGGCGAAGTAAAGGCAGGAGGAAAGAGGAGAGGAGGAAGGAGGTGGGAAAGAAGGAAGGAGTTGTGCGACCGCAGTGCTCTATTCAAAACTACTTCCCAACGCAGGAGGGTAGAGGGAAACGTCTAAGAACAAATAACATAAACCATACATATACATGTGTATATACACATTGAATTATGTTGAAGCAAGGCGGTCTCAACACGAAATGTTCTAAGAACCGTTCGTGCATTCCACAGAAGGTTCTTAAGATATTATAGCTCTTTGATGGGCCTATCGGCAAGCCAGGACGCTTCGCCACTGCTCGAAATTGTGAACAACAACTCGAAGTCGCTTCGGATCTCGGCGTCGAGTCGGATCGAGGCTGAGGCCGAGGCCAGCGTGCGCCGCTGCTTCTCACAATCCCAACTTCTTGACTGCTTACCTGCTGCTGATGTCGCCCCAAAGTCTTCGCAGTCCCAACTCCTCGAACCCATCTTCTGTACCAGAACAAGAAACAGCACCATAAACTTTTAGCGCTCCACGCGGATTTCTTGGATCCGCGCTGCCCCCCCCTCCCTCGCGCGCGGAGCGCGCCTGGGGCGGCGCCGGAGGCGCCGCCGGGGGGGCCCAAAGCCGATCCAGCAAATCCGCGTGGGGCGTCGAAAATTTGTGATTGTGTCTTTTCTTCGTCGGTTAACTGCTGATGATGTCGTCATTCCTCGGGGATCTTCTGACCCGGGTCAATCCAGACCCCGGCCAGTCAGGCCTTGCAAGATCCTGCAAGATCCTGCACCCAAACCGGGTCAATGCGAAGGATCCTGCAAAATCCTGCAGGATCCTGCACCCAAGCCGGGTTAATACGACCCTGTCCCTGCAAGATCCTGCAAGATCGGGCGCTCTGGCTGACCCCCGTTTGCATTGACCCCCGTCTGAAGGCTCCCGAAGTCCAACGTTTGAGCGGCAGGCCTGGCGTTGAATCGGATCGGCCGGAGCGAGGCGGGCCCCGGCGTGGCGGTGCTCTGCCTCCCGCACCGTGGGCGGGCACGAACCCCGCCCACGGTGCGTCGCCCGTCCGATGGGGCGGCCGCCTGCTGACAGGGCGGGGCTTGAGTAGGAGGAGAGGGAGAAGGAGGAGGAGGAGGGGGACAAGGAGGACAAGGAGGAGGAGGAAGCCGCCTGCCGATCGGGTGCCCCCCATCTCTCGGAGCAGTGGGGGAGGCGCCCGTCCGAGCCGAACATCCAGTCCAGGCTACTTGCAGTACGCAGTTCCCCGAGCGGTGTGGCCAGAGATCGCCCACCACGGAGCTCATACTCTAATCTTTCTCGGCGCGCGCGTCGCACCTGGGGTGCAGCGCACACATACACACATGCACACATTATATTCATATGGTGGGGTGATGCCGAAGCAAGGCGAGTTGAGACAAGCGGGGAACGCTGAACGGTGTGATGACCACACCGCGGCGTGGTGAGTCAGAGGGGACTTCGGGCCACCGAACTGTACAGTCAACCCGATAAGGACGCACGACAAGGCTGCAAGGGCCTTGGAAGGCCACTTGGAAGCTTTTCGAGCGGGGCGCGGTCAGCGACAGCAGTCAAGGATGGACCGAGGAGGCAAGGATGCAAGGGTACCCTTGGGAAAGCTGCCCATCCTTACTATGCGGGTCGACTGCATGGTGGGGCGGTGCCGAAGCAAGACAAGTTGAGACCATCGGGGAACGCCAAACGGTGTGATGACCACACCGCGTGGTGCGGCGGGGATCTGGGGCCACCGCACTGCATTTGGACTCAAAGCCGTTCTCCTAGGACGCCTCGGGCGACGGAGTCCCCCGACCGTGCGGCGACGGACCGCGCGGTGAGGTCGCTGGGGACTCTGAGGCCACTGCGCTGTCCATCACCACACGGTTTTGTGACCCTTGAGGTACAGCGCAACCCGAATCAGAAAGATGGGCGGTAAGGCTGCAAGGGCCTTGGGAGGCCATGTGAACGTTCTTCGAACGAGATTGGCCCGCGAAAGTCGTTAAGAATGGGCCGAGGAGGCAAGGATGCAAGGATACCCTTGGGAAAGTTGCCCATCCTTCCTACGCGGGTTGATTGCAACGGCAGCTCAAGATCGATCCTCAAACCGCTCCCGTGGTCACGAACGCACCATGTGTCCGAGCTGCGCCCAGCCGTGGCCACGAGGGGGCCGCCCGAAGGCCAACTGCCGTTGTCTGAACTCGCCCTCCCCTCAAATCTGACATTGCGAACACATCTCAACATCGCGAACAATCACGACCGGAGCCCTAAACCCCATGCTCTGCTTCATTGTTCGAGCCAGATCGATCTGTGAGGGCCCCTGGGCCCGAAGCCGGGCGAAAACGCCCGTTGTGCAAAAATGGCAACGCCAGGATCTCGCGGTCCTCGGAGCTTCTCCGCCGTCGAGCCTCGGAGTCTCTCCGCCGTCGAGGGAAATCGGCGGGCGAGCGCACGGGCGCGACTCCGTGCATACACGTGCATGGGCACTTGCCATCGCTCGGACGCCCATTCCCCGTGCATTGTTCGGATTCGAGCGCTTATTTGTCGCATGTTTTAGGTCGGGCATGTCCCCCTAGAGGAGGATCTTGGAGGAAACCTGAAAGACTCTAAAAAAAATCCAAATATTTCAAACAATCCAAAAAAAAACGTCACCAGACTATGTTTTGACTATTTTGAATATTCCTTTGAATATTCCTCCTGTAGAGGGACACGCCCGACTTAACGCATGTTTCATGAAGCTCCTCGATGGTTCTCGCCCCCCCCCCCCCAAAAAAAAAAAAACACGCACGTCCGAGCGTTGAAAAAGGGCAGGCGGGGGGCGGAGCGCCGAGAAGAGGGAGAGGCGCGTCAGCCTTCCCCCCCCCCCCCGGGCACGCGGGCGCCCATCTCGCTCGCGCAGGGGTGCAAGAAGACAGCGCGGGGGGATGGGAGCGGAGGGCGGGCCTTCTCGGGTGGCTCGAGAGTTCCACGGCCTTGTGAGAAGTGTTCTAAGCCTTCCTCGAAGACACAGAAAATCCTCTCAGAAGGCGCGAGTGCTTCTCAGAAGTCCCGCCGCCTTCTGAGAAGGCCTTCTGGAGGTTCGAGATTCGATTCGTGGGCGAAGGCCATATTCGTATCCGCGTCCTCGAAAGACGTTGGGACCCCGGGCCGCGACCCAACGGATACGCGGGGCGTTTTGTTCGCGGCTGCCCCCCGCGCGCGGGACGCATCCGTGCGACCGCGCATTCGCGGCATCGCGCGCCCAGAGAAGCTAGACCGCGAGAACGCAGATACGGATATGAGCTCGCCGCTCGTGGTGTATGAGAAAGGAGAATTGGCCAGGGCTCGTTAAGCTGCCAGGGGCTGAAAATGGCCCCCAAGACAGAACATGGGATGAGGTCGCCGGACTGGCAGAGATGGAAGGAAGTTGTGGAAAACCGGTCAGGGCTGGAAATAGCACCGCCCACTTTCTTAGTTTCACTGTAAGCTTCAATCTCAAACCGTCAATGCGTCGCCGACGGGCCACCGACATTCAAAACACACCGATGCTGGTATGCGATGCACGAGCTCCTGTGTCCTCCTTTCAACCCCCGCGATCCTACACCTCCTGCTCTCTTCCTCCCTGCTTCTCAAATGCAGCTCGTGAATCAAGACAATTATCGGTACGCGCGTGCGCGAGCGAGCGAGAGAAAGAACGCGCGTGCACGTTTTGCGAGAGGACGGAAGTGGCGCCTAATAAGGAGCAAGATTTAGAACCCACCTGTTCCCCAATCCCGCCTCTCGTCTGGACTGATGCTTGAGAGGAGGTGATGTATGGCGTGTGCCTGGACATTGGTCGAATGCCCGAGTGGCTGGGTGGCCGCTTGAATCAATGAGTAAGCGAGCGAGCAATCATGCGCGAGTGCAGCTGGTAGCTGATTGCTGCAGAGACGACGAGAGGGATAGAGAGAGAGAAACAAGAAAAGATACCCAAACATGCGAAGTCCTGATTTGTTCAGGACGGCGTCCCTGGAAGTCCCAACCCTTTCCCCGGGACCAGTTGTTCGTCCTGAGTCGTTGTTTGACGGTCCCGAGGCCTGGCGAGGGCCTCCAGAGGCCGAACATAGCTGAAACCGTGCCGTCCTGATTTTAAGACGGCGCGATCATGTCTGGGAAGAGAGAGAGAGAGAGAGAGGGAGAGAGAGAGAGAGGGAGAGAGAGAGAGAGAGACAGAGACAGAGACAGAGACAACGCGCGCCAGCTGAGTAGATCGTCGATTCAAGGGTCGAACAGACAGGAGGGCAGGCACTCGGTGCTGGCTCGGCGGGCGCTTCTATACGTAGACGTGCGGCTGGATCTCGTAGCGTTGACGTGGGCGTTGGCTGGGACGCAAAAAGACATACTAACACTACACGTCCTCCTTGGAGACACGCGTCCGGCCCGAACATATGGTATACCATCCTTGTAGTATATCATTTCACGAGCGGCGTGGCCAGAAAGCGCCCGCCACGACGCATGTACTATGAGATTTCTCGGTGCGCGCGTCGCCCCCAGGGGGGCGACGCACATACAGTATTAGTATGTTGGGGCGACGCCGATTGGTTCTGCGTGGATCGACCAATCTTGAGCGAATTCCGTTGTCCGACAGCGAAGATCGTCAATAGAGGCGTCCCAGACGGGCTCGTAGCAGATGGGGTCGGAGGATCGCTCCGCATCGCCGATGCATCGCCGACGCATCCCCGGTGCAGCGCCGACGCAGCGTCGACGTCGGGGGTACATCGGCAACGTCGGCGTGTAAGGCATCGAGATCCAAATCGAACCGTATCGCCGATACATCGGCGATGCGGAGCGACGCTCCGACCCCATCTACTCCGAACCCCCTCTTATTCAGTCTGCTGGCAAGCTCCTCTTTGATTTGGAGCCTCCAGGCGATCGATTCGCAGCCTGCCAAGTCATCATCCCACTCCTCTTCCTCTTCCTCTTCCTCCTCCTCCTCCTCCTCCTCCTCCTCCTCTTCCTCTTCCTCCCCCTCCCCCTTATCCTCCTCCTTGAACGCGCGCGCCAGCGTCGCCGCCATGATCTCGCTCTGGGGAAGGCGTACCCCACTCGTCGTCCCCCGGCATCTGACTGCCTGCTGTCTGTTCACGGCGTGGTTCCCCAGAAGCCTCGACCTATTCCCGGGGGCCGCCTCTTCTCGGAGAGCAGATCATGCCATAGACACAATAAAGTTCGGAGGACCGCGCGGATTTCTTGGATCGGCGCTCGAGCTCCCAGGCGGCGCCTCCAGCGCCGCCCCTGGCGCGCTCAGCGCGCCAGGGAAGGGGGTGCAGTGCCAATCCGAGAAATCCGCGCGGACCTCCGAAGTGCATGTCTCTCGTACACAGGGACCTCCGGAATGCATCGGACATCAGACATCGGCCTGCAGTCGAGGTGCCGCGGGGGCAAAACATGTGGGCGCCAGGGCGCCGATATGAGTGACAATGAATGGCGGTGGGACAAAGCACAAGCAAACTATTATTCCATGTGCTCGTCATTATGAGTTCCTGGATCTTCATGCTGCTCAATTGTTTGACGGTCCCGAGGCCCAGCCAGCAAGGGCCCCTGGCGGTCGAAAACTACCAGAAACCTTCCACTGTGATTGTTTCATTCGGCGGCGAGCGAGGGGAAGTGAAAAGGGGCGGGCCTTCTCAGAAGGCTCGGAAGGCCTCGGGCGTACTGAGACGTTTTCCAAGCCTTCTCCGACGACACAGCAAACTTCTCAGCAGGCGCGAAGGGTTCTGAGAACTCCCGCCGCCGTATGAGACACTTCGAGGACCGAGGCTCGAGGGTAAAGTCGATCCTTGATCCGCGATCCTCGCCGGAGGCGCGCCTTCGACGCATTCGACGCCTTCCACTGTTAGGCAAGCGCGCTCCACGAATCGCAAAGTACCTGCTTGCAAATGGCCTGGATCCGCCGCGGGGGCGTTACGAGACGTGACATCGAGGCAAACAAATGTTCTTCGAACGTTTCCGAGTAGGCACTCTGCGAGCAGTGGAGCGCGCCCGGTGAACTGCAACTGCTCCACGCCGCGAGGGTGGCAGGCCATGCCCGCGGAGGACTCCTCCTCCTCCTCCTCTTCCTCCTCCTTCTCCTCCTCGTCCTCCTCCTCCTCCCTCCTCCTCCTCCTCCTCCTCCTCCTCCTCCTCCTCCTCCTCCCTCCTCCCTCCTCGTCCTCCTCCTCCTCATCCTCCTTCTGCTCCTCCTCGGGCTGCTCCTCCTCCTGCTGCTCCTCCTCCTCCTCCTCCCTTTCCTCTTCTTTTTCCTCGTCCTCCTCCTCCTCCCCCTGCTCCTCCTCCTCCTCCTGCTCCTCCTCCTCCGCCACGACTCCTTCTCCCTGGCGGCGAGGGTGGCAGGCCCCGCCCGCGGAGGACGTGGGGGCCGGCAGAGGGTACGGGGCAGAGCGGGGGCGGGGCCCACCAGCATGGCAAGGTACCCCCGGTGCGTGCCCCGCGACTTGTGCACGTCGAGCTTGCCGACCACGGCCCCCACGCACCTGCCGTCCTGCCAGAGGCTGGCGAGGGCGCCGCCTCCTGCTCGCTCCTCGCTCCTCGCACCTCGGTCCTCCCCGCCTCGTCGCATCTGCTCCTCCGCACCGCCCTCCAGATCCCGCCTCTCTTGTCCATCCCTCCATCTGGCCCGCTCACCCAGCCCCCACAGAACTGGTATCTCCTGAGGGAAACCAACAAGTACCGATACAGCTACTCCCTGGATCTCTCCTGGTGTGCGTTCTGACCAGAATTTCGAGGCGAATCCAATGGTGGCGACGAGGGACTCCCAGGAGGCCGAAAAAGGGGGAAAACGGGGAAGGGTAGAGGTATGGGTTCCCTTTCCTCCTCTGACTCTCGGGGCGCATCTGTCATTTACTTCCGCTGACTCCGCCAACGGAGCCGCCCTCGTTTTCCTTCCGCCGCCTTCCGCAAGATGGCGAGGGTGCTCCGAGGGTAATGCCCTCTCTAGAACGCTTGCCATGCCCGCCTTGCAAAGAGGGAAGTGCAACAACCCGTATAAGGATAAGGGCACACGAGAAGGATGCTAGGGCCTTGGAAGGCCATCTCGAAGCTCTTAGAGCGGGGCGCCCCCAGCGAAAGTGACCAAGGATGCGCCGAAGGGGCAAGGATGCAAGGGTACCCTTGGGAAAGTTGTCCATGCTTACCGCGCGGGTCGACTGTACTTCGCCCCCCTCCACCACCCCACGGCCCACGCTGTGTGGGACCTCGGTGTCGCTGGCGCGAGGCACCGATTGGAGTGCCCTCAGGTCCACCCGAGCTCTCTGAGTCGAGGATTGGCACCGCCTGGAAACGGTGATGGAAAAATGCGGACAGTGCCGAAAGACAGTGTGGAGCCAAACCGACAGCGGCCGCAGTTGAGCAGGTGACGTCTGGCCAAATTGGACACCGCCCGCGCCGACACCGACCTCGAGTCCTGTACAGAATTAGCAGGAACTGCTGTCGGCCTTCGTCCCCAGTTTTTCCGCAGCCATCTCGATCCTCCTAAAGATCGCTGGCGGGAGACATGATTAGATCCATCTTCACGGGCTCCTGTGGCAAGCCCCTGGGCCGCGACAGCTTGGAATACGGTGCGCTGTTTCACGGATGCCCCATGCGGGACGCATCCATGCGACCGCGTATCCACGGGATCGCGCCCCGAAATCTGAACCGCGAGGGCGTGGACATGAGTTGTTTTCCGCTCGTGAGACTAAAAGGCCCCAGCACCGAATTCCAGGCGTTCCCAGGCGCTCTCCGTCACTCAGACTTCGCACTGCGCGCCCTGCGGGGTGAGTCTAAAGAACCAGAAACGCAAACCGCCTGAAACATTCACACAATCAGGGCACGAACGGAGACATGACACCACTCCTGGCGGCTTGTTCCTGGGTTGCCCAAGTGCCACGCCTGCTACGTATATCGCAGCAGCAAATGCGAACGAGCTTGAGTCTAGAAGAGTGAGTATAAAGAGTGCTCTGTGAGGCAAGGACCCTGTGTGGCAATGTCTATATGAGTGTGAATGGTTCTGAGTGCGGGTGAGTCTTTGTGTGAGTGAGCCTGGGTGTGTGAATACGAGCGTGAGTGGTCTGAGTGTGATGACAAGGAGAACGAAGCGGGAGTGAGTGAGTGAGGCGGGGTCGGAGGCGTCATACTAATGACAGGAATCCCACCTCAGGACATACTCGAACTGACTGGTGTGCGTCGACACGCTAACTGGTCAATCAAGACAAGAATGCCACCCTGGGAAGCGCAAGCCAAGACATCCGCAAAACAGTCAGACGCGGTCGGAACAATCCGACTGCCTCCCTAGACACGCGCGCCGACAACGATCCCCAATGTCGCCAGCCTGGTGGGAAGGGGGGGGTGACGCACAAACGACTGAGTTGTGGGTGAGGGGAAGTTCGAAGACCAAGTGCGACTCATAAACTCAAAGCTCGCCAAACTCGTCGACAGCACGCCTCTATGGTTCGTGATTTCCAGTATACACGTGCCCTTCTTCGTCGCCCACGTCTTCGCCGCGGCGATCCCACGCACTTTTCCTCTCCCACCTGGCCCCTCCCAACGATAGATGCAAAGGATGACAGGGCGACATCCGCGCGGAACAGGTTGGGACGGGGATCATTCAGCGCGCATGGCATCCGTCGGAGCACACGCCCATACTGCATTCGTGCTGATGCGTTGCGCAAGGAACCGACCTTCAAGAACATGCACACCAGGGATTCCCAGATGGTCCAAACTACAGACCCCGCCCTTGCTAAAGTATAGCGTATGGTGCAGCATGTTGTGTTGTTGTTCCCCCTTCGCCTCTCCCGAACACTCGCCAGCGGCCACTGGGCCCACCTGCGCGCAACTCAATGTGCATCGACCAGGCTGCACAGACAACGTCTCGGCCCAAATGGCACTACGAAAGTGTAAGGAACACCAGCAGGAAGATTCGCTCAGGCACTGGCTACGGGAACGGGCAGAGAGGAACAGGAGGGGCTACGCACTGCTATGCACGCCAGCTGCGCGCGGACGAGGAGCCCAAGACAGGAGGGGGGAGGAGAAGGTGAAACAAATATACGATCGCAGGAACATGCCAACTCCTGTGGTTGGAAAGCTGGCGCCACTGAGCCTCAGGGCCAAGGCTCGAAGACATCGACGAAATCGGGATCATATGAATCAGATCAAGTACGCGGAGATGCAGCTCTGTGCGGAGAACATCCCGACGAAGTGAAAGAGCAGGAAGTGAAGGTATACCCAAACGAGCAGGAAGGCAAGGAATGTCAAAACGAAGGTGCACGACTGGTTGACGCCGCTGGCCCTTCCAGTGGAGGGTGAGCCGACGCCCGCGAAATGTCCACCTCTTTCCTCCTCGGCCTCCTCATCCTCAGATTCGTCGCAGAGCCCAGCTGGGCCAGGCTGTCCCTGAGGAAGCGCGCGGCCATGGCCTGGCCAGCGAGTGGCTCCTTGGCGAAAGGCCTCGCACCTTCAGCAGCTCGGCCTGCATCTCGAGGGCCTGAGTCATCTCGGACACGCAATCGAACTGCCGCACCACTGCCGACGCCCTGGAGTATACGGCGCTGCGCCTTGGCGAGGAGGTCCGCCAGCCCCGCGCCGTCGCGGCCGCCGCCGGAAGCGGTGTAGCAGACGCCGCCGCTCCTCGAGGCTGATCCGCACCCCAGAACGGTCCTCCATCCTCGGGTAGAGTGTTGGGTAGGGCGTCGGGTAGGGCATCGGGTGAGGTGTCGGGTGGGCCGTCGGATGGTTGGGGAGGTCGCGGGGCGTATGGAAGGTCGTCGGGAAAAGCGTCGGAAGGGCGTCGGGTCGGGCGTCGGGTGGGTCGTCGGGGGGGAAGCCGCAGGTTTGGGAAGGTCGCGGGGCGTAGGTGTGGGTCGACCGGTGGGTCGTCGGGTAGAGCGTCGGGTAGGGCGTCGGGTAAGGCGTCGTATGGGGCGTCGGGGGGGAGCAAGAAAGGGTTGGGAAGGTCGTGGGACGTAGGGTGGGACATCAAGTGGAGCGTTAGGGGACGTCGGGTAGGGCGTCGTGGGGAAGGGCGTCTCCGCGGCCGTTGCCGCCTCCATCTCGGGTTCCCCCGCGGCCCTTTCAACGTCCGCAACGGGCTCGAGGCTCAGCATACCCAGCGAACCTATGATCTCGTCGGTGTACCATGCCCGGAAGAGGTCATTGGGGGCATCGATGGGAGCGTCCGTGGAAGAAACCGGAGAAGACCGGAGCAGGCCCTGTAACGGTACTGCCCAGAGTAACCTGGAACTCGAACACCTCGACATCCATCGTGAAGAACAGGGTAGAACTCGAAGTGGAGTGCACAACGGAGCTGCCCAGAGAAGAGACGGGGAGCGTCATGGGGCGCGGCTGGCGTGATCCCGCCGGGGCCAAACATGGAGAGGTACTTCCGGAGGCCGACCTCGTGGTGGTACTGCCTGGCGCGCCGCAGGGCGCCATCAGGAGCTCCAGTCGGACTTGCTCTCGCATGTCCCCTGGGGCTCGGGGAGAAACTAAGACCTTCTTGGTGGAGATGGAGATAACTGTTAGAGGCCTCCTAGATGCGGTCCGAGTAGTTGGGGTCGGAGGATCGCGCTGCATCGCCGAGACATCGGCGATGCGTTGGCGTGGAGAAAATCGGGCTCCACATCGAGCTGCATCACTGATGCAGCGGCGATACGGCACAATCCTCCAACCCCAACTACTCGGACTCCATCTGGGAGGCCTAGGGAGTTCTGACGATGCCGCCGCACGACGACGAAAGGGACGCGCGAAGCACGAAGCCTTCTTTGTGAGGATGCACAATTCGGGCCAGTTGTAGATGAAGTACCGGTACGTGAAGATCGAGTAGGGCTCAGACAGGTCCTCCGCGCGAGAAGGGGGGGTACAGTCGAACCTGGGACAGAAGAGCATCCCTCAAGAACACGAGACCCTCTGCCGGCCAGAACACACCGAACATCCTAGGGTAACGTTTCCAGATGCACAAGAGCATCCAGCAAGCACGAAGAACATCAGGGTACCCTCCGTTGAACCGACCTCGATCTTATGCCTCGGTCCGACTGTATTCGAGGTCGGACAGATACCCTTGTAGCAAAACACCCATCAGTGAAAACGGCACGGAACCAGAGTCCCCAGCAAGCAAAGGCCTGTAAAACTTGCTGCCGCCAAACAATCTCGATACCTGCTCACGAGCAATTCGCTACGGTCAGACCGAAGTAGAAGATCGAGGTCAGTTCAAAGGAGAGTACCCTGATGTTTTTCGTGCTTGTTGGGTGCTCTTGTGCATCCTGGGGTGGTCTGGCCCGCGCCTGGGAGGCCTGCGGTCACGGGGCTGCCGCACACTGTGGTCGTGCATCTATATCATACTCTGGGTGTTCTTGGGGGCAGACGGGAGGAGGCGGCGTATGGAGGGAGAAAAAGAGAGAGAAAGATTTATCGGCAACGCCTCAACGATTCGGCGCGATCCTCCGACCCCAACTGCTACGCCCCCCGTGTTTGAGGCCTGGAGTCAAAGGGATGCCTTAGACAGAGGTTGGAGGAAGAGGAGGAGGTGGAGGAGGAGAGACGCGCCAGCCATCCCAACAGAGACACCCGCGGCTCCAAGCTCGAAGGAGGAGGGGAAAAGGAGGGGAGGTGGCGATGGAGGATGATGGGGATGAAGGTAGAGAAGGTACAAAGAGAATCGCAGCAGAGGGGGGGGGGGGGGCGGAGGAGGGCCGGTGGGGGGGCCGGTGGGAGGGTTGGAGCTCCCAAACGCATCTCTGGCGCCTCTCAAGGGTCCCAAGACAGCCCGCCAAGACCCAAATAAGGCGCAAAGGCACCCCCCAACAAAAATCGCCATGGCCGAAAATAACCCCACGACATTCCTAGATGGCTTCGTGACCGTCCACGTGGCCACCACGACAACTCCGAAAGTGCTTACAGAGGACCGCCGAGAGAGCCCCACGTGGCATACTCGCCATTTTAGTCTCCACAGCATTCAAGACGGACCAAACTGCCCCCAATATCGTCCCTCACGAGGCATCCCCCAAAAAGCCCGAAGAAGCCTCTGAGAGGCTCCAAAAAGGCCCCCAAGGGGTCCCAAGAAGCCTCCAAGAGGCCCAGAGCAGCCCTCCAAGAGGTCCCTAGCAGGCGTCGCACGAGGCCGTCAGATGCATCCAAAGAGGCTTTTGGGCCACGGCCCGCGCACGGGCGGCGAGGGGCTGGTCCGAAAGCCACAACACGACTCCCATGCGTCCCATAACTCCCCTCCGTTTGGGGGTAGTCGGAATCAACAGGGAATCTGTCGACCCAAGCTCTGGGACATTTTCGAATGCACCAGAAAATTGGGGCCCAATTCTGGGATATTCGATGGGTGGGCGCCCATCCGGGATAGGGGTGCGACGGAATAGCTCCATTGGGGTGTATTCCAGGGCTTGAGCGGCCAAACTTTTCGAGCGGAACTCGGGGATTGGGGGACACAAAATCGCCTGCGAGTCTAGGGGCCGGCTAAAGGGCGCAAGCCACCTGAACAAGGAGAAGAGAGGAGGCAGAGTGGGAAGGAGCCTGGAGTTCTCGGGGGAGGGTGAAGAGCTGGACAAGGGAGAGAGAGAGAGAGAGAGACAGAGACAGAGAAGGCCTGAGCGCTGCCCTTCCCCCCCAAAACGCATTCGTCGCCGCGAGAAGAGGGAGCAATGCGACGAGGGAGGGGAAGGAACGTGCTCCTTCTCGAACTCTGCTGAAGTGTCCTCCTCCTCCTCATCCTCCTCGTCCTCCTCCTCCACCTCCTCCTCCTCCCCGTTCTCCTGACTCTTCCCTCCATCCTCCTCAACCCGGCGCTATTCCTTCCGCGCCGCTGGGAGCTGCAAAGCACTGCCCTCTCACAGCTGAGGCACAGCAAATCTCTTGCGGGGCGCTGAGTGAAACATACTCCCACCGCCAACTCCTCCTCCTCCTCCTCCCCCTCCTCCATCGGCACATCCTCCCTCCACTCCACCGCCGCCTCCCAACATGTCCTCCTCCCTAATCCTCCTTCCTGCTCTCCCTCTGTTTCTTCCCCTCATGCCTTCACCACCTTCATCCCAATAATCCTCTGATGCCTCCTCCCCTCCTCTCCCTCTCCTCCTTCGAGCTTCGAGCTGCGGGTGTCTCTGTTAATTCGGACGACTGGCGCCATCGTCTCTCCTCCTCCTCCTCCTCCACCTCCTCCTCCTCCTCCTCCTCCTCCTCCTCCTCCTCCCCCTCCCCCTCCCCCTCCCCCTCCCCCTCCCCCTCCCCCTCCTCCTCCTCCTCCTCCTCCTCCTCCTCCTCCTCCTCCCTTCCTCCTCCTCCTCCTCCTCCTCCTCCTCCTCTCCTCCTCCCTCCTCCGCCTCCTCCTCCTCCTCCTCCGCCGCCTCCGCCTCCGCCCTCCGCCTCCTCCTCCTCCTCCTCTCCTCCTCCTCCCTCCTCCTCCTCCTCCTCCTCCTCCCTCCTCCTCCTCCTCCTCCTCCTCCTCCTCTCAAACTCTCCTGACCTCTCTCCTCCTCCTCCTCCTCCTCCTCCTCCTCCTCCTCCTCCTCCTCCTCCTCCTCCTCCTCCTCCTCCTCTGCTTCCTTCCCCTCGTGACTGGCTCCCGGACTCCTTCTCCATCAACTCCACGATCCCCGCCATGTCGCTCTCATCGCCGTAGGGCGCGAACTCCACGTCGCCGTCGGGCGCCGGGTCCTGCCGCGCGGGCGGGGGGTCCCAGGGGAGGGGGGGGGGCGGGCCCTGGAGCGAAGGGCAGCGTGGGGCGGGCGCAGTTGCGGAGTGAGGGGTGGAGTACGAGAGCGCGGGGGGGGGGGGACGGAGGGAAGCAAGGAGGGAGGGAGAGAGGGAGTGGTGGGGATGTCGGCAGAGGGGAGGCGAAGGAGAACAGCGAGGGATGGGGAGGATGGGGACGACGAAGAGAGCGATGAGGATGACCAGGAATGGGAAGCGCAAGAATGGGGAGGGCCATGCTAGGATACAGCTGCAGCACGTCTGCACGCGCCACACTCGGGATGATCTGTATCGGCTCTCACTTGCTTGGGATCGAGTCTCAAGCGAGAAGAGAAAGAGGCTACGCGCTTCGCCCTGTATGGGGCTCTTCGAGCTCAACTGCCTACGCTGCAGCATCGAACGAGCATCGTCGACGATGGGACTTGAGGCGGAGCGGAGAGATGCAATGTACCGTGGGAGTTTCAGAAAACCCTGGACCCACCCACCCTGCCCGCCAATCGAGGCCAATCCCACCAGCCCTCTGGGCATAGGTGGTTCAACAATATGTTTCTTCTCTTCCCCTCCCTCCCCTGCTCGGGAGAGGGGTTCATCAAGATTCTCTACTAATAAACACCCCCCCCAGGTGACTGGCAGCCAACCAGGACCAATGCGACCTCCCCCACCATCCCTGACAAAAAGTAATGTGAATTCCACTTTGGGGCAAACTATTGGGTCATGATCGGGGGGGGCGCGATCACTTTGTCTTGTTTTTTGGTAGGGTCGGCGAGGCTGCCCGCATACTGCCTGCTGCGCACACGGCCAGCATCCCTGTCAAAAGCCATACAACTTGCACTTCGAGGCAAAACATGGATCATGCGCGGGCCCCCGCAATCACGGTGCATTGGTTTTTGACTGGGACGGCGGGGGTGCTGGCATATGACCTGCTATGAAAAGGCCAACCAGACGCTATGATGGCCACTCCGCTAGGACGATGTACTGGTTCTCGGCAAAATGGTGGGGGCCGACGCGTTTCCCGATATGTACCACCACGTGCGCAGGCGCACGTGGCCGGCTCTCCGCGTGCCCCGAACGTTGCGCACCTGGCAAAGCTGAAGCATGCGGCACACATGGCGCACGTGGATCACGTGGCGCATCTGGCGCACCAGGCGTCCCAGCACGCTTGGGCCGCAGGGGTGTCTGGCGCACCTGGCGCGCGTGGCGCGCCTTGCACGCACGGCGCATTTCGCCCACTCGTTGCGCACATGGGGCTTGGATTGATTCCCAGTAGCTGTCCATCCAAAGACTGCCGCTGAACACGCTGCGGCTCGGGTGCTACTTCTGTTCTGGGAGGGCGGGTGGGAGTGAGCTGGGACGGGGGGGGGGCTGGGTAGCTAGAGCGTCCATGATGGCCCAAGATGGTTTCCAGAGGGTCCTCGGCAACCCAACACGGTCCCTAAGACCCCCGTAGCCATGCCACACGTCTTTGATGATGTTGCCAATGAACAGAAGAAGATAACAACTTCGATTCGCAACTTTCTCCCGCGATAAAAAAAATCGGCCTTGCCGCCCCGCTCCCCCGACCAAATCTGGATCGGCCGGGGATAGTCAACTGTCAGTGCGAAAATGGGGGGGTATTATTATCCGGGGGTCGCGGTTGTACCTCCAAGAGGCCCCAAGGCAGCCTCAAGATAGGATGTTTGGTAAAACTGATGGATCTCCCCGACTCCAGAACTGGCGCGGGCTTCCACTTGCGGTTCCCTTGCTCCTGCCCTTGCCTCTTGCTTGCCCTTTCTCTCTCCCTCTCTCTCCACCGCCGCTCCGCGGCTCAAGCCTTTCCAAGGCCAAGCTGGGGGTCGGCCTCAGGTGGCCGAAGGCCGGGCCCCGGGACGGGGCCGGAAGACCTTCGCCCGTGTCCGGGCGCGAAGGGGGCGCCCGCAGCCATGGAGCTGCGCCTGGCGCCGCGCGGCCGAGTCGCGCAGCTGCGCGGCAGTGGCGAGCCCGGGTGCCGAGCGGCACTGGCTCACGCTAGCCGCGGAGCACCTGGGGGCGGCGGAGCAGCGCACGTGGCGCGGGCGCGGCTCGCCCCCGCCGAGCAGGGAGCCGGGCGCGCGACAGCGCCGGCTCTCTCTCCAGCCCAGACACGGGCGGCGAGGCGTGCATGCGCGCTGGGGCCCGTCTGGTTCGTCGTCTTCCTGGAGGTGGTGGGAGTGGTCGGCGCCGAGCTCACGCACGGGCAGGCCCCCAACACCGAGGTCTACTACGACGACGAGGTGAACGTGGACATGAAGGGGTTCTGGCTCGACGGGCCCATGGACTCCTCGATGCATGTGGGCGCGCTGCCGGTCGAGGTCCACTCCATCGGCGGACAGGCTGCGTCCGCAGGGAGCAGCGGAGGGGGCCCGCCGCGCGAGCGCTCAGCGCCGCCGGCTGCCCCCCCCCCCCCAGGGCCCGACCCGCGCACCCCCCGACCCCCCCGATGGGGATCCATCGTCCTGGATCAGAGGTTGGGGTCTTTTCGGCGTCAGCTGGAAGGACATCGGCAACCGCACTTACTGGTTTGCCGAGGGGATGGGTGGGGGTACCTTCAGGGCCGTGGGGAGTTTCAGGTCGGCCTTCTCGACTCGTGAGGCAGGAGGCTGGCTGAGCTCAGATGGTGGCTGGGTGCTGTACATGGCGGACCAGATGGGCCTCTCCCTGTTCGGCTCCGCGTGGCCGCTGATCGCCGGGCTCGTGGTTGTCTTCGCCAGCACCGGGGTGGTCGCGCTCTTGGCCCACAGCCTGAGGACGCTCTTCGCACCCTGCAGCTGGGCAGCTTGGACCTGTGGCTTGGTGCTGGCGTGCTGCCCCTGTCCGAGGCGCCGAACGCCTGGCGAGGTCAGGCTCGACAAGCTGGTCCCGCCGGCGGCGCCACCGCTCACCGATGTGGTGTGGCACGGGCCGACTACAGGGGCCGACCCGACGACCGACTGGTACCGCAAGAGCATCAAGGAAGGTCGGGGCTCCAAGCGCGGCCAGAACGACCTCATGATCAGGGTGGACTACCGGGTTGCCCGGCCCAAGCTCAACATGAAGTCTCCTGAACGCATCAATCGCCAAGGATTGTGGGTAGAGTATGATTCTGTGAAGGGCGCCAGCGACAAGAGTTTTCGGCGCGAGTTGGAGCAGCGGGATCCTCGCTGGCTTCACCTGTGCCGTTCCTCAAGCTGTACCGGGTGCAAGGGTCGCGAGAACGAGCTGCACTGCAAGGAGTACGCCGCCCTCGACAATGAAGCTATCGTGGATCTCGGTGACTACTCGAAGTTCACCCCCTGCCGAATCTTCGTCTGGCTCTGGAGGGGGACGGGCCTTGTCTACAAGTTGTTGCTGTGCATCCTCTCGTGGTTCTCATGTTGTGGTGCATGCATCTGCCGCCGGCGACGCCGCCGTCACAAGACTGGCGATGCGGAGCCTGGCGTGCAGGGGTCAGTGGCAAGGCTACTTGACCAGGAGTCCGAGTCCGAGGTGGGCGCCGAGGACAACCCCCGCGAGGCGGTGAAGGCGGGGCTCATGCTCAAGGGCAAGATGCGTCCACTAGCACCTGAAGGTTGTCGGGACGCTGCACGCGGGGACCCCACTGTGCTGTTGGTGGAGGATTGGCGAGCCTCGGACCTCCCACTCCCGAGCGAGGGGAGCGCAACGGCTTGCCTCTGTGAGCATCGCCGGCAAATCTACATGGTCCTGCGCTACGGCGAGAAGTGCTCTCAGGTGACCTGTTTCCGGGAAGCGGTGGGCATGGCCTCGGGGGTCCCGCTCTGCCTGCAACACCTTGGGGGCGATGCAGCCCGTGCGATCCACGACAACCCTGCAGGGGTCGGGTTCTTCGCAGGACTGCGGCGCCGAGCTCGGCGGAGCCCCGCACCGCGGAGCCGCGCGCCGGAGCGGGCGGCTGCCACCCCGGCCCGGAGTCGCACTCCAGAGCGCTCCGCTCCAACGACCTCTGCTCGAGAGGCGCCCTCCAGCCCTGGCGACCCCGTCCCGGCGCCGGCTGGGCCACCGAGCGTGCGCTTCGAAGCGCCGCCGGTTCCAGACTTCCCCAATCCGCCTACTCCGCCACCCATGCCCCTCGGGCAGCACTTCATCATACGGGCGAGGGTACATTGGCCAGAAGGAGCGCAGTGGATGATTTTCAGAGGAAAGGCAGTCGACGCCGCCGCGGCCAGCACAGTGGCCGATTACTTCGACGGTGCGTTGGCGCTCGAGGTGGCAGACCCAACCGGCATCACCATCCGCTTTCTCGTGAAACCTGACGGCGTCATCCGTGCACCGTCCACGGGACCCTCCGGGCGCCTGCCCGCAGGGTTCATCGAGGAGATGCTCCACCATGCACCCCTGGGATGCGAGGAGCTCGGCATCAGCGTCTCGGCGACCAACGTACCCGAGAAGGTCTGGCACAAGCTGGCAGCTTGGCATGGTCTGCCCGTGGGCGGTCGAGCCGGCCCACTCAGCGAGGCTCGCTGGCGGCTGCTCGAGGAGAAGGTGGTCAGCCTAGTCAAGTGGCATCCCGAGGGGGGCGTGGCGCCCAGCCCGAGCTTCGAAGCGCAGGCCACCGAGGCGGGCGCCAAGCTGCGCAGCCACTGGCAGCGGCTCGATCGCAGCAGCTCGCCCAAGCCGCCCTCAGGGCCAACAAGACGGAGCTCCCGTTCGCCGTCAGCCGAAGGCGGGCGGGCAGCCAGCTCCGAGGCGCCAGTGTCAGGAGAGAGTCATCAAGGAGACGAGGGAGGAGACATGATGGCCTGCTACCTGGAGGAGAAGGCCCGTGGGTCGAGCGATGCAGCAGCGGTGCAGAGCGTGGCTGCCGGCTTCGATGAGGAAGCCCAGCAGGTGCTCGCCGGCCTCATCCGATACGCTCAATACCTCAAGCAGCAGACGAACGAGCCCGAGGAACTCGCACGGCTTGATGGGCACATTGGCAGTTGGGAGGTGCTCCAGCAAGTGCCTTCGCGACCGCAGACTCCAGAGGCAACGCCTAGCAGCCTCCAAGGGCTCCTCAAGCTCTCTCCCGAGCGCCACCGCTCGCAGGGGCCGCCGGCCTCCCCGGCCGACAGCGTGCCCCTGTTTGAAGCGCGCCCGCCTCTCTCGCCAGCAATCGCTCTGCCGGCCTTTCCTGTCGGACAGCGGGACGCCGGCCTCCCAGCTACCACGGCTGGGTTGGGCCCGGTTGTCCGCCCCCAGGCTCCAAACATCAGGTCCCTGTTCTGCTACGACCAGCACGTCAGTGACTTGGGCCTGCCCCCAGGTTTGACCACAGCGCCAGCGCGCTACGCCGCTGGGGCCCGAGAGGACAGTGGGGGCGCCGACCCGTTCGGCCTCGTGCAGCCCGGGGCAACACTAGACGCGAACACCGCGAGGATGCTCCACGCCTTGGAGGGGGTCGCCAGTGCCCGGCAGGGCGACGAGGCAGCCCAGCGAGGGACGGTGGCGGCACTGGGCCGGGCCGAGGAGTTGGACGTCTATCTGGCGCGCGGCTGCGGCCAACTGACCGTGGAGGTCTGCGACGAGGTCCTCGGACGTGAGCTGTTCTACGCCCTGCGCCGGACCTGTGAGCAGAACAAGGCCCTCATGCTCGCCGTCGAGACGCCCACAACGGTGTCCAATCGGATCGCGATGGCGTGCGCCTCGCTCAGCTTCGGCGGCAGCAGCCTGGACAACCTGGCCCCGTGGTCAGCCTCTGTGGCGGACTTCCCGACCTGCAAGACGGTCGCGTTCGATAAGTACAGTGCGCCGCATGACACAAAGCTAGAACCTAGGCCCAGGGCCCCCGTGGTCTTCGACCAGTGGAAGCGGCAGGCCCAGAACATGACCAGGTTCTTCGGGCTCGTCTTCGGACGAGAGCATGTTAGGGAGCGTCTGGATTGCCTGGAGACTCTCGCGCGGGAGTGCGAGAAGGATGACCACGCTTTCCCGCCCAAGTTCGTCTATGAGTTGTGGGAAGAGCTGTGGGCGACCTGGTGCGAGCGACTCCGAGAGAAGAAGCGAGGCCTTCTGCGTGTGCTGCAGACGGACAACCCTCGGAAGGAGGATCTCAAGATGGTGGCCTTTGCTCCCCGGCCGGACGGACGTCCAGCATTCGTCTTTCCCAACGTCTTCGACCTCGAGTCTCCCACGGGCTACTACCAGGAGGTCGTGCGCCCGCGGCAGCAGCGCTACCTTCAGACCGTCCTCAACGACTCGATGCACGGGGCGCGTGGCGCCCCGGGCAAAGCCGGGGAGGTCAGAGGAGAAGGAGATGAGCCAGCCACAGAGCCTCAGGAACAACGAGCTGGAGCCACCCCCAAGAAGAAGCCTAAGGCCAAGGCCCAGCCGAAAGCCAGCTCCGCACGGGCTGCGCACCCTGCGGGCAAACGGCTGAACGCCCAGGAGATCAAGCTGTCTGTCCGGCACGCGCCCTGCGACAAGCAGGGCAAGCCGCTCTGCTGGGACAATTCGACCTGGATAGGCTGCAAGAAGGGGGCCTCGGGGTGCTCACACTCGCACGAGCTCATCAAAGGACTGAAGGACGCGCACTGGACCGTGCAGTGTCAGCTCCTCAGGCGGGGTGGGCTCCGCAACGCCGCCAAGATCGACCCAGCTTCGGTCAATGGGAGAATCGCACAGCTGAGGGCCCAGGCGAAGACCGAGGCGGACAGCAAGCGGGCCGCAGGTGCTGGCGCAGCGGAGAGCCAACCCGCCAAGACCAGTTGGGCACCGCCTGACGAGTACGCCGAGGTCCAGTGCACCGAACTGGAGTCGGAGCTTCGGGAAGCCGCTCAGGGGCCCGATGCGACCTGGCTCGAGGACCCGCGCGCCGACAGCCCGGCCCTGGTTGGGACGAGTGTCTGCGCAGATGAAGGAGCCCTGGCCCAGCGGAAGCTGCTCGAGGCCGTCCAGGAGAGCGGGGCGCTCGACCCCGTGAGCCATGCCAGTGACTACATGCGGTCGCATGTCTTGGCCCGTCTTGCTTGCGCCCGCGGGCGCGAGGAGGAGCTTTCGGCTGAGCAGGTGCTCCTGGAAGCAACGCGCCAAGGTGGGCCCACTCTGGCCGCCGAGGCTAGCGAACTGCTGGACCGCCTCGGGGCGAAGGCCAGCAACCTGGGAGCTGACCCTGACGTCATCATAACGCCAGTGCGGTGGGACGCTGAGAAGTCGGTGGGTCAAGGCTCCGTTACAATGCAAGGCCATACATGGCGCTACCTCGACTACCAGGACCAGCTGCCGTTGGACGAGTGCGTCGCGAAGCGACTACAGGTGGCCGCCGGTGTTTCGGAGGAACGGCAGTGCCTCCCACTCCACCTGGCGGCCGCCAAGCTTTTGGTGCAGCTGGAGACTCCACCCGACGCCCAGCAGGTCAAGGACTTGGCCCGTGAGATTCGCAGAGACCTCCTGGAGAAGGCTACCGACGCGGCCGCTGGCCTCGCCGATGCCCCGCCCTGGATATCTCCCAGGGAGGCTGAGGTCCGGATGCACATCCATGACGCAGTGCATCGCGACCACGACAAATATTTCCGATGAGTTGCCCTCTTCCCGTGCGAAGCATTGGAGGAGGTGGTACTTAGAGTATGGCGCGCGGATCACTGGGGTCACCTGGATATCGATACAGTCCTCCCCGTGGGAGAGCCCAAGCAGGAGTGCCACGTGATTATCCATCGCGGGCATATGCGTGTCCTCCACCCTCCGCCTGGAGCCGACGGCCAGCGAGTAGCAGACGAGCTCATCCGCACCTGGGCCACGAGCGGAAAGGATCTCAAGGAGCTCCCCACCATGGGCTGGGAGACGTACCTCGCCTCGGAGGAGGATGGCAGTCCGGCGGTGGCCAGTAAGCCTCCCCCGTGCCAGCATTGCAGAGCCCTTGCAGCACAGCAGCAGCAGCGTGGGAGAGCCGCCGGCGGGGCAACCGCCGCAGTCGAGCTCACCACCGAGGTGGAGTGTCCGGACTTCGGGGACTTGGAGCCTCTGCGATTGAGGCCCGCGTTCGCGTGGGGACTCAGGACGCGGAAGATTTTCGCCGGTGCCGGGCGTTGGACGCAGGCCATGAAGGATGCGGGCATCGCCACCAGCGAGTCTGTCGAGCACTTCGGGCAGCCGTTGCTCGGAAAGGACCCCAGGCCGCAGTTCGACATACGCGACCCGCTGGTACGGGAGCGCCTGTACCAGGAGTTCAGCGCGCCTCCCGGCCCCGACGAAGCCAACGTCCTGCAGTTCGCCCCGCCCTGCGTGAGCCATTGCCCCTGGCAGCTGGCAGCAGGAGGGACGAGGACTTTCGAGTGCCCAGATGGAACCGGAGAGCGGCAGATCGAGATCGACGGCAACGTATTCGGGGAGTTCGCGTGCATAGGGGCGAAGCGGGGCTACGAGGCGGGACGAGAGTTCCTCATCGAGTCATCAGCACGGGATGGGCGGTACCCTAAGCTGTGGGACCACCCCTGCATGCGGGCCCTGATGCGCACGACTGGAGCCCGAGTTCTCGCCATAGACATGTATGAGTGGGGGCTCGCACCACCGGGCGAGCCACAACATCGGTATCAGAAGCGGACCTGGTGGTTGGCATCACTCGGGCTTTACCCCTATGCCTTGATCTTGGCCAGGAGGTGCACAGGCCAGCACACGCATCGCACGTTGGAGGGCGGCCTACCGCATGATCTGACGGATGCCCAGGTGGAAGCCTACAACCTCGATGCGCGCACGCGGCTCAGCAAAGCCGAGGCCAGCGAATTGATCAACCTCAGCACCAAACTGGGCGAGGCCAGCGGGTGCTACGGCCTCCACAGCGACGGGGCCACCATCACGCTGCCCCCAGACGACAAGCTGATTCGCGTGAACCAGCTCATCGCGCGGGCCGCCCCAGACAATTTCCACTGGGCGAGGATCGATTTCCGCACGAAGCAGCACTACTCCGCTTTGCCTGAGAACCAGTGGGCCTTCTACTTCGGGAAGACCCCCGAGGGCGAGCTCCGCTTCACCCTCGGCAAGCAGGCCCCGCCCAACCTGGATGGTGGAGGACGCGTTCCCAGCGGTACTCCCCAGCGCAGCGCTGCGGTGAAAGGAGAGTTGGGAAGCGCAGGCTTCGGACTGGGACTACGGGGCATGCGGAGGACTCAGCACGCGGGGCAGTATGCACCGCGGCTGTGCGCTGCCTGGGCAGCCGTGCTCAAGGCAGCGGCTGCCGGTACCGCCCCAGAGAAGCTGGAACAACAGATCGCCGCTATGGACGCCGAGGCGCGGGCTTTGGAAGAGAAGTTGGAGAGCAAGGTGGCGCGGGCCGGGCGTTCTGACGCCCTGGAACAAGAACCCCCCCCCTCTTTTCAGCCTCCGGCCTGTACGGGCGAGGGCGGCAGTACCGAAGATGGGGCCATCAACGAGCACAGCGTGAAATGCGGCAGCCTGAAGCAGAGCGCCAACACCTGCTGCCTGCCCCACTCGACATGGAGAAGCTCAATGGAGGTCGAATTCGACGGGGGCTCAAAGGGCCACCGGAGAGGCGGTCGTTCAAAGGACGACTACCTGGAGAGGAACGTGGCGGAGGCGGACGGCAGGAGCTCAAAGGGCGAAGGCCGAGGTGAAGAGGAGGTGGAGGTGGAGACCGACGGCGAGCCGACCACAGTCACATGGGGTGGCGACGAGAAGCGAGGTGGCAAACGAGGTGGCAAGCGAGGAGGCTGGAAGCGCAACAAGGCGCGCAAGCGTGAAGCACGTGAAGCTGCTGCTCGCGGAGGTGGCGGATCTGGCGGAGGTGGTGATGACGATGGCGACGGGGACGAGAGCCCCGAGGAGAAAGAGGAGGAGAACCGCCGCCAGAAGAAGGCGAGGGAGGCCGAGGACGAGGCGTCGCGGGCCAGCCCGGTGCGGATCTTCGCCCCGCAGCAGGGAGACCAGTGGGTGCTGCTCAAGGGGGGCCCGTTCGAAGCTGGAGAGGTCAAGGCGAGGCTGAGGGTCTCTGAGTCACTATCCGGAGGCTTCTTCGACGCCGACCAGCTGCACCTCTTCGAGTACACAGAGGATGACGATACTGCAGGAGCGCATGGGCCACCCCTCGACGACGAAGAAGCGGTGCGCCCCGGCGAGAAGTTGCTGCTGTGGGCCACGCTGAAGCCGCCGAAGGAATGGACCAGTTGGAGCCCCCGGTGGAACCGAGACCAGCAACCAGCACCTGGTGCTACAGCCCAGGAGGGTCAGCGGAGAGTCACGGCCAGGATCGCCGACAGAGCAGCCGCAGCAGCAGCGGCAGCGGGGTTGAGCGGGGCCGCAGCGAGCTCAGCAACCAGCAGTGGCCGCCAGCCAGCCCCAGCGTTCAGCGAGGTGGCTGCAGCAGCGAGCGGCATCCGAGCGAGCTCAGTCCCTCCGTCCAGCGGGGGCACCTCGAGGAGCTCAGGTGCCCTAGTGCGGGTCGAGGAACAGCTCGCCGAAGCTCAAGGGCAGCATGCTCGAGCAGCGAGCGAAGGCGGCGACCAGGAGCTGAGCGCCGCGCGTGTAGTAGGGCAGCTGGAGATCAGGCGCAACGAGGTCCAGGCCCGCCGCGCTGCCCGGCTCGAGCGCGAGGCGCGCCGGCGGGAGCGCGAGGACCAAAGGGCCACCAGCGCACCCCCAGAGCCCCACAGCTTGCAGGCGCCCCCGGAGGCCCCCCCTCCGCCCGAGGCGGAGGAAGACCCAGAGACCACCTCAGAGGAGATGGGACGCCGGGTTGCCGAGGCACACCCAGGCGTAGCCTGCCGTGGGGGGGTCCACAAGTGCAACGCTGCCCGGCGATTCGTCAAGAACTTCAACGACGTGCGGAGGGGTGGCAAGAGCTACGACCTGCAGCATGCGGATATCCTGTACCTGAACGGGATCGGGCAGATCAGCGACGTGCTGATGCAGGAATATCCCGGGGCCGACCCGACGGACCCGTCCCTGCCGCCGGAGCCTCGCCAGCTCGGCGAGATCCTGGCGCGCTACGTGGAGGAGCACGAGACGTTGAAGGTCAAGATGAAGAGCCTCGGCGTCCCACGAGACGAGCAGGCCGGGGGCGGGGTCCTGGACCCCATCTACGTCGCGACCGAGAGGACTTACATCGAGGAGTACGAGGGTCGAGACGTTCCTAGCGCCCGCAGCCGCAGCCGCAGGAGAAGTGGAGGAGCGGCCCCCTCCGGGGGAGCGAAGCCCTCCGGAGGCGCGCCTGGCGACTCGGAGTCATCCGCCTCCGAGACGATGGCCCCTGACGCCCGAGGCCGGCTGCGAGCGAGGTCGCCCCCGGAGGAGAACCGTGGGCGCAGCTCCGCCCCAGACCCGAGGGACCCAGGGCGCAGGTGCGGAGGCCCCGAGGTGCCGCCGGCGGACGCCCGCCAAGGCGCGCACCACAGGAGCCGTGCGGAGGCATGCCAGGACGAGCGTCGATCGCCGCCGGCCACACCTCATCCTGGCGCCCCCGAGGCCAAGGAGTACTTGCGCTGGTGCCTGGAGCATGCTGAGTTTGCCCCTGAGCTGGTAAAGGAAGTGACGGGCCTGGGGAATCGCCTGCTCCTCGCCGCAGGGAGCGTGGAGGCTGCCGCAGCGAGGCTCCGCGAGGAACGGGAGCTCGTCCTCGGGAATCCTCTCGGGGGAGTGCTCGATCCCAAGTTCGGCGAAGCTCTCGAGGAGGACCACCGGCGATACCTCCAGGAGATGGCGAGCAGGGGCGTCCCCGTTCGGAGGCAGCAGCCCAGGCGTCGGACTATAGCCAAGCCCCACGCTTCCGCGAGGGACCATGCCCTGGAGATGTACGCCAAGGCCTGGAAGGACACGTCCTACGGCGCCGTGCTCTGGGCCACCCCGGAGGCCGAGGCCGCCTTGTCCGCTTCCGAGCTCATCGAGAGCCCGTCGGGGCGAGCGCCTAAGATGTTGCCCGAGCGCACGGTGAGCAGCGAAGGGCGCCCCATACATGATATGCGGGTTGCCAATGGGGACTCGCCCAAGGAGCTGCATCCGCCGGCGCTCCAGCCCAAGCACGAAGCCCTCGTGCGCCTGTCACTCTGGTGGTCCGCGCGCCACCCAGGTGTGCCGCAGGTGATAGCCAAGCGGGACGTGTCGCGGGCCTTCAAGTGGCACTGGGTGCGCGACGAGGACGTGGCCGAGTTCGGCACCTCCCTCCCGGGCGACGCTGTGGGCCTGACCACGCGCGTGATCATGATCCACTGCGTGATGGTCTTCGGGTGGTCGGGGTCGCCGGGCGAGTACATGGCGCTCGCCTGGAGTGCCAAGTGGGACCACGAGCGGCGTCGCCCACCGGACCCAGCGGTCAACGACACGGTGCGCTGGTCGTCCAAGTGGCTGATGGACGACGGCGTCTTGGTCGAGCCACTGGTCGGCCTCAGGCCCTGGCTCAGCGCAGCCGACTGCGACGCGAGCATCCGGCGCGTCTGGGGCGGCGACGCGATCAACGTCGACAAGATGGCGGAAGAGGGCACCTCCCTCGCTCTCCTTCGTCCGGACCTTCCACCCTGGATTTTTCATCATCTTGAGTTATCTTTATATGAGTTATCTTGAATTATCTTGAGTTTTACAGAGTTTCGCTAGATTCATTGAATTACAAGCCAATTAATTGCATCTAAAGACATATTAAGACATTCGGAGGCATCTCTCTTTTGCATTGATCGACGCCGCTTGTGCCCCCAAAATAGCACAGCACCGCCATGACCATTGATTGCAACATTACGTCATCAGCGTCATTGCCATTCGTCGTCGTCAACATCACAATCATCACCAAACTCAACGCCACCGTCGGCAACATCATCATTCCCATCATTTTTCGAACCAGAAGCATCATCAACATCAGCATGATCGTCATCAACCATTTAACGTCATCATAATAACCAACAGCATCATCAACATCACCATCATCGTCATCATCATTATATCCCCCTTTGCAATCATTTGTTTTCTTCCCTTGTTCTCCTCATTTGTTTGTTCAATTTTTCCCTACCTATAGGCCCTGCCTATAGAAGGGTTCTTACCCTGTGTGCTGAAGGGGTTGGGCAGCGGAGCCCGCCATGGGCGGTTCCCCCAGGATCCGCCCCGCGGTTCCCCCAGTCCCCTGGGAGCTTTAGCTTTAGCTTTAGCTTTAGTTTAGCTTTAGCTTACGTTTTAGCTTAGCTTTAGCTTCGGTTTAGTTTAGCGTTCGCTTAAGCTCTACCTTAGCCTTAGCTTAGCTTTAGCTTAGCTTTAGCTTAGCTTTAGCTTAGCTTTAGCTTAGGACCACCTTAGCCTTAGCATAGCTTTAGCTTAGCGGTAGTTCATATTTAACGTAATGCTACATAGCTTTAGCTTAGCTGTAAAGCTTAGTTTTAGCTTAGCTTTACCTTAGCTTTAGCTTAGCTTTAACTCAGCTTAAGCTTAACTTTAGTTTAACTTCAGTTTAGCTTTAGCTTAGCTTTAGCTTAGCTTTAGACTAGTTTTGTATTAGCGTTAGCTTAGCTTTGGCTTAGCTTTGGCTTAGCTTTAGCGTTTCGTTTACTACTAATGCTGCTTTCTTTGGGCTCCAACTCCTAGGTAGGGTCGCACTGGGATAGTTCTTTCCTGTAACGATTTTGCACCCCTCGGAGAGGGCAGGGACGACGATGGCGAGACGAGGCGAAAGACGACGACAACAGCGGAGAGGACGGCCCGCCAAGGCGGGGGGGAGACCGAGGGCGGAGGCCACGGAGGAGGAGAGAAGAGGAGAGCAGGGGAGGGGAAGACGATACGACGAGGGAAACGACAGCAGCGCAGAGAGCAACGACGACGGCGACGACGACGAGGGGTGCGGAAAGGGCGCGAGGCCCTAGGCCCTAGGCCCTCTCCTAGGCCATAGGCCCTAGGCCCTAGGCCCGAGGCCCTAGGCCCTCGGGGTCGTTCGGAAGCCCTAGGCCATCTCCTCCTCGTCCTCATCCTCCTCCTCCTCTTCGACCGCTGGCCCGACGGGCCCTGCAACTGATGACCCAACACGACGTGATGATCGCGATGATGTGGCACTGCATTTTTTCCTCGGATCCAGCCCCGTGGAATCTTTGTAAATGCTGCATGTACCATTTGGTAGCACTGTTCTCAGAGAATTTCACTCTGTTCACACCTGCGCTTCGCTTGCGCGTTGCAAAATTCTCACTCTCATCCCTGTAGTTCTGGCTGTATGCGGGATTGCCCGCCCAGCGGGCCTGCTCGACGATGCGCCTGGCAAACGCGTGGAATTTCATTGTGAGCCTACGGCCAGAACTTATCCATGCATGTGCAGTTTTATTCGCAACATCACCCAAATGTTGAATTGACAAGTCGTCCATTTTTCGGGGCTGCGACTTCAATATTTGGTAATCCGCCACCGTGCCTCTGGGCACGGAGTGGGCGTATCCTAAGGTCCTGGGTTTGGGTCTCAGTCCTCAGTTCTGGTGGTAATGTAAGTGGGGCAGACAGAGCTGCGGAGAGGGGAATGAGGAGGGGGACGCGGCGAGGGAGGGGGAGCTAGGGGAAAGAGGAGGGGGGGGAGGAGGAGGAGGAGGAGGAGGAGGAGGAAGGGATATGTGGGAACGGTGCAGCAAGCTGGTTGCTACACGTGCGCCAGAGATCCGCTTTGTCTTCGAACTGCCCAGCGGACTGGGAGCAAAAGAAGGAGGAGGAGGAGGAGGAGGAGGAGGAGGAGGAGGAGGAAGAGGAGGAGGAGGAGGAGTAGGATATGCGGGGACGGCGCAGCAGGCTGGTTGCCACACGTGCGCCAGGGGCCATTTTTGTCTCCGAATTGCCCAACGGATTGGGGGCAAGCGGGGAGGAGGAGAATGAGGAGGAGAAGGAGGAGGAGGACGAGGGCGATGGGCAGGAGGAGGAGGAGGAGGCGGAGGAGGGGGGGGAGGAGGAGCCCTGGCTCTCAAATATATCGGGGCGCCCCGCGCGACCCCCGCGTTTGGAAACATTTTCTTGGCACCCATCGCGAGGATCGTGGCCTAGGGGGCCCCGACCTCGAGCGCCCCCCTCTTGCCTCAAGATGCCCCCGAGAAATCCCCGAGAGGCCCTAACGGGTCCCCAAGAGGTCCCCAAGAAACCCCAAGAGGCTTCAAATAGGCCCCAAAGAAGCTCCAACATTGGCCCGAGAGGCCGCCAATAGGCCCCCAACGGGCCAGAGACGGTGACGGCATAGGCAGAATGCCGCTACATACTTGAGCATGCCTTCCCCGACTTCCAACAACCTTGAACCTTCGGACACGGCGGGGTCGGCGCTGTCCAACAGGTCGCGGCCGCCAGCTGATCGGAGCAAATACACTATGAACGGGAGTGCCGCTCTACTCTTTCCAGCCTTCATCTTGAGAAGCGGGCTCTCGCGGGGCCCACGCATGTTGAAATTCAAAGACACGAGCCGATCATGATCTGGAACGCGATACTTTTTGAACCAAGACGTGTAAGCATCCTTTAAAGCACAGTCGGCACCGTCATGGTCCTGCTCTGTCATCTCGCCAAAGAATCCTAGATCAGCCAGGGCCCATACCACTGCGCCCATATAGTAATGGAGAATTCCCAGGTCGGCGAAGTGCATTGAATCGAACAGGAAATGCTCGAGTTTCAATCCAGGTATTCCCAGTTGAATGTCTTCGATATTGAATAGCCTGTTGATGAACAATATGCTATTGCGAGGGCGGCGGTAAATCGACCAGCCCTCTGGGCAACACGTGTAAACATATTTCCACATATGGCTCCAAAGATGACTCCAAGGATGGCTCCAAAGATGGCTCCACAGATGACCCCACGGACGATCGACGACGGCTCCAAGACGGCTCCACGATGACTCCAAGATGGCTCCGCATATGGCTCCAATGACGGCTTCGACGATCGCTCCAAAACTAGCCAGGCTGACCAAGATGGCTCCAAATATGCACTAAGAGGGCTTGCAACGGGCATCCCAGATTGCCCAAGAAGGCAAATCGACGCCACCCCCCCGCTTAGCCGTAGGAGAGCTCACTCGGGCCTCCAATGGGGTCACCTGGGCCCCAAAGAACGCCCCGAGAGGCCGCGTGCAATGTTGCTTGAAGAGGGCTCCGCGATGGCACCAAGATGCTTCCAGGGTGGCCGAACAGCGAAATACAACAAAGGCTTTTATATTGACTCCTGTCGCCGTCGTCGTTCCTCCTTGCGCATGAAGTCACATTACTCGGCCCGCGACTCCTCATTTCCCTCCTCCCTCCTCCCCCTCCCCCCGCCCGCGTTGCCCCCGTCCTCCTCCTCATTGGGCCCGCAGCTGCAGATTTGCACTGGTTGTGTGGGCGTGCGCGAAGCGCTAAGCATTAGGATCATCCTTTTCTGAGGTTCGTAATCATCGCAACGCTCCCCGTGCCAAACGTCGGGGAATCCAGGCAAAGATGGTTCTAGACGATCCCCGCGTTGGAGAAGAGGGAACTCACCCCGCACCAACCGCTTGAGAACGACCCCTCCTCTTTCGCGCCGCACCGTGCAATTTTCTCGCAGCGCCTCGACACCGTCGTCATCACACTCATGCAGAGATAACGAAGTTTCCCCCGTATCCACCAACCAGGAGTGTTTTCTTTTACGAATTGGTGCAGCCAAGTTGTTGATTTCGTCTGAACCCTGGAAGCATCTCAAACAGCCATACTTAGAGCGGTAATCAGGAAGCCCCAGCGTCTTCTGCATCTCATCGAGATCGGCGCCGATCTCAACAAGAGCAACTCGGCAATGTCCAAACCCAAACTGCGAAGGAAACAGCGGTCGCCCCGACATTCTACTTCTCCAACTGCCCTCTGGCCACGGAACACCCGTGGAGTCTGCGTCGGGCCATGCTCCGCCCGCGGCAACTCTGAAGTCATAAGCTATTTTGTCCAAAATCGCCTGTGCGGTGTGACTCCCTCGGCACCCGCATCTGCAGAGCACGCGGGAGTGGTATTGCCCAACCATTATACGTTCATCTTGGTGAAGGGTTGAAACAAATACCAGCCGCCTTGAAAAAAGCCACAGGCGTGAAACCCACGCTAACTTCCATTTTTGGCGGGGGGCGATAAACGCATTCCGCCTGCGACCTCCTCGCAATTCACTCCGAGACGAGGCTCCCGCCTGAGACATCCTCTAATTTCAGGGATCCGCGTAACAGCGACGCGCGCGGGTGACCCACCCAGGCGCGGGTCACCCGCTCGTTCGTCGATGACGCCCCGCGCTGCGCGTCCGACCCGCCGACCGCCGGCCCGCCGCCCGCCAGCCAGCGACCCGCCGCCCGCCGGCCCGCCGACCGCCGACCCGCCGACCGCCGACCCGCCACCCGCCAACCAGCGACCCACCGCCCGCCGACTCGCCGACCCGCAATCCGCCGACTCGCCGCCCGCCGCCCACCGACCCGCCATCCGCCGACCCGCCGCCCGCCGACCCGCCGACCCGCCGCGGCTGATTTTAGGGCGTGGTGCGCGGTGACTTTGGTGTGCGCGCGCGCGTGTGTGCGTGGGGATCGGGGGGGGGATAAGTGATGGTGGTGGTGGCTGTGGTGGTGGTGGTGGTGGTGGGCACGGTGGTGGTATTGGCGTTGGTGCGTGTGGGGCGCAGGGGAAGGGTGGTGGTGGTGGCGATGGTAGTCGTCGTGGCGGTTGTCTTGAAGCGCGTGTGTGGTGGGGGGGGGGGAGGGGGGGGCGGTGGTGAGTGCGGTGGCGGTGGTGAGTGTGGTGGTGCTGGTGCTGGCGTTGGTGCGCGCGCGCGTCTGCGTGTGTGCGTGTGCGTGTGTGTGTGTGGGGGGGGGGGTACAAACCCACAACCAGAGGGAAATTACCATGGCAATATTATGTTGTTCCCTGTTGGGCGTGGATATGTAAAAACCAAAAAGTGTGTGTGTGGGGTGGGGGGGGGGGGGTATGGTGGTGACAAGAGAGTGCGCGCGCGCTCCTGGCACATTGCGCTGGTTGTTGGATATCCCGCGTGTCACACGGCCGCTTTTTGTACCCAGGGAATGATGTTTACCATTATTGCACATACAACAACCAGCTAACACACTATGCCACAAGAGCGCGCGCGCGCTCTCCTGTCATATTGTCGATTAATGGTGCATGTTTACACGCCAGCTTCGTGTGCCCACAGAATGTGTTGTGTTGTTTACGTTGAGTTTCTAACTTCAGTGTTCGAACTAACGTGGGGGGGATTGTATATGTCACATACACTCAGATGATACAGTATGACAGGGGAGCGCGCGCTGTCCTGACACATTGTATGTGTTTTACTTTCAACTTCATATGGCCGCTTCCCAGTGATTTGTTTTGTTTTACAGCTGGCTTTGGACATTCAGTTTTCCACTGAACATGGGTGGCCGATTGTACATAAACATTCTTCGCAAGCCCATGAACTATGCCAGGAAAGCGCGCGCGCTCTCTCCTGCCAGATTGCGTTGCGGTTGATTGTTTCCATTATATATTCTTTTACAGCCACTTCTTGTACCCAGAGAATGATTTTTTATACATAGGGTATTGCACATTCGGTTTTCAACTTAACACTTTGGCCGATTGTATATGCACAGCACACAGAAAGCTGATATAAGATTACAGGAGAGCGCGCGTGGTATCCTGGTGCATTAATTGCACTTGATCTTCATATTCAACGTTCGTATGGCCACTTCTTGTAACCAGAGAATGATTTTTACATTGGGTTTCGAACATGCCGTTTTCAACTTGACATGGGGGGATGAGTGCACATAACAAATGACATAAATTCTGTCAGGGGGGAGCGCGCGCGCTCCCCTGGCAGATTGCATTGGCTGTAACGCTGCATGTTTACACGGCCGATTCTTGCATTCAGACAGAGATGTTTTACATTGGGTTTTATACATTCAGTTCTCAAACTGAACACGGTGGGCGATTGCTAAACCGATATGACAGGAGAGCGCGCGCGCGCACCCTCCTGTCACATTTTTTTTTTTTCAAAAAAACACTACGCGTTCATATTTCAGCTTATTGTACCCAGGGAATGCATTTTTACATTGGGTTTTGAACATCCAGTTTTCACTTTAACATGCGGGCTGATTGACCATAACAGAAAAAAGTGTCAGGAGAGCACGCGCGCGCTCCCCTGACATTTTGTATTGCTTGGGTTTCCAAGGAATGAATTGTCATATCGGGTGCGCAAAAACATAAGGTTTTCAACATAGCATGGGGTGTGATTGTACATGGTCATTTTTGTGTATGTTTATTTATTTATGTACATAAATATATATGTATGTATGCATATATATATATGTATATATATATATATATATATATATATTCGTTACCAAAAACAACCAGACATGCAATGAATCACAGGAGGGCGCACGAGCGCTCTCCTGGCACATTGTATTTGGTTGCTTGATATTCAGCGTTCCTATGGCCGCTTCTGGCACCCAGAGAGCGAGCGCTTACATGTTGATTCGCACATTCAGTTTCCAAGCGCGCGCGCGTCTTCTTGCATATTGTATTGGTTTTCGATATCAAACTGTTACGGTGCTGCTTCTTGGGCCCAGGGAATGGAATTTTGCATTGGGTTTAGCACATTCAGTTTTCAGCCTACGACTGGTGAAGATTGTATTTCAGAAGCAAACCAGCTAATACAATATGACAGGGGGGCGCGCGCGGGGTCTCCTGGCACATTGTATGGTTTTTCTTTATCAACATTCATATGGCAGCCTCCTGCATCCAGAGAATGAAATTTTACATTGGGTTTTGAACATTCAGTTTTCAACTTAACATGCGTGCATATTGTACATTAGTGACCGATGGCATGGTAGCGC
>CAUYUJ010018060.1:55000-59781 GCA_963575745.1 Prorocentrum cordatum
GCGCGCACGCGCACGCGCCGCGCTACGCGCCGCGCACGCGCTCGCGCACACACGCCGCAAGCACGCACGCACGCTCGCACGCACGCACGCACGCCACGCACACACACATTCACACACGCACCACAGCACACACACACACACACTCTCACACACGCACACACACACACACACACTCACACACACACACACACACACACACACACACACACACACACTTCGGCACACCACTCACACGTTTCGTGGCCCCGTAAGGGGCTCCGCCGAAGGCCTCCGCGCCACCGCCCGCATGCGCCAGCCTCGCCCACTTCGGCGCGCGCCCTCGCACGCTTCGCCCCCCCCCCTTCCCCCCCCCCCCCCCCCCCCCCCCCCCCCCCCCCGCCACCCCCCAACCACCGCCCGCCACCACCACCGCCACCACCACCGCCACCGCGCGCGCGCGCCGCCCGCATGCGCCAGCCACACCCACTTCGGCACACCCCTTTAAGCGCTCCGTGGCCCCATAGGGAGCCCCACCGAAGGCCCAGTGCCACCGCCCGCATGCGCCAGCCACGCCCACTTCGGAACACCCTCGCACGTTTCGTGGCCCCGTAGGGAGCTCCACCGAAGGCCCCACTGCCACCGCCCGCATGCGCCAGCCACGCCCACTTTGGCACACCCTTCGCACGTTTCGTGGCCCCGAGCTCCAGCGAAGGCCCCATGCGCCGCCGCCCGCATGCGTCAACCACCAAAGGCCCCAATGCCACCGCCCGCATGCGTCAGCCAACCCGCTTCGTCAAACCAATCACGCGTTTCGTGGCCCCGTAGGGAACTACGCCGAAGGCCCCAGCGCCACCGTCCGCGTGCGTCAGCCACCCACGCGCACACATACACACACAGAGAAACTTGTCGTCGCTGCGCGGGGGGCGGGGCGGGGAGAAGGGATGGGGGGGGTGGGGGGGAGGGGGGAGGGTGGGGGGTGCGCCAGGGGGGGGGGAGCAGTTCGCACGTGTCCAGCCCACCCCTCGCACCCGTCCCCCCCCCCCCCCACCCCCCCCCGCCACTCCCCCCCGACGCCAACCTTTCCTCATCCCTAACACACCCGTCCTCCCCACTCCCACCGCCTCCCCCCTTGCATCCCCCCACTACCGCTCCCGCCCCCTTTCACCTCATCCCCCCCCCGTTCCCCCGCCTTTTTCTGCGCGCGCACGCGCGCGCGCGCGCGCGCTCGCAAACACATACGCACACACATCCACACATCCACACATCCACGCATCCACACATCCACACATCCACACCCATCCACACACCCACTCACGCGCACACACGCACGCACGCACGCACGCGCGCACGCACGCACGCATGCACGCACGCAGACACACACACACACACACGCACGCACGCACGCACGCACGCACGCACGCACGCACGCACGCACACACACACACACACATACACACACACTCACGCTCGCACGCACGCACGCACGCACGCACGCACGCACACACACACACACACAGACACACACACACACACACCAACACCCACACCCACACCCACACCCACACACACACACACTCGCGCACACACACACACACAGCACGCGACCGCCTCCAGTGAGCACGCGGGGGCTGGGGGCGCACGGCCGCCTCGCAGGCGGCGGTGGCACCGCATGGGGCTCCGCCGAAGGCCCCCGTGCCACCGCCCGCATGCGTCAGCCGCGCCCACTTCGTCACACCCCTCGCACGTTTCGCGGCCCCGCAGGGAGCTCCACCGAATGCCCCAGCATCGCCGCCCCCACCCGTCAGCCACGCCCACCTCGGCACACCCCTCACACGTTTCGTGGCCCCGTAGGGGGCTCCACCGAAGGCTCCAGCGCCACCGCCCGCACGCGCCAGCCACGCTCACTTCGGCACGCCCCTTTAAACGCTTCGCGGTCGCATAGGGGGCCCCGCAGAAGGCCACAGCGCCACCGCCCGCGTGCGCCAACCGCGCACACTTCGGCACACCCCTCACACGTTGCGTGGCCCCGCAGGGGGTTCCACCGGCGGTTCCAGCGCCGCCGCCCGCGTGCGTCAGCCACACGCGTCGGCGCACCCCTCACCGAAGGAGGACGAGGACGAGGACGAGGAGGAGGAGTAGCAGGCGAACGATTGCCAAACAAACCCGCAGAAGGTAAAGGATACTTAAACTACAACAAATAAATTCAAATACATTGGAATATATGTAACGTAATCCTAAGAACCACACATAAAATCACTTCCATCACAATAAACTCAAATGACTGCATCGAAATTTAAAGGACCACACAGGGATTCAACGGAACCCAGAGAAACCAGAGGAAATCCAAACATATTCAAAGAAACATACATAAATTGAGCGAAACTCAAAGAAACCACAGGAAAATTGAAATAACTACAAGAAATTCAATTAAATTGTAAGAAACCCAAAGAAACTGACAATATATCAAAGGCGTTCAAATAAACCACATGAAATTTAAAGAAATGTAATACAACCCAACGAATTCCAAAGACAGCCAAACAAATATCAGCAATTCAATGACATTCAATGGTATTCGATGAAACCAAATGGATCCCATCGAAACTTCAAAGAAATCTAGCGAACTTCAACGAAACCCAACGAACGTCGAACATCTAACAACATTTCAATGACATTCAATGATAACCAAGGAAACCACATGGAATTCATTGTAATCCAAACAATGTAGCAGCAACGCAGGGAACTTGATGACAACTCACAGAAGCTCAAGACATTACAATCAATTTATGCAATCCGCTCGAATTGTTGCAACGTGTGCCGCAGCCCGCGCCGATTTGCCATTACTTTCGCATGGTTCATGTTTGGGAGCATGGTTGATTGTGTTTTACTAGATGGCGTGTGTTTCGTAACTTGTATACATTTCGCTGCAAGGCTCAGCCGCGTTGGGCCTGCACTGCGGGAGCGTGCGCAGGATCGAATCCCTCCTCCTCCACTCGTCGTTCTCATCCGCCCTCGGCCCTGGATGCAAGGGCCCCGCCCCAGACTTCCGAGGGGGGGGGAGGAGGAGGGGGAGGAGGAGGAGAAGGAGAAATGCGAGGAGGATAATGGGGATGAGGAAGAGGATGGAGTGGGTGATGGTGATGATCGCGATGATGACTCATAGGCCTCGTACGGCCCATATGGCTCATAGGGCTCAGAGGGCCCATATGGCGCATAGGGCCCATAGGCCTCATACTGCCCACCCATATGCATCATAGGGCTCATCGGCCTTATACTGCCCATATGGCTCATAGGCCTCATGCGGCATCGGGCTCATAGGATCCACGCGGTTCATGCGTGTCGTACGGCAGATCGGGCTCATCGGGCCCACGTGGCTCATAGGGCTCCTAGGCCTCATCGGTGTCATAGGGCCCGTCGGGCTCATAGGGCTCATAAGGCTTCGTAGGGGTCAGTTGGTTCATAGGGCCGTTGTCTCGGGGCTATTGGGGCTTCGTTTTCGGGGCTCTCAGGGGCGTGCGTCGGGGCTACTACGACTACTGCTACTGCGGCCACTTGTCCTACTTGCACTACTGCGTAATAGTATCTACTGACCTTCGGTCCATCCCGTCACTATAGAGGGTGGGATCGTTGGGCCTCTTGTGTGGCTCTCGGGGCATCCTGGAGGGAAGGGGCTGAAAATTTGGATTGTCGGCTCGGGCCCCCCATCTTGGGCCTCTTGGGGCCGCCTTGGGGCTCTGTTGGACCGTCTTGGGCACGTCGGAACGTGGCAGACAAACAGAAGCAGTGCGTCTAGGTGGACGCGTTGGCAGGAAACGCACAAGTGACCAAACGTCACTCGAAACGCTCGAAGCACAGAGGTGTAGCCAATCGCCACACGAACGTACTCGACGTCGGAACGTGGCGGAGCCGATCTACGTTGAGCGTCGACGCCTGGTTGTCCAGCTTGGCACCGTCGATGAACAGCCTTGCAGGGATCACAGCGTCGGGACCGTGCCGCGTGACAATATCGTGCGTGTGGTAGTTGTCGCACAACAAGTGCGGCTGGCCTCTGTGCAACATGATCTCCGACTCCTCAGTCCGCCACTTCCGCGCGAGCACTTCGTAGAAGGGCACCGTCGGTGCATATTCCCTCTTGGCAGTGCGGCCCTTCCGCGTGCTCACGGGCATCTTAGTATAGCGCAGGCAATCGCGACGAACGTCGTCGCCTCCTAACACCTTGTAGACGACCCTCGATGCATTTCTGTCGTGTTGCAACTCCCGAGAAAGGTTTTCGACTCCGACTCCTTTCGGCTTAGTGATCAGGACACATAGTTTGACCAACAACGATGCAGAGACCTCGCCACTGAACCACAATCCTAACAGGGTTTCGCGCAGCAGCCGAGGATAATTTGGCGCCTTGCTCTCTGCGTCTCCTCTCACAATGCTGGTGCCCAGTCTGCGGTCCCTAGAGCTGGCAATGAACTGCCCCGATCTCAACAAGGCCCGACCAGCCTTCCTGAAACTCTTGAAGGAATTCGCCAGCTTCCCATCCCTGGTGGCGCGCCCTGCCGACCGACCTGAAGAGCGAGCCCGTTCCCCGCCCATGAGAAACTCCAGCCAAAATGGCTGGTTACGCAGATGCCTGCCCGAAGACAGGGAGGCCGATCACTGGGCGTCGCTCGGACGCTCATTCCCTGTTTTTTTCTTTTTTTTTTTTCGGCGACGTGCGTGGTTTTTCTATTTATGCAGAATGATCAAGGATGCTCCTCGATGGCCCCCGCCGAAAGGACAGGGCACGCGCCCGAGCGACGCCGAGATCAGGCCCA
>CAUYUJ010018060.1:59881-158931 GCA_963575745.1 Prorocentrum cordatum
CCTGGTATGCTTTTGGAGGCCCCACCCACAGAAGCTTGAACGCACGTACCATCGAAACCCTCTTCTTGACGAGACTATCGGCATTTCGCTTCGAACATTTTCGATCGACGAGTTGCATACCGTTCACCTGGGCATTATGAAAGTGTGGATAGGGTTTGTGTTGTGGCAATTGCTGCCAGCAAACATATACGACTTACGCGTGCATCTGCAAGACGATTTGATAACACAGGGTTTGCAGCACTTAATGGTCGACCTACGCACATGGTACTCAGTCGAGCGCACCAGGCGAGGCCTGAGTCAGAATGCAATCACTGAGATAGGAACCCTTACATCGACGATGATTGGCAGTAGACGTGCACCGACAGTAAGCACAAAAGCGGCAGAAACGAAATGGCTGTTTTTCTTCATGGTCGAGTTTGCTAAGAAGCACGCACGCAAATTAGATCCCACTGCCCCTGGACGAGAGATTGTCGAATCAGGTGTCGCGCTGCTTCGATGGTGCGAGCTGATCAGAGACAAGCCCCGACATCTAGACGATGCGACCTGCTCGCAGCTAGAACTTCTCGGCACGTTGCATTGTAGCCTTGCGGAGGAAGCTGGAGTGCCGATGATGCCCAAACACCACATGTTTCGACATTTATCAGAGATGGCTCGATATAAGGGCAACCCCCGATTTTTCAATACATATCTCGACGAGTCGATGAATGGGGACATTGCGAAAGTGGCGGCAACATGTCATCGCATGCGTTTCGAACGTCAAGTCTTTAGGAAGTGGGGGTACAAGTCTGAAGGAGACCGCCGTGCTGTTTCTTGTTCGTGTCTGCTTGCTTGCATGTGTTTTGTTCGGTCATGTGCTGGCAAGTGTGCTCGTTGAGTTCAACTATAGCACAGAAGTTTGCCCAGTGAAATTCACGAGGTTCCGGGGGCTCGATGGAAGAGATGAGGGGGGGGGGGGGCAAGGAGGGCAAGGAACTTGTGGAATGGGGGAAGGGGCGGGGAGGAAGGACAACGGCGGAGACAGGAGGGGCCGAGGGATGGAGGAATGAAGAGTGAGACGGGTGAGGTCATTGCTAATCCTCTATCACTGTTGCCTCTCCTGCGGCGCGCCGCTGTCGTCGATTATGGCTCGCGTTCCCGATCAGCCGCCCGACATGTCGAGTAAGGCAGCCATCGCCGCCTACAAGGCCCCCTTTGTTTTGTGATAAGTCAACGTAACCTCCCCGCGGTTTCACTAGCGTCCCCCCGCGCACCCTTCGCGCGTTTCCCAAGGACCCAAGATGCAGCGCACCGTCATCGAATCCATTTACTGATATCGGGCGAAAGAAAAAGTACACGCAAGGCAGGGAGGGATGGGGCATCGGAGAATCACATGGGCGGGGCAGCAACACAAAGAAAAGACTAACAGAGTTTTGGGAGGCGGAGACCTGGGAGTATCCAATTATGCCAGGGAGTGTGCTAACCTCATACGGAGCTGTCATGGTAAGTCCATCGACCAGCTGAAGCAGCAGAAGCTAGTATTTGATTTTGCGAACTCGCACCTTACAGAGTACGAACGCAACTTAGATGCGTTTGAGGCCGCGCACTTGCATTTTGCGAATGTGTTCTTTGTTGGCAGCATATGCATACGTCGCATGTTCTCTGTGAGCACGTCGGTTTGGCAAATCATAGGTCGATTACGTGTACGTTAGTTATTGTTCGGCGTTTGTTCGTCCCCCCCATCCCTCTTGCACCCCCTCCTCTCCCCAGGTTTGCAGCGGGTGCGGTTCGCAAAGCTTACAGTTCAGATTGAATGGGGCACGTACTGCAGAATTCGACAAGTATACTAGGCACCTCTCAGAGGACCTGCTGACACTGGAAGGCCAATTACATTGTGTATTTACAGTTCTACGGCTCCGTGAACAGGGTTTACTGACGATAGCGGTGGCCCCACTCACTCATCCTACTCGCTCCTCCTCATCGATCCCCGCCCCCATCGCTCCTTCCAGTTGGAATGCTCGCAATGGCTACGCTACTTGAATGCGAGCAACCACGGTCGCTGCCTGGAGAATGTTTACGGCTACGAAGATGAAGACCTAAAAGTATATAATTCGAATCGCATGGTTGAATTTGCAACATCCTTGTGCTTGCTGGCTCATTCAAGACGGGTGTGGACACTCATGGAGAAGCCTGCCCAACGCATCATGAATCTACACCCGTGCATGATTTCCCTTGTCAAGATGTCCCGAGCGTGCATGATTACAACATACATGGGCGCCTTCCAGAAAGACCCTCCCATCCCGAAATGTACGAATCTCATTACAACGTTACCTGACAGCTGCCATGCACGGCTAAAGCTCAAGAAACCAAAATGCACCACCGATCCAGATCGCAAAGCAAAGTTTCACCGCAAGGAAGGAACCTGGACGATTGGCGGTAAGGACAGTCGGGGGTTCCACAATGGCGAGTCCTCTCCCTGCTCCGCCCCCTCCTATTCCTCTTCCTCTTGGCCCCCGCCCCAAGCCCGTGCCCAAGGAGCTAAAAGGCACAGAACATTACCCGCCAGCTTACGGCTGTGCATTATGGGCAGCATGGAATTCGCGTCAAGGTGGCCCCTTCCTGCACGAGTTTAACAAGTACATTAGTGAAGGGCAGGCCGAACGTCTGGCAAAGAAGGTGGAGAAGGTCCTGGCAAAGAAAAGGCAAAGGAAGCAGATGCCTATAAGCGAAAGCAAAGTTGGCAAGATGCTGCTGAAGGTTCGCAAGAAGCCTGCTAAGAAGAGGTGAGGCGCGCGTTGATGGTGACTTTGTCGACTTGCGGAGTTTCACGCTCTGCTGAAAATGAAAGGAGCTATTCGATCCTTCGATCACTTGCTTCCCCCTGTGGCTCCTCCTTCTGGTAGCACCTTCAGGAGAGTCCGATGAGATTCGATTATGTTCGCTCGAGTGCGACAGGATATATTGGGACGGCGGTGCGATGATATTCGATTCGGTTCGCTCTGTTAGCACCTTCTGGGATGACGGTGCGATGAGATTCGATTAGGTTCGCTCGGGAGAGGCATGCTATATTGGGTAGGGGGACAGCCAGTGGAGAGCCCGAAACCATATCGAAACTCATCGCAACTCATCGCAACTCATCGCGAAACTCATTGCGACGTGAATCGTCCGTTCCAGGAGGGGACGACGATGAGGACAGCGAGTATTGGAGTTGCAGGGCGTTGGAGGTGGGAGGTGGAAGCATGAGGACGGTGAGGGAAGGATGGGCCATGCAGTGGGGGAGGGATGATGAAGTACTCCGACGTTCGCGAGCCACCGCAAGCGCTCATGGCGTTGCAGTGCCCCCCCCCCTCGCGAGATCCACCCTTGGGGACGGCGGGCGGGCGGCAATGGGCCGCTACTGGGTCGACGTCAGGGACGAGAAGGTGAAGCTCGTCTCAAAGGACGACGTCAAAGGAAGGCGGGAGGACGAGAAGAGCAATCGGCTCGCGGTTTCACAGGGCGACAAGCCAAGGAGAGCATGGCCCGACAGGAGATATGCACCAGATGACAACCATGAGAAGAAAACAGCTCCGAAAGAAGAGAAGCACACTGAAGGCCGCGAACAAAAGCGGAATCAGGATACGAAAGATGGCAAGATGCGAAGTACGGAGACGACAGGTCGGACATATGCGAAGAGAGGTGAAGGTCATGACCAGGATCAGAAGAGAGAATGCCCGACGGATAAGGAAACACGTGAAAGCAAGGCCCAGGAACGGAGGGTAACTGACAAGAAGCGAAGTGAGGATAAGCCAGGTCATGAGGATCTGAAAGAAGAGAAGACGCGTGAAGACCAATCCAAAGGCCAGAGGAGAGATGCGGAAGATGGCAAGATGCGAAGTAAGGATACTAAAGGTCGGCAAGACGAGAAGACACGTGAAGGCCAGGACAAGAATCAGAGGAGAGAAAGCCCGACGGATGAGGAGGACCGTGAGAGCGAGGCCCAGGATTGGAGGATAGATGACAAGAAGCGAAGTAAGGATAAGAAAGGTCGGAAAGACGAGAAGAAGAGTGAAGGCCATGACCAGGGTCAGAGGAGAGACAATCCGACGGGTGAGGAGAAGCGTGAACGCAAGGCTCAGGATCGGAGGATATATGACAGGAAGCGAAGTGATAAAAGTGAAGGCCACGACAGGGACCCCATGAGGGACACGAACGATGGCAGTATGCAAAGTAAGGATCAGCCAGATCTGACTGGAGGGATGACACGACGTAAAGAACGTACACGTCCGACAGGCTGCGACAAGAAAAGGAAACGGCGTGACGACAAGAAATGCAAGAAGGACGAGACGACTCGTGACTGCCAAGCAGCGGATCGGAGTAGCGATCCGAACGACAAACTGCGCAGGACGGAGAAGAAATGTCGGCATGATGAGCAAGGCGAATATCATGACACGGGTCGGAGGAACGTTGGGAAAGAGAGGGGCCGCCCGAAAGAACGAACCACCGAATGGAATGAGCAACCGAATGAGAGGGATGGCCCGACAGAAAAGCATAATACGAAGAAGAAGACAAAGAAGAAGAAGGATAAGAAGAAGAAGCATAAGACAGAGAAGACGAGGAAGACGAAGAGCAGAAGACCAAGCCCGTCGGTGGAGATGATTGAAGCGGACTCAGGATCGGCAACATTAGTCGATTCTCCAGCCAAGTCATTCGAATGCGATTGGGACGGAGAAGACGGAACACACGAGTTCGAAGCATTCCGTGACAACCTCAGGGCTTTGGATCCATATAGCGGTGGTAGATTCGATTCTGATTGTCGACAGCTGCACGCCATGTTTGCGGACAAAGACTTCTTTAAAGGTATCGGGAAGACGCTAAAAAGTGTTATTTCAATGGGAGCGCGGACGCCTGAAGATGAGGAAAGCCGAAAGCAAAGTGAAGCCGACAAGCCAAAAGATAAGGAACGCCGAAAGAACTCAAAGATGAGGGGGGGGTCGGAGGGCGTGCGCACGCGGCGCACGCCGTGAGACGGCGCTGGACACTACCAGCTGCCGACTCGCGTTCGCGAGAAAATCATACCTCCAAAGTTCGTCCCCCCATTCTTCTACTTACCATTCTTTTACTCCTCCTCCTCCTCCTCGTCCTTCTCCCTCTCCTACGTCATTCCTTCACTGACTCGTCCTCTACTCGAGCCCCGTCCTGGCCCCTCACCCCGCGGCCCCTCATTGCCACAGGAGGTGCCCGACCGAGGGGAGCTAAGGGATGCATGGGGACAGTCGGGGCGTTTCACACGCTGCAGCGATGGCGTTGGTTTGAGCCAGTTTCGACACCAATTCCAGGTTTCATTGGAGCCCCAGTTTGATCTGTAGCGATGGCTTTGGTTTGAATCAATTTCGACATCAATTTCAAGTTTCATTGGAGCCCCAATTTGAGCGGACATCCAACCGTCGCATCAACTTAATGAACATCGCGGGATCTACTCGCGCGGTTCATCTATGAACCGCGCGAGTAGCGTGGAGGCGGTGGTCACAGTGGTGGGGGAGAGGGCGGGGGGGGGGACGGGAAGACGGAGGAGGAGGACGACCTTATGGACGGCGTGGCCGATGAGGTGCCGAACGCAAGAGGGAAACATACGGAGGAGGAGGAGGAGGAGGAGGAGGAGGGAAGAGGAGGAGGAGGATGAGGAGGAGGACGAGGTGCACTGACGACGGAGGAGGACGAAGATGGAGGAGGGGGAGGGATGATAGGGAAAGAAATGTCGGATCAGGGGGAGACATGGAGATAAGGAAAAGGAGGAGGAGGAGGAGGAGGAGGAGAAGGAGGAGGAGGGAGGAGTTCACAGGAGGACGAACACGTGGTGGATACGGCGCTGACCGAGTCGAGGCGGCGAATCGCGCGCGTGCCTTTCTTTGGCGGGCAAAGGAGTTCAAGGAGGGGGAGGGGGGAGAGGACAGGGACATCGAGGGCGACGTCAGAAAACACAACGCAGGAGGAGGTGGAGGAGGAATCGGCACCGCCATGGGGTCAATGCAAAAATAAACAGAGGAAGAGAAGGAGGAGGATGAGGAGGAGGAGGAGGAGGTGAGGAGGAGGAGGAGGAGGAGGAATCGAGACAATGGAGCCATCTTCAAAGCGGCGCAGGGTGGCATGAAGACGCTGCGCGCCTCCCTCAAACAAGAATACGGCACGCGAAAAAAAAGAGGAGGAGGAGGACGTGGAGGACCTCGCGCTGGCGGTGCAACCGCCCGCGCCGAGAGCGGTGCGTCGCGACGAAGATCCGCGGCGAGGGAGGGGGAGGAGGAGGAAGAGGAGGAGGAGGAGGAGGAACACTAATAATAATATTATGAGAAACGCTGTACATGCTTAATGTTTAAACGGGTCGCTCCTGGAATGGGCCGACACGGGGGGGCTGGCGAGGCTCGCCACGAGACGCGCGCGTCGATTGGGAAAGTAGCGAAACGATGACAGGAAAAAGGGAGGAGGAGAAGGAGGAGGACGGAAAGGGGGGGAAAGGGAGGGGGACGGACTGCCGCAGCGGGAATGCCGCAACCAATGGAGATATAATGCGATGACATCGTGCAGACAACCTCGAGGAAACGCGCAGCGTGATTAGGAAGGAAAAGGAGGCAGGAGGCAGGAGGACGCTCCAGGAGGAGGAGGGAGGGATGGAGGGGGAGGAAGAGGAGGAGGAGAAGGAGGAGGACGGGACGGGACGCACAGTTTCGGGCGCTGGCTGCGAGCGGACTTGCACCTTTCAACGGGATGTCAAAGCCCAGCTGCATGCATGCATCGTCATCATCGTCATTCCACATCATCGTCATTGCATGCATAATCACGCATACCCATCATCATCATCACCATAGCCATGCAGCGAGCGAATGTACTCGCATGAATATATATATATATATATATATATATGTATATATATATATATATATGCATAATGTAAATATATTGTTTATCAGTGGCTGCGAAGTACGGAATCACCAACTTGAATTGCGCCGACTTCTCGGAAAACAAGATCATATGCGTGTAAGATGTTGTGTTCTTAGCCACGCGTTGTGCATTGGTTGGAGTATGTGAGAGACGTTGTGGGGTGATCGTTCAGAGGTGGTCGTCGCGCATATGTTAACATGCGCGTGCTCTCGGCTTGCGCATGTGTTTAACTGCGCACATGTTAACATGCGTTCCCGACATCGCCCTGCGTTCCCGACATCTCCCTGCGTTCCCGACATCTCCCTGCGTTCCCGACATCTCCCTGCGTTCCCAACATCATGTTGCTTCGCCCTGCGTTCCCAACATCATGTTGCTTCGCCCTGCGTTCCCAACATCATGTTGCTTCGCCCTGCGTTCCTGAAGCTGGGAACGCAGGCTGCGTTCCCAGGGACCTCTGGGAGGGCGGCGAGGCGTGCATGCGCGCTGGGGCCCGTCTGGTTCGTCGTCTTCCTGGAGGTGGTGGGAGTGGTCGGCGCCGAGCTCACGCACGGGCAGGCCCCCAACACCGAGGTCTACTACGACGACGAGGTGAACGTGGACATGAAGGAGTTCTGGCTCGACGGGCCCATGGACTCCTCGATGCATGTGGGCGCGCTGCCGGTCGAGGTCCACTCCATCGGCGGACATGCTGCGTCCGCAGGGAGCAGCGGAGGGGGCCCGCCGCGCGAGCGCGCGGCGCCGCCGGCTGGCCCCACCCCCCAGGGCCCGACCCGCGCACCCCCCGACCCCCCCGATGGGGATCCATCGTCCTGGATCAGAGGTTGGGGTCTTTTCGGCGTCAGCTGGAAGGACATCGGCAACCGCGCTTACTGGTTTGCCGAGGGGATGGGTGGGGGTACCTTCAGGGCCGTGGGGAGTTTCAGGTCGGCCTTCTCGACTCGCGAGGCAGGAGGCTGGCTGAGCTCAGATGGTGGCTGGGTGCTGTACATGGCGGACCAAATGGGCCTCTCCCTGTTCGGCTCCGCGTGGCCGCTGATCGCCGGGCTCGTGGTTGTCTTCGCCAGCGCCGGGGTGGTCGCGCTCTTGGCCCGCATCCTGAGGACGCTCTTCGCACCCTGCAGCTGGGCAGCTTGGACCTGTGGCTTGGTGCTGGCGTGCTGCCCCTGCCCGAGGCGCCGAACGCCTGGCGAGGTCAAGCTCGACAAGCTGGTCCCGCCGGCGGCGCCACCGCTCACCGATGTGGTGTGGCACGGGCCGACTACAGGGGCCGACCCGACGACCGACTGGTACCGCAAGAGCATCAAGGAAGGTCGGGGCTCCAAGCGCGGCCAGAACGACCTCATGATCAGGGTGGACTACCGGGTTGCCCGGCCCAAGCTCAACATGAAGTCTCCTGAACGCATCAATCGCCAAGGATTGTGGGTAGAGTATGATTCTGTGAAGGGCGCCAGCGACAAGAGTTTTCGGCGCGAGTTGGAGCAGCGGGATCCTCGCTGGCTTCACCTGTGCCGTTCCTCAAGCTGTACCGGGTGCAAGGGTCGCGAGAACGAGCTGCACTGCAAGGAGTACGCCGCCCTCGACAATGAAGCTATTGTGGACCTCGGTGACTACTCGAAGTTCACTCCCTGCCGAATCTTCGTCTGGCTCTGGAGGGGGACGGGCCTTGTCTACAAGTTGTTGCTGTACATCCTCTCGCGGTTCCCATGTTGTGATGCATGCCTCTGCCGCCGGCGCCGCCGCCGTCGCAAGACTGGCGACGCGGAGCCTGGCGTGCAGGGGTCAGTGGCAAGGCTACTTGATCAGGAGTCCGAGTCCGAGGTGGACGCCGAGGACAACCCCTGCGAGGCGGTGAAGGTGGGGCTCATGATCAAGGGCAAGATGCGTCCACTAGCACCTGAGGGTTGTCGGGGCGCTGCGCGCGGGGACCCCACTGTGCTGTTGGTGGAGGATGGGCGAGCCTCGGACCTCCCACTCCCGAGCGAGGGGAGCGCAACGGCTTGCCTCTGTGAGCATCACCGGCAAATCTACATGGTCCTGCGCTACGGCGAGAAGTGCTCTCAAGTGACCTGTTTCCGGGAAGCGGTGGGCATGGCCTCGGGGGTCACGCTCTGCCTGCGACACCTTGGGGGCGATGCAGCCCGTGCGATCCACGACAACCCAGCAGGGGTCGGGTTCTTCGCAGGACTGCGGCGCCGAGCTCGGCGGAGCCCCGCACCGCGGAGCCGCGCGCCGGAGCGGGCGGCTGCCACCCCGGCCCGGAGTCGCACTCCAGAGCGCTCCGCTCCAACGACCTCTGCTCGAGAGGCGCCCTCCAGCCCTGGCGACCCCGTCCCGGCGCCGGCTGGGCCACCGAGCGTGCGCTTCGAAGCGCCGCCGGTTCCAGACTTCCCCAAGCCGCCTACTCCGCCACCCATGCCCCTCGGGCAGCACTTCATCATACGGGCGAGGGTACATTGGCCAGAAGGAGCGCAGTGGATGATTTTCAGAGGAAATGCAGTCGACGCCGCCGCGGCCAGCACAGTGGCCGATTACTTCGACGGTGCGTTGGCGCTCGAGGTGGCAGACCCGTCCGGCATCACCATCCGCTTTCTCGTGAAACCTGACGGCGTCATCCGTGCACCGTCCACGGGACCCTCCGGGCGCCTGCCCGCAGGGTTCATCGAGGAGATGCTCCACCACGCACCCCTGGGATGCGAGGAGCTCGGCGTCAGCGTCTCGGCGACCAACGTACCCGAGAAGGTCTGGCACAAGCTGGCAGCTTGGCATGGTCTGCCCGTGGGCGGCCGAGCCGGCCCACTCAGCGAGGCTCGCTGGCGGCTGCTCAAGGAGAAAGTGGTCAGCCTAGTCAAGTGGCATCCCGAGGGGGGCGTGGCGCCCAGTCCGAGCTTCGAAGCGCAGGCCACCGAGGCGGACGCCAAGCTGCGCAGCCACTGGCAGCGGCTCGATCGCAGCAGCTCACCCAAGCCGCCCTCAGGGTCAACAAGACGGAGCTCTCGTTCGCCGTCAGCCGAAGGCGGGCGGGCAGCCAACTCCGAGGCGCCAGTGTCAGGGGAGAGTCATCAAGGAGACGAAGGAGGAGACATGATGGCCTGCTACTTGGAGGAGAAGGCCCGTGGGTCGAGCGATGCAGCAGCGGTGCAAAGTGTGGCTGCCGGCTTCGATGAGGAAGCCCAGCAGGTGCTCGCCGGCCTCATCCGATACGCTCAATACCTCGAGCAGCAGACGAACGAGCCCGAGGAACTCGCACGGCTTGATGGGCACATTGGCAGTTGGGAGGCGCTCCAGCAAGTGCCCTCGCGACCGCAGACCCCAGAGGCAACGCCTAGCAGCCTCCAAGGGCTCCTCGAGCTCTCCCGAGCGCCACCGCTCGCAGGGGCCGCCGGCCTCCCCGGCCGACAGCGTGCCCCTGTTCGAAGCGCGCCCGCCTCTCTCGCCAGCAATCGCTCCGCCGGCCTTTCCTGTCGGACAGCGGGGCGCCGGCCTCCCAGCTACCACGGCTGGGTTGGGCCCGGTTGTCCGCCCCCAGGCTCCAAACATCGGGTCCCTGTTCTGCTACGACCAGCACGTCAGTGACTTGGGCCTGCCCCCAGGTTTGACCACAGCGCCAGCGCGCTACGCCGCTGGGGCCCGAGAGGACAGCGGGGGCGCCGACCCGTTCGGCCTCGTGCAGCCCGGGGCAACATTAGACGCGAACACCGCAAGGATGCTCCACGCCTTGGAGGGGGTCGCCAGTGCCCGGCAGGGCGACAAGGCAGCCCAGCGAGGGACAGTGGCGGCACTGGGCCGGGCCGAGGAGTTGGACGTCTACCTGGCGCGCGGCTGCGGCCAACTGACCGTGGAGGTCTGCGACGAGGTCCTCGGACGTGAGCTGTTCTACGCCCTGCGCCGGACCTGTGAGCAGAACAAGGCCCTCATGCTCGCCGTCGAGACGCCCACAACGGTGTCCAATCGGATCGCGATGGCGTGCGCCTCGCTCAGCGTCGGCGGCAGCAGCCTGGACAACCTGGCCCCGTGGTCGGCCTCTGTGGCGGACTTCCCGACCTGCAAGACGGTCGCGTTCGATAAGTACAGTGCGCCGCATGACACAAAGCTAGAACCTAGGCCCAGGGCCCCCGTGGTCTTCGACCAGTGGAAGCGGCAGGCCCAGAACATGACCAGGTTCTTCGGGCTCGTCTTCGGACGAGAGCACGTTAGGGAGCGTCTGGATTGCCTGGAGACTCTCGCGCGGGAGTGCGAGAAGGATGACCGCGCTTTCCCGCCCAAGTTCGTCTATGAGTTGTGGGAAGAGCTGTGGGCGACCTGGTGCGAGCGACTCCGAGAGAAGAAACGAGGCCTTCTGCGTGTGCTGCAGACGGACAACCCTCGGAAGGAGGATCTCAAGATGGCGGCCTTTGCTCCCCGGCCGGACGGACGTCCAGCGTTCGTCTTTCCCAACGTCTTCGACCTCGAGTCCCCCACAGGCTATTACCAGGAGGTCGTGCGCCCGCGGCAGCAGCGCTACCTTCAGACCGTCCTCAACGACTCGATGCACGGGGCGCGTGGCGCCCCGGGCAAAGCTGGGGAGGTCAGAGGAGAAGGAGATGATCCAGCCACAGAGCCTCAGGAACAACGAGCTGGAGCCACCCCCAAGAAGAAGCCTAAGGCCAAGGCCCAGCCGAAAGCCAGCTCCGCACGGGCCGCGTACCCTGCGGGCAAACGGCTGAACGCCCAGGAGATCAAGCTGTCTGTCCGGCACGCGCCCTGCGACAAGCAGGGCAAGCCGCTCTGCTGGGGCAATTCGACCTGGATAGGCTGCAAGAAGGGGGCCTCGGGGTGCTCACACTCGCACGAGCTCATCAAAGGACTGAAGGACGTGCACTGGACCGTGCAGTGCCAGCTCCTCAGGCGGGGTGGGCTCCGCAACGCCGCCAAGATCGACCCAGCTTCGGTCAATGGGAGAATCGCACGGCTGAGGGCCCAGGCGAAGACTGAGGCGGACAGCAAACGGGCCGCAGGTGCTGGCGCAGCGGAGAGCCAACCCGCCAAGACAGGTTGGGCACCGCCTGACGAGTACTCCGAGGTCCAGTGCACCGAACTGGAGTCGGAGCTTCGGGAAGCCGCTCAGGGGCCCGATGCGACCTGGCTCGAGGACCCGCGCGCCGACAGCCCGGCCCTGGTTGGGACGAGTGTCTGCGCAGATGAAGGAGCCCTGGACCAGCGGAAGCTGCTCGAGGCCGTCCAGGAGAGCGGGGCACTCGACCCCGTGAGCTATGCCAGTGACTACATGCGGTCGCATGTCTTGGCACGTCTTGCTTGCGCCCGCGTGCGCGAGGAGGAGCTTTCAGTTGAACAGGTGCTCCTCGAAGCAACGCGCCAAGGTGGGCCCACTCTGGCCGCCGAGGCTAGCGAACTGCTGGACCGCCTCGGGGCGAAGGCTGGCAACCTGGGAGCTGACCCTGACGTCATCATAACGCCAGTGCGGTGGGACGCTGAGAAGTCGGTGGGTCAAGGCTCTGTCACAGTGCAAGGCCATACTTGGCGCTACCTCGACTACCAGGACCAGCTGCCGTTGGACGAGTGCGTCGCGAAGCGATTACAGGTGGCCGCCGGTGTCTCGGAGGAACGGCAGTGCCTCCCACTCCACCTGGCGGCCGCCAAGCTTTGGGTGCAGCTGGAGACTCCACCCGACGCCCAGCAGGTCAAGGACCTGGCCCTTGAGATTCGCAGAGACCTCCTGGAGAAGGCTACCGACGCGGCCGCTGGCCTCGCCGATGCCCCGCCCTGGATATCCCCCAGGGAGGCTGAGGTCCGGATGCGCATCCACGACGCAGTGCATCGCGACCACGACAAAGATTTCAGATGCGTTGCCCTCTTCCCGTGCGAAGCATTGGAGGAGGTGGTACTTAGAGTATGGCGAGCGGATCACTGGGGTCACCTGGATATCGATACAGTCCTCCCCGTGGGAGAGCCCAAGCAGGAGTGCCACGTGATTATCCATCGCGGGCATATGCGTGTCCTCCACCCTCCGCCTGGAGCCGACGGCCAGCGAGTAGCAGACGAGCTCATCCGCACCTGGGCCACGAGCGGAAAGGACCGCAAGGAGCTCCCCACCATGGGCTGGGAGACGTACCTCGCCTCGGAGGAGGATGGCAGTCCGGTGGTGGCCAGTAAGCCTCCCCCGTGCCAGCATTGCAGAGCCCTTGCAGCACAGCAGCAGCAACGCGGGAGAGCCGCCGGCGGGGCAACCGCCGCAGTCGAGCTCACCACCGAGGTAGAGTGTCCAGACTTCGGGGACTTGGAGCCTCTGCGATTGAGACCCGCGTTCGCGTGGGGACTCAGGACGCGGGAGATTTTCGCCGGTACCGGGCGTTGGACGCAGGCCATGAAGGATGCGGGCATCGCCACCAGCGAGTCTGTCGAGTACTTCGGGCAGCCGTTGCTCGGCAAGGACCCCAGGCCGCAGTTCGACATACGCGACCCGCTGGTGCGGGAGCGCCTGTGCCAGGAGTTCAGCGCGCCTCCCGGCCCCGACGAAGCCAACGTGCTGCAGTTCGCCCCGCCCTGCGTGAGCCATTGCCCCTGGCTGCTGGCAGCAGGAGGGACGAGGACTTTCGAGTGCCCAGATGGAACCGGAGAGCGGCAGATCGAGATCGACGGCAACGTATTCGGGGAGTTCGCGTGCATAGGGGCGAAGCGGGGCTACGAGGCGGGACGAGAGTTCCTCATCGAGTCGTCAGCACGGGATGGGCGGTACCCTAAGCTGTGGGACCGCCCCTGCATGCGGGCCCTGATGCGCGCGACTGGAGCCCGAGTTCTCGCCATAGACATGTGTGAGTGGGGGCTCGCACCACCGGACGAGCCACAACATCGGTATCAGAAGCGGACCTGGTGGTTGGCATCACTCGGGCTTTACCCCTATGCCTTGATCTTGGCCAGGAGGTGCACAGGCCAGCACACGCATCGCACGTTGGAGGGCGGCCTACCGTATGATCTGACGGACGCCCAGGTGGAAGCCTACAACCTCGATGTGCGCACGCGGCTCAGCAAGGCCGAGGCCAGCGAATTGATCAACCTCAGCACCAAACTGGGCGAGGCCGGCGGGTGCTACGGCCTCGACAGCGACGGGGTCACCGTCACGCTGCCCCCAGACGACAAGCTGATCCGCGTGAACCAGCTCATCGCGCGGGCCGCCCCAGACAATTTCCACTGGGCGAGGATCGATTTCCGCACTAAGCAGCACTACTCCGCTTTGCCTGAGAACCAGTGGGCCCTCTACTTCGGGAAGACCCCCGAGGGCGAGCTCCGCTTCGCCCTCGGCAAGCAGGCCCCGCCCAACCTGGAAGGTGGAGGACGCGTTCCCAGCGGTACTCCCCAGCTCAGCGCTGCGGTGAAAGGAGAGCTGGGAAGCGCAAGCTTCGGACTGGGACTACGGGGCATGCGGGGGACTCAGCACGCGGGGCAGTATGCACCGCGGCTGTGCGCTGCCTGGGCAGCCGTGCCCAAGGCAGCGGCTGCCGGCACCGCCCCAGAGAAGCTGGAACAACAGATCGCCGCTATGGACGCCGAGGCGCGGGCTTTGGAAGAGAAGTTGGAGAGCAAGGTGGCGCGGGCCGGGCGTTCTGACGCCCTGGAACAAGACCCCCCCCCCCTCTTTTCAGCCTCCGGCCTGTGCGGGAGAGGGCGGCAGTACCGAAAATGGGGCCATCAACGAGCACAGCGTGAAATGCGGCAGCCTGAAGCAGAGCGCCAACACCTACTGCCTGCCCCATTCGATATGGAGAAGCTCAATGGAGGTCGAATTCGACGGGGGCTCAAAGGGCCACCGGAGAGGTGGTCGTTCAAAGGACGACTACCTGGAGAGGAACGTGGCGGAGGCGGACGGCATGAGCTTTTTTTCTTTTTTTTTTTTTTTTTTTTTTTTTTGTTTTTTTTTTTTTTCTTTTTTTTTTTTTTTTTTTTTTTTTTTTTTTTTATTTTTTTTTTTTTTTGTTTTTTTTTTTTTTTTTTTTTCTTTTTTTTTTTCTTTTTTTTTTTTTGTCTGTTTTTTTTCTTTTTTTTTTTTTTTTTTTTTTTTTTTTTTTTCTTTTTTTATTTTTTTTTTTTTTTTCTTTTTCTTTTTTTTATTTTCATTTGTTTTTTTTTTTTTTTTTTGTTTTTTTTTTTTTGTTTTTTTTTTTTTTTTTTTTTTTTTTTTTTCTTTTTTTTTTTCTTTTTTTTTTTTTTTTTTTTTTTTGTTTTTTTCTTTTTTTTTTTTTTTTTTCATTTTTTTTTTTCTTTTTGTTTTTTTTTTTTTTCTTCTTTTTGCTTTTCTTTTTTTTTTTTTTTTTTTTTTTTTTTTTTTGTCTTTTTTTTTTTTTTTTTTTTTTTTTTTTTTTTTCAACATCGGAAGCCGAGGTGAGGAGGAGGTGGAGGTGGAGACCGACGGCGAGCCGACCATAATCACATGGGGTGGCGACGAGAAGCGAGGTGGCAAACGAGGTGGCAAGCGAGGAGGCTGGAAGCGCAACAAGGCGCGCAAGCGTGAAGCACGTGAAGCTGCTGCCTTTTTTTTTTTTTTTTTTTTTTTGTTTTTTTTTTTTCTGTTTTTTATTTTTTTTTTTCTTTTTTTTTTTTTTGTTGTTGTATCTGTCTTCGATGAGGTGGCGGATCTGGCGGAGGTGGTGATGACGATGGCGACGGGGACGAGAGCCCCGAGGAGGAAGAGGAGGAGAACCGCCGCCAGAAGAAGGCGAGGGAGGCCGAGGACGAGGCGTCGCGGGCCAGCCCGGTGCGGGTTTTCGCCCCGCAGCAGGGAGACCAGTGGGTGCTGCTCAAGGGAGGCCCGTTCGAAGCTGGAGAGGTCAAGGCGAGGCTGAGGGTCTCTGAGACACTATCCGGGGGCTTCTTCGGCGCCGACCAGCTGTACCTCTTCGAGCACACAGAGGATGACGATACTGCAGGAGCACATGGGCCACCCCTCGACGACGAAGAAGCGGTGCGCCCCGGCGAGAAGTTGCTGCTGTGGGCCACGCTGAAGCCGCCGAAGGAATGGACCAGTTGGAGCCCCCGGTGGAACCGAGACCAGCAACCAGCACCTGGTGCCACAGCCCAGGAGGGTCAGCGGAGAGTCACGGCCAGGATCGCCGACAGAGCAGCCGCAGCAGCAGCGGCAGCGGGGTCGAGCGGGGCCGCAGCGAGCTCAGCAACCAGCAGTGGCCGCCAGCCAGCCCCAACGTTCAGCGAGGTGGCTGCAGCAGCGAGCGGCATCCGAGCGAGCTCAGTCCCTCCGTCCAGCGGGGGCACCTCGAGGAGCTCAGGTGCCCTAATGCGAGTCGAGGAACAGCTCGCCGAAGCTCAAGGGCAGCATGCTCGAGCAGCGAGCGAAGGCGGCGACCAGGAGCTGAGCGCTGCGCGTGTAGTAGGGCAGCTGGAGATCAGGCGCAACGAGGTCCAGACCCGCCGCGCTGCCCGGCTCGAGCGCGAGGCGCGCCGGCGGGAGCGCGAGGACCAGAGGGCCACCAGCGCACCCCCAGAGCCCCACAGCTTGCAGGCGCCCCTGGAGGCCCCCCCTCCGCCCGAGGCGGAGGAAGACCCAGAGACCGCCTCAGAAGAGATGGGACGCCGGGTTGCCGAGGCACACCCAGGCGTAGCCTGCCGTGGGGGGGTCCACAAGTGCAACGCTGCTCGGCGATTCGTCAAGACTTTCAACGACGTGCGGAGGGGTGGCAAGAGCTACGACCTGCAGCATGCGGATATCCTGTACCTGAACGGGATCGGGCAGATCAGCGACGTGCTGATGCAGGAATATCCCGGGGCCGACCCGACGGACCCGTCCCTGCCGCCGGAGCCTCGCCAGCTCGGCGAGATCCTGGCGCGCTACGTGGAGGAGCACGAGACGTTGAAGGTCAAGATGAAGAGCCTCGGCGTCCCACGAGGCGAGCAGGCCGGGGGTGGGGTCCTGGACCCCATCTACGTCGCGACCGAGAGGACTTACATCGAGGAGTACGAGGGTCGAGACGTTCCTAGCGCCCGCAGCCGCAGCCGCAGGAGAAGTGGAGGAGCGGCCCCCTCCGGGGGAGCGAAGCCCTCCGGAGGCGCGCCTGGTGACTCGGAGTCATCCGCCTCCGAGACGATGGCCCCTGACACCCGAGGCCGGCTGCGAGCGAGGTCGCCCCCGGAGGAGAACCGAGGGCGCAGCTCCGCCCCAGGCCCGAGGGACCCAGGGCGCAGGTGCGGAGGCCCCGAGGTGCCGCCGGCGGACGCCCGCCAAGGCGCGCACCACAGGAGCCGTGCGGAGGCATGCCAGGACGAGCGTCGATCGCCGCCGGCAACGCCTCATCCTGGCGCCCCCGAGGCCAAGGAGTTCTTGCGCTGGTGCCTGGAGCATGCTGAGTTTGGCCCTGAGCTGGTAAAGGAAGTGACGGGCCTGGGGAATCGCCTGCTCCTCGCCGCAGGGAGCGTGGAGGCTGCCGCAGCGAGGCTCCGCGAGGAACGGGAGCTCGTCCTCGGGAATCCTCTCGGGGGAGTACTCGACCCCAAGTTCGGCGAAGCTCTCGAGGAGGACCACAGGCGATACCTCCAGGAGATGGCGAGCAGGGGCGTCCCCGTTCGGAGGCAGCAGCCCAGGCGTCGGACTATAGCCAAGCCCCACGCTTCCGCGAGGGACCATGCCCTGGAGATGTACGCCAAGGCCTGGAAGGACACGTCCTACGGCGCCGTGCTCTGGGCCACCCCGGAGGCCGAGGCCGCCTGTGCCTAAGATGTTGCCCGACCGCACGGTGAGCAGCGAAGGGCGCCCCATACATTATATGCGGGTTGCCAATGGGGACTCGCCCAAGCAGCTGCATCCGCCGGCGCTCCAGCCCAAGCACGAAGCCCTCGTGCGCCTGTCACTCTGGTGGTCCGCGCGCCACCCGGGTGTGCCGCAGGTGATAGCCAAGCGGGACGTGTCGCGGGCCTTCAAGTGGCACTGGGTGCGCGACGAGGACGTGGCCGAGTTCGGCACCTCCCTCCCGGGCGACGCTGTGGGCCTGACCACGCGCGTGATCATGATCCACTGCGTGATGGTCTTCGGGTGGTCGGGGTCGCCGGGCGAGTACATGGCGTTCGCCTGGAGTGCCAAGTGGGACCACGAGCGGCGCCGCCCACCGGACCCAGCGGTCAACGACACGGTGCGCTGGTCGCCCAAGTGGCTGATGGACGACGGCGTCTTGGTCGAGCCACTGGTCGGCCTCAGGCCCTGGCTCAGCGCAGCCGACTGCGACGCGAGCACGCGGCGCGTCTGGGGCGGCGACGCGATCAACGTCGACAAGATGGCGGAAGAGGGCACCTTCCAGGCAGAACAGTTGGTCTGGGGCCTCTACCTGGACGTGGACAAGCAGCGCTCGAGGCTCCCAGAGCCCAAGTGCGTGAAGGCCGCCCACCTCCTGGCGATCGACGAGCTTCGCTACGGATGCCGCCGGGTCCCCATTAAAGTCGTCCAGGAGCTGAGGGGGTCGGCCCAGTTCTGGGTGGCCACGCAGCCGGCTATCAAGCCCGAGCTGCCGGTCATCGACCGCCTCCTCGGCGGTGGGCTAGGAGCGGCATGGGCAGAACCCCGAGGGAGCGCTGAAGAGATCGCCCTTGCCTGGGACGAGTGGGATCAGACCCTCGAGCTGCTGCGGGTGCTCTTCGACGCACCCGAGGCCTGGGCGTCCACCTTCGAGGCGAGCTTCATTTCCTGTCTAGGGCCGCGCGAGCGCCTGGCACTCCCAGGAGCCGCCGCCCGGACGAGATGGACTGGAGGCGACGCAACCACGACGACCATCGGCAGCATCGACTGGGGCGAGCAGTGGCCGGCAGTAAAGCAATACCACCTCACTACATGGCCGTAGACGCCGCCCCGCTCCTCCGCCAGTTGGAGGACGTGCTGAGCCATCCAGGGGCCGAGAAGGACTGGGCGATAGCCATCGTGGAGCTGCTTGCATTTGTGGCCCTAGCTGCCTCGAGGGGTAGCGAGTGGCAAGGCGAGCTGGTCTTCTACGTCACCGACAACATGAACGTGCGGTCGTGGATTTCCAAGAGGCGGCCCAAGCACCCGCTTGCACGGCATCTCATTCGCCTCGTTCAGCGCCTGGAGCCTTGCCATGGGTTCAGCACGACCGCGCTGTACATCCGCACTTACCACAACGACATCGCAGACTGGCTGTCGCGAGAAGAGGCCAAGAAGGTCCACTCCGAGCTCCTGCGCAAAGGGTGGACCCGCATCGAGCCGCCCGAGGAGTGGGGGAAGATGCTGGCCGAGGCAAAGGAGCACCTCCTGCGGCTACCTGGAGAAGATGGGCCCATTGCGGAGTCAGCACTCCGGCATCGGGCGCTGAGGACCCCAGCAGCAGTGCCACGCAGCCTCGCTCTCGCAGGGCGCCGGGGCCTCGAGCTGGGGAGCCCACTGGGGACCTACGGGCGAGCCTGGGAGCAGCTCGGCGGTGAACTGACCACGGGCGACCTCACGGGGGTGGACTGGATCATGTGCATGCTGTCCCTGGACCCGAAGGGTTTTGAAGTCGAGAAGTTGGCATCCTCCATCACTCGGGCGAGGCCGCAGGTCGTCGTAGTCGATGCCCCGGGCAAGCTCGACCTGACCCGCGTTGTCAAAGTGCTGCGCAAGCTGGGGTACCGCACGCACGACCTGGAGGTCGTCTGCACCCACTACGGCGACATGACAGCTCGAGCTCGGAGCTTGATCGTGGCAGGCCGGGGGCCAGCGGGCGCCAGCCTGGCGAGCGTGCGCATGCCGCCGGCGCGCCGCTGTCCCCATGGGGTGAAGCACGCGTTGAAGGATAAGCTCAGCGAAGACGGTCACCACTGGCTCGACGACGAGGGAAGCGTCACCTGGGACCCAGCAGCCCGCGGGGGCTCCGACCCGACACTGCCCAAGGGCATCGGCCACATCAAGCTCGCCGGTACTAGGCATCAGGTCTGCTCAGTCGACGGCCCGATCGGCACGGTTCGCTGGCCCGCTGAGGGCCCGGGCGGACCGGGGGGAACCCTGGAACCCTAGTCCACGTTCCAGGACGCAGTGGCGGGCGCATCAGGGCGCTGTCGCCAGAAGAGGTTTGGATCGCGCAGGGAGGCGACGAGGCGACATGGGTGCAGCGGCGAGCCCGAGGCGACACCGAGAACACCCTGATGCGGGAAGCAGCGAGGTCCCTGCCACCAGAGACGGCGAGGGCTGTGCTGGGCGCTGCCGCGGACGCGCTGTCGCAGACCACCCAGCGGGCGGGCGGCTGTCACGATCCCGCGGAGTCGGCCGCCTGGGAGACAACCCGACGGCGGCTCAGGGCATGGGCGCGGAGCGAGCTTCAGGTGAAGGCCGACAGGACAGAGGACGACCAGCGCGCTGGGGTACTGAGCGACGACGTCCACAAGGCGAGGCGTAAGAGCCAAGGCGTCCGCTTTAAGGCCATCGAGGAGGACCTCGTGCGGGGCCCCGAGCCCCCTCCCGACGCAGAGAAGGTGGACCTGAATGCAGTCGTCAGCACTCCCAGGAAACGGCGGAAGAGGAGCCCCAACCGGGGCAAGAAGGTGGATACCCAGGGTTTGGTCAAACCGGTCGCCCTGGGCCGCGCTCGTGCCTCCATCGCGCTGCCGGACCACCCGATGCTGGGAGGGGACGACTACGGCAGGTGGATTGAGGAGCAGAAGCGCGAGGCGCTGATGCTGCGGCTGTCCGAGGGAAACCGCGCTGGTTACGAGACCGGCTGGAAGCAGTGGCAGAGTTTCAGAGAAGCCCAAGGAGAGTCGCCCTGGCTGGAGGGGCGCGACCGCGAGGAGCGACACGCCAACGAGGAGGCACTGTTGGGCTTCGTTGTCGTGTTGGCTAAGGTGCTGAAGCGCACGGATGGGACAGTTAAGCAGAAGTTGTTCGCGGTGCGCTTCGCCCACCTCGTGGTCGGGTATCCAGACCCTCTGCTCCACCGGGGCCGTCTCTGGTCCACGCTCGCCGGCCTCCGGAGAAGCCAGGGGCCGAGCGGGAGGAAGCGGCCGGTGACGCCCCGCATGCCCCTGTGGCTCCAGGGCTTCTTGAAGGACCAGACAGACCTCCCCGAGATGGACACCGCGGTCTTGTGGGCCGCCGTGGCGGTGGCCTTCTTCTTCATGCCGAGGGCGTCCGAGTACTTGATCCAGCCCGGGAAGACATGGAGCGGAGAGCGCGTTGTGCGCGGAGTAGACGTCACGGGCCGCGATGGCGACAACCAGCCCTGCACCTTCAAGGACGCGGTGGAGGTGGTGCTCCACATCACCTCCTCGAAGACCGACCAGTACAACGTGGGGTGCGTAAGGGATCAGTGCGAGACGGGCACGTCGCTGTGCCCCGTGGCAGCCCTCCGCCAGCTGGAGCGGCACTACCCGCAGAGGCTGCGAGGAAGCGAGGAGGAGCTCCCACTCTTCCGCTGGGCGAGTGGAGCACCTATTCGTCGCGAGGAGGCGCAGTACTATCTGACGATCGCAGGGCTTGCCGCCGGGCTGAGGAAGGAGGAGATCGGCTCGCACAGCCTCCGCATCGGGGGCGCGACAGCGATGTACCACGCCGTGGACGACCTGCAGCGCGTCAAGCGCTTCGGGCGCTGGGCCTCCGACAGCTTTCACGGGTACCTGTGGGAGAGCCACGAGCCCATGCGCGGCATCTCGACCGACATGGCGACGGATGTGTCTGAGCTCGCGGCGCCGCCGGCCCATGCGGCCGAGGGCGCGCGCCGTGCAGGCAGGAGCCCGACCCCGCTGTGGCCCAGAGCAGCGCTGACCGTGACGACGCTCGCCGCCACAGCTGGCAGCGCAGATGGCTACGTGCTCAAGGTCAGCCCGGTGGAGAGCCAGAATCTGCTGATCCTCGCGCTCCCGGTCGGCTTGGGAGCTTGGGCGATGGCAGCGGGGGTGCTACTGGCAGCCATGCTGCTGAGCGCTGCATGGCGGCGCGAGCAGCAGCGAAGGCGCAGAGGGGCGGCCCGCAGGCGCAGCAGCAGCTGCAGAATCCGCGTCCCCTGCGCAGGCATGCTGTGTGCAGCGCTGGTGGCGACGGCGCTCACGACAGCAGCCGGAGAGATACAGAGCCGAGAAGTGGCAACCGTTGACGGCAAGGCCCAAGGGGCCATGCTTCGCTGGGAGCCGCAGATGGATACAGTGGCGATCATTGTCCCAGTGGGGACGGCGATGAAGGTGGTGGCCACGATCGCAGTGCTGCTTGCGGCAGGCATCGGGGTGATTGGTGGCTGTTGCTGCGGGACGGCCAAGGAGGACGAGGGTAGGCAGGAACCAACCGTGCAGCAGGCCGCCGCGCAGCAGACGCCCAAGGCGCATAAGCCTCCCAAGCAGCCGCAGAGGACGTTTTGCGACGCAGGGGTGATGGGCCCGGTGCACTACAATGGTGTGAGGTACGTGCACGAGACCCAGGGCTTCCGCCGGGCCAACGAGGTGACGCGGGAGATGGCCCCGTCAGGGCACCGCGGGTCACCAGGATGGCCCCGTGGAGGGGAGCAGAGGCCGCACCGTGACTAGGGTGCGGGCTGCCGCCGGCCAGCGGCCGAGCGGGCAGCAGTGGACCGCCGCCGGCAACCGCCGTGCGAGCGGCCACGCGGCGCCGGCTGAGTTCAGCCTGGCGCTCGCATCAGCTTCGCACTTGCGAACGAGCTGGGCGCGTGCCGCGGCCATGCTGCCCGTGGGCAGGCGCCGCGCCGGCCTGGCACCCGGCAGTGCCGCCAAGGGGGCAGCAGTGGCGGCTTCGAAGGAGCGCCGGCGGCTAGCCCAGCCAGGGCTGCCGCGCGGGGCGCGTGGGAACCACCGCCGCCGGCATACGCCGTGCGAGCGGAAGCGCGGCGCCGGCTGAGCTCAGCCTGGCGCCCGCGCTCAACTTTGCGCTTGCGAGCAGCTGGGCGCGGCGCGGCGGCAGCTGGCGCCTGAGGGCAAGAGCGCCGCGCCGGCCCGGCAACCGGCAGTGCCGTCATGGGGGACGGCGGTGGCGGCTACGGGGGCGCCGGCAGCCAGCCCAGCCAGGGCTGCTGCCTAGGGCGCACGAAGAACCACCGCGGGCGCCGGCGGCCTGCCGCCCTGCGCCTGCGGACCCACCTTGCTGGGCAGACGCGGCGGCCTGCCGCGGATGCCAGGACTGTTCTACGCCGACAAGGTCGGCGGCTACGCGTCCCACTACAGCCAGTTCGGCGTGGTGGCGCGCTCGCAGGGGGAAGGAGGCGGCGTGGCCCGCTGCGCGTGGCCGAAGACGGCGCCGGCGCGTGGAGCGCCGGGCGCCAGCGCAGAGGAGCGGCACGGCCCCTTTGGCAAAAGGGTCGTCATCATCATCTGAGCCGTGTGCGTCCCTCTTCCTCCCCTCTTGAGCCCCTGCCTACTAGGCTCAAGAGGTTTTAGTTTACCAGTGCTGCTTGAGGGGATATCTAGGATGTTTGGTAAAACTGATGGATCTCCCCGACTCCAGAACTGGCGCGGGCTTCCACTTGCGGTTCCCTTGCTCCTGCCCTTGCCTCTTGCTTGCCCTTTCTCTCTCCCTCTCTCTCCACCGCCGCTCCGCGGCTCAAGCCTTTCCAAGGCCAAGCTGGCCCACCCTGGGAGCCCAGCAGGGCTCCCTACCCGCCCCCTTTTTCTGGACTTTTACAGCGCCGCCTGGCACTACAGTGTCTCAGCGGCGCGGCGTGGCCCGCTGCGCGTGGCCGAAGACGGCGCCGGCGCGTGGAGCGCCGGGCGCCAGCGCAGAGGAGCGGCACGGCCCCTTTGGCAAAAGGGTCGTCATCATCATCTGAGCCGTGTGCGTCCTTCTTCCTCCCCTCTTGAGCCCCTGCCTACTAGGCTCAAGAGGTTTTAGTTTACCAGTGCTGCTTGAGGGGATATCCGGTTCCAAGTGCCCCTCGAGCCTTCCTAGTCACCCTCCAGGAAGCCAGAATCCTTCGAAAACCTGGGAAACACCATATGAATGGCCTTCTTGCTTCGTCGCTTCCGCCGGGCCTCTGAGGCCTCTGGATGGTCCCAAGATGGCCCAAGGGAGCCCCTAAGAGGGGGTCGCACGAAGGCCCCAAGACGGCCGAGAGCGCCCCAAGGGGGCCCCAAGAGGCTACTTTTGAGCCTCCGAGGAGGGGGGCCTAAATTAAGTACCCTTATCTTTTTGAGCCACGGGGACCCAGACGGCCCCACGAGACCTCCCAGACCCACCCAAAAGGCCACAAGAGGGCTCCAAGAAGGCCCCAAGAGGGCACCAGGAAGGCCAAAGTGGGGCCAACAATGCCTCCAACATTGGGCCACCGAGGGGAGGGATCTGCACTTAGGACTCACGCTTTTTGAGCCATCGGGCCCTACACGCGACGCGTCTAAGGCAACAGGCAACGAGTGGCGCGTCCAGGGCCGCGGGCAACCAACGACACACGAGGGCAGCAGGTAACTAGCGATACGTCGGGAGAAACAGGCAACCAGCGACACGTCGCGCAGGAGGTCTGGCGATCGTTTCTGGATGGGCTGGTGGGGATGCGCGAAGCGTACAAGATTACACACGTGAAGTCGCCAGACGATTCCTCTGCACTCCCATCGCCAAGATTGGTCGGCGACTGCTGGAAAAGATCACGAATCTTCGCGAAGTATTTCAATTCAGGTCAGAGGTGACTTCGACAAATAGAAACTTGCGTGCTTGGCTCGTGGAATAACCACGATCCTGGCAACGCCTGACGTACAGAGAGTTGCGGTCCAAGGCGTCCCGCTGGTGCTGACGCGTGCGCAGACAGCGGTGTACGAGACCTTGGAAGATTCGCCGCGGGTGTGCCGAAGTTGCTGACACAGACAAATATTTAGCCAGATGCTTACTGTCAAGCTACCAAGTCAATTTCCCCCGGTCGGTGTCGACGCTGAGATCCCCCCAAACAACTGAATCAATACCGTAATTATCGGATGTCATCAATCATGACGTTGGCGAGGTGATTGTCGACGAGCTGCTTCACCCTGCTCGCAATATGTCTGTTCATGATCAACAACAGATCATGAACGAATCGGCGGTGTAGCTTTATTCCGTGGGAATCCAAGGCCACGGAATGCAGGTACATACTTCCCGCGATACCAGTCGGTCTGAAGCAGTGCGTAGAAACACGAAATGGGGAGGCGCTGAAAGCAGACTGGGCTTCCGCACGCCCCCTGAGGACGAGGGCAGAGGGAATATCTCTCGACTCTTGAAGGAAAGCGCCCAACGTAGATTGGGACTTGGGCCCCCGGAAGCCCCTACTTTCATCGACTGGCGTGCGCACTAGCCCGCAGAGGGGCTGCATCTCCCTCGTCGACTGCCAGATGGCAGGCCAAGCAAGGAGACCAGAGACCAAGCTCCACAAGAAACCCATACCTTACATGGTGCCCCCATCGTGCTTACGGACCCAATCCCAGAAATTATTTCGAGTACCCAGAAAAGTATCGAAACAGTGCCGAACGAATATCGCCTCCCTGGGCCCGACACGTGAAAACCCATAAGTTTCGGTATGCTCTTGGTGCTTGTATTTTTTCTGGTGATCAAGGCTACAGTAGGTTGGAACATCATGAAATGTATTAAAGAGCTCAATTCTGGTGTCCTGGGCTCCCGAGCCGGCTGGACCTCGGAGCCGGATGACAAATCTCGCGCCGCTCCTCGGAGCGAGGGCGGGTCGCACCCTGGGGATCAATGCTGTTCGCGCCCGCTGGGTCGGACTTGGGGGTTGGTTTTATCAAAGGGGAGGTTAGCAACTCACCATCCGCAGCCTGCTTTCCCGGCGCCTCCCCGCGGCTGAGGCGCCCATGTGACGCATGTGGCATCGAGCAGAGCGCCCGACGGCGGGGCCGTAGTAAACAGCTGCAGGCAGCAGACCTCGTAACCTCACCCGATCCCCCGCCTCGTCCGACCCGAGCCCGGGGGAGAGGATGAGGAGGACTGGGCGCGAATCAATGGGGGGGCGATGAATGGGAGGGGAAGAAGGGTGACCTTCTCGGGCCCTCAAGGCCCCCTCTTGGGCCCTGAAGGGCCCCTGCGGGGGCTCTATACAGGGCTCCTTTTCTGCAGCCATCGCTGCCCCCCGATTTATCGCCCCCCCCACTACCCAGACCCCCGACGTCATGATGCTTCCATGACGCGACCCCCAGAGGTCCGGCACATTCCCCGGGACCGGCTTTTCATCTGGAGTCTTCTTGTTGACGGTCCCGAGGCCCAAAAATGAGTATCGTTTAACCGATCCCCATCCCCAGCGGCGTGTCCTGGGCCCCACTGGTCGATTTACCCCCTAGATGGGAATATAGGTCGTTCCCTTCAGGTTGCGAGGGGTGTGTCCCCAACTTGGGTGATAAGTTGGTGGGGGTCTCAAAGGGGATGGGGATGGGGATGGGGACTGGTTAAACGATACCGAAATAAGGTTCCCCAGAGGCCAAACATAGCGAAAAGCCTCCCGTCGTGATTTTTGCGACCCCCGAGGGGGTCTGGGCACTTCGCGCCCAAAAGGGCAGCGACGACGAGGAGCCGGCGCGAGGCTTTCGAGGAGCCCGGCTGCTGGGCAGCTTCAGCCCCCCGCGGGGGCCTGCATCCAGCAGCGGGCGGCGGGAGGGCAGGTCTCCCCTGGCGGCGGCGCGCCGACTGGGCCAGCGCCGGCCTGGCTCGGCCACGGCCGGGTCGCAAACCAATGCCGGCCGAACGGTAGCAGCTGTCCGGCCCAGGGTCAGGAGAGCCCAGGATCGAAACGACAAGCCGGGTCCGCGATTGGAACGAATCGGATCGGCGGAAGTCGGCAGCCGAGTCGGGAGAAGTCGAATCGGCAGAGATCGGCAGGCCAGTATGCCTCCAATCAGAAATCGGAACCCAAATCAAGTCGGAATGCCAAGTCGGCTCGAATCGGAATCGGAAACAATCGAAATCGAATCAAATCGGAGGAATCGAAAGGAGCCATGCAAGGGGCAACGGGGAGATGCGAGGGGGGGTCGACTCCACGTGCCTCCGGAAACGCTGGACCAAAAAAATCGACGCCTCACGTCCACTTCCCTCGCGGGCACTGCTCTCTCTTGTCGCTGGAGAGCTTCGTTGTGGGCCTCATGGGAAAACCTCGACCGAAACGGCCGTCTCGGCGCGACCCACCGACTTGCCAGGTCGGGGCCCCAGGAGGCGCAGGTAGACTGGCGATGTTACTTACGTATTCGACGATGGAACCCTCGTTACCCACTGACCCTGGGCGGTCTTCTCGGCGGTCGTCGGAGGTCTTCGGCGGTCTCCTGGCGGCCTTCGGCGCTTCTGACGGGTTTCGGCGGTTCTCGTCCGTTTCCAGCGGTCTTCGGCGGTCTTCGGCACCAAAGCTGGACGACTGCGGCTAACTTCAGGTCGGGCGTGTCCTCCTACAGGCGGATGTCGGACGGAAAACAAAATTAGTCAAAACAAATCAAAACATGTTCGGAAGTAGTCAAAACAATTCGTCTCCAGATTCTTTGTTCTACAATTTTTGAATCGTCCTCCTGTAGAGGGACAGGGCTCGACTCAACGTCAACAAGGGGTCCGTGATCGAACACCTGAGCGTTGCGACTCGTGGGCGCTCAGGCCATCGAGAGCTCCACTTCCCAGGGGCCGGTTTTGCGTGCCGAGTCGTTTTTTGACGCTCCCGAGGCCCGGCGAGGGCCCCGGGAGGCCGAAAACTGACCAACTCCCGCCGCTCCTATTGTTTTGGAGCGTCGGGTCTCTGGGGGCGTCGCGACTCGTGGGCGCTTGAGCCATCGAGAGAGCTCCTACTTCCGCCACCTCTCGCCGACCTCCGAGCAGCCTGCGCGCGTTTCGGCGCGATCCAACGCCTTGCCTCTTGCCAGGCGTTGCGACTCGTGGGCACTTAGCCATCGAGAGCTCCACTTCCGCCGCCCTCCGCCGACCTCTGGGCAGCCTGCCTGCGCGCGCCCCCCGCCAACCTGCGGTCCGCCAAAGCACGCCTGGGGCGGAGGGGGCGCGCCGATAAGGCGAGGCCGCTCTGGACAGCGCCGCGCGGCTCCCAATCGGAGGGACGCCAACCACAACGCCACCACCACCGGCCCTGGCCAGACTCTTCCTGGGCCCTGGATCGGTGTACAGACCTCCTGGCCTAGACCAGCGAGGCCTGTGCACCAGTCCAGCGCCCACGATGGGCCTGGCCGTGGCTCCCGGCCAAGCCCAGGCCCTCCAGGAGGCGCTGACTTGGAGGCCTGGAAATGGGCCTCCAACACCAACATTGGGGTATGCCTCCACAGGGACAAGGATTCCTAGATTTCGGTGTTGGTGGTAAGATTTCGGTCGCCTTGGAAGTCAAAATATTACCACCATCACCGAGATCGGGATCCTGTTCCCTCGGTGGAGGCACACCGCCGATATTGGTGTTGGTGTCAACCTCTGAGCCTGCGACTAGTCCCCTCTACGGCAGGTTCGTGCCGTGGCGACGCGGGCGTTGGTCTGGGGTGCTGCTTTCCCCATGTCGGGTAGCAGTCGTTGCCTGGGCGGGCGGGGGCTGGGGCCCCAGCGTCGGTAGTCCGAATCTCAAAATAGAGGACGGGGTTATGCTGGGGACGGTCTGCTTGGAGCTGTCGGGGAGGGTTCCAGCGGCGGGGTCTGGGCAATAACGCTGCACTGCAATGGCTGGTCTTGAGGGTGGGAGGCAAATATTGGGAGGTATTCGTCGCAAGGACTAAAGAAGAATAAACCCCATTGGGGGTTGCTAAGCGGGATTAGGCCACATATTAAGCGGGATCAAGCCGGATTAAGCAAGTAAACGGAAAGAAGAAGAATTAAGCCGGACGTCGGATCATAGCAAAGTCCGAATTTGACCTCCCAGGAGTTGCATCCGAATGGAGGGGGTCAACATCTGCTCGTCTGGAGGGGTTGCGACCCCTTCCTTTTTCATTCACAAACTTCGAATACACATTGGGCACGATGGGGCACGTCGGAACGGGGGTTCGATGCGATGGCAAAGAAGCATGCGCGCGCGAGCTCCAGCAGGCAGGGGAAGGTCCAAGCCCCCCCTTCTGCGCACGATCGTCCCCGACATTCCTGATTCCGTACAGTCAACCCGTACAACAAAGAGGCTCGGGACCTCCGGAACCTCAGGACCGTCCCCGTCAACACTGAAAACCCTCCCGCCGTGACTTCTGCATGGCGCCAGGGGCTCCCGGGTCCCCTCCGAGAGCCGGCGCGGCGCGAGCCTGTCCGGGCCTGGCGCGCGCCGCCGAGGCCCCGGCCCGACGGGCCGCCGCCGCCGCCGGGCGCGCGCGCGGCCGCCTTCTCCCCAGGGTTTGGTCGGGCCTGTTGCCCTGCAGGAGGTCTGTGGACGAGAGACTAAAGAATACCCCAAAGATGCCCCCCCCAAAAGCAGCAAAAATACTGAAAATCGTCACCAGACTGTTGTGGACTGTTTTTGATTTTCCCTCCTGTAGAGGGACGTGCCCGACTTAACCCCAAGGCTCGAGCCTCCGCGCCCCCCCCCCCTCGCTTTGAGACGAAGCCAGGGCGAGGGCAAAACTCGGAAGCCTGGGCGAAGGCTGCCAAATCCCTGGCTGCTACAACGCTCTTCCCGGAAGAAGAACAAAAAACAATTCCCGGAAGAAGAGAACGATCAACGCACTACGTAATACACGAGCTGCCTCCCGGAGAAGAAAAAACAATTTCCCGGAGCTCCGTTTTAGCAGCCACGGGTTTGCCAGCCTTCGCCTGGCTTCTGAAAAATCGGGTACTTGCCATCGCTTGGAGGTCCATTCCCCGTGCACTGTTTCGGCTTCGTGCGTGCTTTGTCGCTGGAGGATCCAGGATGATGCTCAGTGATCCCCGCCGAGGGGAAATGAACACGTCCGAGCGATGCCAGAGGATCATAATAGATCGAGAATATCTGAGATATCCGGCGGGTCTGGATGTCTCGGACGCCGCGGACTTCTCAGAGCGTTCCAGAACGCTCTGAGAACATGCCAGGACGATCTGGGTCCTTGCCATCGCTCGGACGTCCATTCCCGTACATTATTTCGGCTTCGTGCGTAAATTGAGCTTGTCGCAGGATGATGCAGGATGCTCCTCAATGATCCCCGCCGAAGAAAAATGCACACGTCCGAGCGATGCCAAGGGGCCAGGATAGATCGAGAACCTCTGAGATATCTGGCGACTCTGGAAGATGTCTTGAGCGCCGCGGCCTTCTCAGAGCGTTCCGTAACGCTCTGAGAACATGCCCGAACGCTCTGGAACCTGGCCATCGCTCGGACGTCCATTCCCCGTGTGCAGTTTTCGACTTCGCGCGGGTATATGTCTTCGCAAGACGATCCAATCTGCGCCTCGATGGCCCTCGCCGAGGAGGAATGCAAACGTCCGAGCGATGCCAAGGGAACGGGACCTTGAATTCAAAAAATGTTTTGTGGAGTTCAAAGGCTGGTTATTGAATGTAAAGAAAGCTTGGTATTTGAACCATAAAAAAAGAGGCGAGGAGGAAGAATGCGCACGTCCTCCTGGGAGGTGCCAAGGGAAGGGAAGTGTTGCCCTCCTCCTGGCCCCGTCCGACCCTCCCCACCTGGCTCGAGCCGCCGCGGCGCCGCGCGGGCGGGGGGGCCAAGGGCAGGGGGGGGGGGCGGGCAGACAGGCGCGCTCCACGGCTCGCAGAGGAACTACAAGCAGCCCGCAGAAGGCAATGGGGGGGGCTCCCCGCCACGGCCGGGCCCGCCTCGAGAGCCTGGTCAGAGCATGCAGCGGGCCCGTACCACAAGGATGCGCGGTAAGGATGCAAGGGCCTTGGACGCCTATCTCGAGGCTTCTCTCTGGCGGGGCGCGGCCAACGGGGGTGGCCAAGGATGGACCGGGGAGGCAAGGATGCGAGGGTACTCTTGGGAAGGCTGCCCATCCTTATTATGCTGGTTGACTGTACTAGCGAATGGCCTGGATCCGCCGCGGGGGATCTACGAAGAATTACATCGAAGCAAACAAATGTGTGTGTGTGTTGCGGATGCTGTGGGTAGGCACTTTTGCGAGTAGTGGAACGCGCTCGGCGACTGTAGCAACTCCTGCGGAAATCAACCATGTCATCATGCCGGTTCCCGCGAATCGACGCTCTGACGCGCGCTGTTCGACCTGAACCTCGAGGTCGAATCGACGCTGAAACTGTGTGCACGTCGACCATGCGGGCCGCACCGCGCGAGCCCCCTCCCCTGAGAGAAAGGACTGCGGGAAATACGGGCGATCGGCTTTACTAACCAGTGTCCTTCGTGCTTCGTTATGGTGTTCGTGCTCTTTCGCCCTGCTCTTCGCTCCATCTTGGCTGCAGCACGAAGCCAGAACGAAAGCGCGGTTCCCGAAATCGCCCGAACACCGTTCAGCTCGAGCCCTGGTGTTCCGATTCGATGGTCGAAAACGTACCATCCAGGCCAAGAGAATGGAGGCGAGGGGCTGGTGCAGGATGGAGACGCCCCAGACGGCCCCATGATGGACATCATGAGCGTGGGATGTCTTCGCCAGGATGCCAGCAGGCACGGGGGAGGACGAGTAGGAGGGGGAGGAGAGGCAGGAACAATCACCATCGAATCGAGAAATAGGATCGAATCGGAATGTGCGTCGGATCTGGTCGCATCGGCAATGAATCGGAATCGAATCGGATTGGCCGCGCCAGGATGCAACACAACGCTCAGAGCAACATCCATGGCAACATCAGGTGGCATCGGACCTTCGGAATATCGGAGTCGAATCGGAACGAGCGGGCCAGAATCGATATTGAATCGGATCGATCGGATCGAGATTGACCCTGAGAAAAAGCAGGGTCCAGACGATAAGTTACTGTCGGTCAGAACGAGCGAGCAGGAAGAACATCTTTAGGGCCCCCGCCACCCGTACTGCAGAAACCAACTGTGCCGGACAGTTGGGAGAAGGAGTCAGGAGGCGGGAGCTCGAAGGAGGATGCAAGAGGGAGGCAAGAGGAAGCCAGGAGCGGAGCGGGAGTGAAGAGGAGGGAATGCATGTGAAAGATGGGATGGGGAGGGGAGGGAGAACGAAGGATGTAAGAAAGTGCACCGCGCGCTCAAACCTATAGGGAGGAGGGATGGGGAAGGGCAATGAGGTGAAAACGTGATAGGCGTGTGTGTGTGTGTATGTGTGTGTGTGTGTGTGCGTGGATGTGTGTGCGTGGATGTGTGCGGGGGGGGGCGTCGGACCCCGACGAGGGCTCCTGTTCGAGCGGGGGCCACCCATCTGACGACACACACCCGTAGCCCTCCACGGAAATCAACCCCGAGAAAGGGTCACATTGGTGTCGACGCTAGCTGTCAGAAAGGACCCCGGCGAAGGGTCCCCCCTGGACGCCGGCGAAGGGTCCCCCCTGGACGCCGAACGCTGCCAAGCTCGAGCCTTCCGCCGTGTGTTTGCTCCGCCTGCGCTGTGATTCTGGGGCCCGCCGGGCCAGCAAGTCGACCCCTGGGCCTGATCAGGGGCACTCTCTGGCCAGGACCTCGGGGCGGATGCGGCCGTGGGTGCCACGCGAACCCCCAAGAGGGCGGGCGGAAAGGAGGCAGGAAGGTTCTCTTTCGGAGGATAATGAGAGGGAAACCAACAATGACATAAGCATACACACTCGGAGGTCCGCGCGGATTTTTCAGATGGGCGCTGGACCCCCCTCCTTGGCGCGCGGAGCACGCCAGAGACGGCGCCGGACCCCGACCCCATCTACTCCGACCCCGACCCCATCTACTCCGACCCCATCTAGGAGGCCTGGGCTTTCGCGGTTACGGGGTCGAGTAATCGAGGCGGATGTCTGGACATCGCTCGGACGTCCATTCCCTGTGATTGTTTGTTGGTTTCGTGCGTGGTTTTTTTCGCCAAATGATCAAGGATGCTCCTCGATGGTCCTCGCCGAAAGAAAAATGCACACGTCCGAGCGATGCCAAGGATGTGTGCCGCTCTTCTTCCCCGATGCTCGCCACTCTCGCGCGGGGGGGCGAGCCGCGCAGCTGCTGCAGCCCCTGCGCGCGCGCAGGCCGCCGGGCAGCAGGCTCGGCGGGCTCTCTGGGCGTCGCCAGGCGCCGGCCCTGAGGCGCCGCCGAGGCGCGCGAGGGAGCGCGAGAGAGAGAGAGAGAGAGCGAGAGCGAGTGGAGGCCTCCTAGATTTGGGGGACCCCAAAAAGCGGGGTCCGGCTGACAAGGGGGTGGTGCAACAGATGTTGGGCAAATGTATCGCAAGTGCATTCCGCCAGGGAATTGTGTTCCATTGTATTGCAACTAATGCACTGCGCACGAAAATCCAGCAATACATCTGCGCCCCGGAATGTATTGCACGCCCCAAATCTACTGCAACCCGCAAATCTATTGCACTAGATCTGTTGCACCACCCCCTTGTAGCTGGACCCCCTTGTGGGTCAACCAGATAGATGGGGTCCGACTAGATGGGGTCGAAGGATCGCGATGCATAGCCGATTTAGCGGCGATGCATCGGCGATGCGCTGGCGACGTCGGCGATGCATCAGAGATGTGGGCGTGGAGAAACATCGGGCTGCGCATCGAGCCGCATCGCCGATGCATCGGCGATAAATCGCGAACCTCCGACACCATCTGCTCGGACCCCATCTGGAAGGCCTAGAGAGGGACAAAGAGCGAGAGAGAGAGAAAGAGAGAGATAGCGAGACCCCTGAGATCCTGGCAACTAATTTTTTTCGAGCCGGGCGTTTTCGCTCAACTTCGGGCCCTGGGACCCTCACAGATGGATCTGGCTCGAAGGATAGCGCAGAAAGATGGGGTCTGGGGGTCTGGTCGTGATTTGTTTGCGATGTTGCATGTGTTTGCAACGTTGGATCTCAGGGACTGTCAATGCCTCGCTGTCCTGGGGCTTTGCTGTGTTCTTGCTCGCTGGAGCAGCTGGTACGCGTGCGGAGCTGCACTGTCGATGCCGCGCTTTCCCGTGGCTTTGCTGTGCTCCCGCTCTGAACGCACACCGCTTGAGGCGGCGGAGAGCTTGAAAAAAAGAGGGAAAGAACGAGAGAGAGAGAGAGAGACCGGCAACAGATAGAAAGGTGAGGCATGCCCTCAACAAGTCTGCTCCTATTCTCCCGTTGCTTCAGAGGTCGCATTCCGCCAAAACCCCCACCCCATGTTCGACACTATGCACCTTCGCGGCCCTGCATGCCTCGCAGATAGACACCGATCACCGATCCTCGAGCCTGCATGCTTCCCAGATCGACTCTCGAGGTCCGATCCACGATCCCCCACCCTGCATCAGAAGAAAACAAAGGCATAAACTTTTGGCGCTCCACGCAGACTTCTTAGATCTGCGCTGGACCCCCCTCCCTGGCGCGCGGAGCGCGCCAGGGGCGGCGCCGGAGGCGCCGCCAGGGGGGGCCCCAGCGCGGATCCAAGAAATCCGCGTGGAACGCCAAAAGTGCACGTTTACGGCAAGTTCGTGTCGTGACAACCACGGCGTTGGACTCTGGAACGATCGCCGGCTTTTCGACCTCCCGATCGTTCCATGTTTGTGGATTCGGGGCCACTGGCGGCGTTCAACCCTGAAGGCCCGCGGCGGGGTCGCCGAAGGTCGACGCGACGCGAACCGACTGCATGCGGGCGTTTCGTCTCCGATGTGGGCCTCGCAGATCGGCCCTCGATCCTCGAGCCTCGAGCCTCGCGCCTCGAGCCGAGAGCTCGGGGCCTCGAGCCGAGAGCTCGGGGCCTCGAGCCGAGAGCTCGGGGCCTCGATCTTCGAGCCTTGAGCCTCGATCCTCGAGCCTCGAGCCTCGCGCCTCGCGCCGAGAGCTCGGGGCCGCGGGCGGGGGGGGGGCGCCTGCGGCCCCCAGCGCTCTCGGCCGCGGGGGCCTCCTGTGGGGGGGGGGGGCGTCAACCATCCACTCCCAGCGGTCCTGGCCACCCCTAAGACGAAGCCAGGACGAGGACAACATCGGATGGACGAATCGAGAATCTCTGAGATCTCCTCCTCCTCCTCCTCCGCCTCCTCCTCCTCCTCTTCCTCCTCCTCCTCCTCCTCCTCCTTCAGACGAAACCAGGACGAGGATAAAATCGGGTCCCAAGAGGCCCCCAAGAGGCTCCCAAGAGGCCCCTAAACTGTCCCCCAGACGCCCCCGAGAGCGCCTCGAGACCCCAAGAAGCATCCACGAGGACTCTGACCCACGTCAGCGTCGTCGTCGCCGCCGCCGCCGTTGTCGTCGTTCCCCTTCAGGGTCGGTTGCACTGGCCGTAAGGCCTTCGCAATCGGGTCAGGATGAATCGAAAATCTCTGAGATCCGCCAGCTCTGGAGCATGTCTCGAGCGCCGCGGCCTTCTCAGAACGTTCTGGAACGCTCTGAGAGCGTACCAGAACGCTCTGAAACGGATTTATCCTCGTCCTTGCCCCATCCGAACCCCCATCCTCCTTTGTAGGACTGGGTCCTCTTTGCTCACTTTGCGACTCTGGAAGGCCATCTTAAGCCTGCGCTCGCAAGGCCGGCATGTGGCATCTAAAATTCCCCAAACAGTGCTTTCACTTAGGAGGTCTGCCTTGCGGTCTACAGAACTGGGCCTGTTGGTTTGCTTACGTTACGCCTCTGGGAGGCCATCTTCAGCCTGCGTTCGCAGGGTCGGCATGCGGCATCCGGCATTCCCTAAGCAGTGCTTGCACTCAGGACTTCTCGCTTGCGGTCTAGGGAGCTGGGCCTGCCTGGCGGTCCAGCAGCTGTGTAGCCGCCGCCGCCGCCCAGTCGCCGCCTCGTCGCCGCCCGTCGTCTGGGCCCGACTGGCGCTCGGGCCGCCATGTCGCCGCCAACGCCACCCCGTCGCTGCCTCGTCGCCGCCTCGTCGCTGCCCGTCGCCGCCCCGTCGCTGCCCGTCGCCAGGGGCCTGCGCGCCGCTCTGGCCGCCTCGTCGCCTCGTCGCCGCCCGCTTCGCCCTGCTTTGCATTGCTTGGTGTTGCGTGGCATTGCTTTGCATGGCTCTCCATTGCTTTGCATTGCTTGACACTGCCTTGCCTTGCGTTGCATTCCGTTGCGCTACCTTGCTTTTGCATTACACTTGCTTGAACTGGTTTCGGTGCGTTGCTTCGCACTGCTTTGCATTGCATTGCATTTCTGTTTACTATGCGTTGAATTTCATTGGCATGCGCTGCTTTGCGTTGGTGCTCACTAATTCGCAATGAGTTGCGTTGCGTGACATTGCGACGCATTGCTTCGCATTGCTTGGCATCGCCCTGCAGCGCATTGCGCGACACAGGTCGCACAGCAAATACTGCATCACCGATTGTTCTTTCAAGACGGGATAAAGGATCTACCACCACCGCCGGTCTTATCGGCTCTCCTGGGGATGCTACGATTTACGCAAGGATTGGGCCCATCGTTCATTTTGCAGATAATTTCATACCATCCCAGGCAGGCAAGTATCCCCCCTTCATACATTGCAGGGGTTACTCTGCGCGCACATTCGCTTATCACACATCAGCCCATTCTAACAACCCTGGTTGCAACAAAATACATAATCACCATGCGCACATCGTCGCGCGCATGCCGAACTCCTAAAAAAACCTTCGGCTCGAATGATTTCAGAACCGAGGTGCCCGAACACAGATGCTCTTAACATGATCTTGGCACGTGGTTTCAGAACATCTGCGCGCGCCCATATCTAAGGGCAACACCACTGGTGTTCCAACATGGGTATCAAATCCAGCCAAGCCGGCCTATGGCGTGCGCGTGCCGAAATTATCCGGACGCCCTTCCGCGCCCGCTGGCGGGGCACGAGCCCTGTCAAATAATACCGTGCGGGCAGGTCGCGCCCGTCGGCCGCGCACGCATGCTGGAAACTGTCATCAAGCCGCTGACTTGGAACGGGGTTCATGATCGGGGTTCCCGACACACGACATTGTTTTTTCACTGAAAACAATGGCAAACACTTCCACTGCAAAAACCTGCGCGCGTTTTTGCGAATCCTTCCAACAAAACGCCGTTTCTTTCAGCCACATGAAACCACGCGGCCTCTCGCGCGCGCATGTCGACATCATCCGAACACCCCTGCGCGCTCACTGGGCGGGGAATGGGGGGGCACGAACCCGGTCAAATGATTTAACTCGGGTCAATCCGCAATTCTGAATATTTCTTTCGTGAAGCTCCCTGCGGGGCCACGAAGCGCTGAACTTGGTGGGGGGGGGCGCATGCGGGCGGTAGTACTGGGGCCGTCGCTGGAGCTCCCTATGGGGCCACGAAACGCTGTACTGGGTAGGTGAGAATGCCAAATTGGGCTTCGGGGGCGCATGCGGACGGCCCCACTGGGGGCTTCGGTGGAGCTCCCTATGCGGCCACGAAACGCTGTACTGGGTGATTGGAAATGCCAAATGGGCTTTGCGGGACGCATGCGGACGGTCCCACTGGGGGTTTCGGTGGAGCTCCTAATGGGGCCCCGAAGCGCTGTACTGGGTGTGTGAAAATGCCAAAGTGGGTATGTGGGACGCACGCGGGCGGTCCCACTGGGGGCTTCGGAGGAGCTTCCTATGGAGCCGCGAAACGCTGTACTGGGTGGGTGAAGCTGCCACAATGGGCGTGTGGGACGCATGTGGGCGGTCCCACTTGGGGCTTCTGTGGCGCTCCCTCTTGGGGCCACGAAGCGCTGTAGTGGGCGGGTGAAAATGTCAAATTGCGCGTGCGGGACGCATGCGGGCGGTCCCACTGGGGGCTTCGGTGGAGCTTCCTATGGGGCGACGAAGCGCTGTACTGGGTGGGCGACCATGCCAAATTCGGTGTGCGGGACCCACGCGGACGGTCACACTGGCCACGAAATGCTGTACTGGGTGTGGCGGACGCATGTGGCCACCCCTACTGGGGCCTCCGATTGAGCTCCCTATTGGGCCACGAATCGCTGTCGTGGGTGTGGCGGACGCATGTGGCCACCCCCACTGGGGCCTCCGATGGAGCTCCCTATGGGGCCTCGAAGCGCTGTCCTGGGTGTGGCGGACGCATGTGGACACACCCAATGGGGCCTTCGGTGGAGCTCGTTTGGGGCCACGAAATGCTGTACTAGTTGTGGAGGACGCATGTGGTACCCCCACGGGGGCCTTGCGTGGAGCTTGGGGGCCACGAAACCCTCTACCGGGTGTGGCTGACGCATGTGGTAAACCCAGTGGGGCCTTACGTGGGGCTCCCCATGGAGCCACGAAACACTGTACTGGGTGGCGGACGCATGTGGTACCGCTACTGGGGCCTCCGATGCAGTTTCCTTTGGGCCCATGAAACGTTGTACTGGGTGGCGGACGCATGTGGTACCACCACTGGGGGGGGCACGGGAGGAGGAGACGCGGGGACCGTTCTTCAAAACCAGGACCCAACACCACAAGATGGCTGGGAAATTATCATGTTGTGGGTACCGCAATGGTGAATATTTTCTTCGGTGAAGCTCCCTATGGGGCCACGAAGCGCTGCACTGGGTGGGGGGGAACGCATGCGGGCGGTAGTACTAGGGCCGTCGGTGGAGCTCCGCTGTACTGGGTGGGTGCAAAATGCCAGATTGGGTGTGTGGGACGCACGCGGACGGTCCCACTGGGGGCTTTGGTGGAGCTCCCTATGGGGCCACGAAACGCTGTACTGGGTGAGTGAAAATGCCAAATTGGGCTTCCGGGACGCATGCGGACGGTCCCACTGGGGGCTTCGGTGGATCTCCTAATGGGGCCACGAAGCGATGTACTGGGTGGGTGATGCTGCCACTTCCGTAGCCATTTTGGCTCAAGACCATGCCTCCCCCTGTGGAGGACACGGATACCGCTAGTCCGCGGCTCGCCCAGGCTTTCCTCGCTGGCACCACTGTGCTCGGCAAACTCACCCGCCACCTGTGTCTGCTGACTGTGCTCGCCAGTGTGCTTTCGCCATGGCAGAGTATTGGAAGTGCAGTTGCGGCGAGTTCAACACCAAGAGCCGTCGGACATGCAACAATTGTGGAGAAGCAAAACCGCCACCTCGTCCTTGGAACGGTGGGCCGACAGGAGCCGATTTCTGGATGCAGCGTAAATGGCCTGCTCTCAAGCAGGGCGGATGGAAGCCATGGACCAAGCAAGGAGGAGCCCCGCAGGCACAATGGCCGCAGCCAGCCGCAGGCGCTACCCTCTCGCCCAGCGACGTCAAGGAGTGGTCCGAGCTTCCCATCGACATCTACGAGAAAACGAAGAACGCCTTGTCTCATTCTTCCAGGCAGAAGGTTGAGAACGCCAGGCGCGCTGCTGCTGCTGGGCTACTTGGCGCTGCTGGTCGTGAAGCTCCTCAAGCTGTCGACGAAGCCGCCAGGGCCCTCCAGCACGCGAAGGACCGTTTGGCAAGCAATACGGACAAGGCTCTCAAGCTGCTCGAGGCGGCATCTACCTCGGAGGCTGAAGTGGCTAAGTTGGAGAAGGAGCTCGAGTCGGCGAAGCAGGACGCGGCGAAGCTGTACGGCGCGAGCACACCCGCAGCTGGCGGGGTCACGGTGCAGCAGCTCAAGGCCATGCCCGGAGAGATCCCCACTGAGGGCACCACGCTCGCCGACTTTCCCAAGTCCCTCCAGGCAGCGGTCGACGAGCTCGACAACGCCAGCAAGCCGACCGAGCCGCAGCTGCACGAGCCGCCTGCAGCCCAAGAGCCAGCCCCCCCTGAAGGAGATGCAGCTGGAGGCGAAGCGGCCGCTGCCGCGGGCGGCCCATCGCACGGGACCACGCCCGATGAGGCTTTCGACGCTTTCATGGCTGGTGGTGATCCTGGCGGCCTGCTGGGCTCCTGCCAAGATGAGGGAGAGCGCAAGCGACTTGCCGAGGCCCTGGATACCATCCGCGCAGCCAAGCGATCCAAGACGGCAGGCGGGTAGCTCTGCCAAGGGGCGCCGGTGGTCGGCGCTCGCCATCAACGCCAGCGCCTACAGCAGGTTCGAGGCGCTGCTCGCCGAGAACCAGGTGCGCAACGCAGATATGATCGCGGTGCAGGAGACTCACCTCTCCGACTTTTTAAGTGCGCGGAGGTGATCGACCAGCTCAAGAAGCAGGGCTGGCATGCCCTCGCGTGCCCCGCAGTGGGCACTGGCCCAGGCCTTCACGGCCATGGAGGGCTGCTGCAGCTGGCGCCCCGTGCGCACGGCTTCGGCGCCTTTGAGATGAAGAGCGGCTTCGAGCTCAGCTCTTCCCTGGCAGGGCACCGGTTGCCCACTTCGCTGGCATCGTGCCTGGCGGAGTTGCCTGGTTCAACGTCTACCTCAAGGACAGCGAGGGCATGTCCGACTTCAACTACCAGGTGCTGCAGGTCGTCTTCCGAGCGGCGAAGCAGATCGCCAAGCCCATCATCATTGGCGGGGACTTCAACCTGGAGCCGCAGGAGCTGGCGGCGTCAGGCTTTCTCAACGCACTCAAGCTCAAGGTGGTCGCTCCCGTCGAGGGCACCTGCCGCCCTGGGGGGGCGCATCATCGACTACTGGGCCATCAGTACGACCTTCGGCGAAGCGGAGGCCAAGGTGCTGCGCGGCTGGAACTTGGCGCCGCACTTTCCTGTCCAGCTGAGGGTCGACGGCAGCACCTTCGCCAGGAAGATGCAGATCATGGAGGCCCCCAAGCGCCTGCCCTGCCCGCCCGCCGCGCGCTGCAGCAGGGGCCACTCAGCTCCCTGGAGGCCACTCGGCAGGCCATGCAGGCCACGAGCTCGCTCTCCTCGCGCTGGCAGCTGTTCGTCTACCAGGCCGAGTGGAACATCATCGACGCCGTGGGCCTGGATCACGAGTACGACGACTACGCAGGCCGCGCCGCCAGGCCACGACTCAAGATGGCCAAGGTTGCGGTACGCAGCCCGCCGCGCATCCCCAAGTGCTCCAAGGCCACCGCCTGGCACAAGAGTGTGGCGATCGCGATCAAGGATTGCGCGCAGGTCGACTTTCCCCTCCGTCGGCTTCGGGCGCTGCGGGCCCTCAGCAAGATGACGGGCGACGACGTGGTGGTCAACGCCCCTGGGTCGCCTACAACGCCCACGGATGCCTTCCTGCAGGGCAGGTCGCTTCGGCAGCGGCCGATTCGGGCGCGCCCGACCATCGCTGAAAGCCGGCTGTGGTCGCAGGGTCTCGCCGACCTCGTCGACGCCAACGAGCGCTACGAGACGACGGAGCGCGACGAGGACCCGTTCAGGCAGGAGGCGAAGGAGGCCAAGCGAGGTCTCCAGCGCGCGCTGCGCTCGCGGGCGCGGCACTGGCTCGTCGACCCGTCCGACGAGCGCAGGCTGAGGGACACGTTCATACGCGAGGACTGGGAGCACTACTGCGTGCCCTCGGTCGCCACCTTCCTCGCGCGCCCGTCCATGCTGGCGCTGGTTCAGGACTGGGCACGGCGCCGTGGGCTTCAAGACCCCAACTTGCAGGTGGCAGCCTTCGACATGGCCTCCGAGCTGTGCTTGAGCGTGTTCGCCAGTCAGGCGGGCAACAGGGCCTGGTACTACCGATGGCTCAAGCAGCTGCAGCAGGAGTCGAAGGACCTTTACGACGATGAGCTGGCCCGCCGCGAAGCCAGCCTCATCGAGGGTCGCGAGATGTTTCGGTCCACGGCCTCAAACGACAGCAGGGAGGTAACTACCACCACCGACCAGTACAAGCTGGACACGATCACCATCTTCGCCGCCTTGGCGGAGGCCACGCCCTCCCCCCCTGGACATCGGCACGCTGCAGGGCATCGCTGCTTACGTCAACGCGGCTGCCGACAAGATGGTCCAGAAGGAGGCCGACGCGAGGCAGTCGAGCTACAACAACTGGGTGGTTGACAATCACATTAATGGCACGGGGGCCCTCCATGCTCTCACCAAACCTCCACAAGGCTGGGCTCCTCGCCCTACGGGTGCGCCCCCCGACGGCTCTCCTCCTACCCTCCAGGAGACTGTAACTGCCTTGGTGAAGGAATGGTCAGGGCATTGGTGCTTGGGGAGCCCCACCTCTTCCTGCGCCAGCTTTCAGGAGGCCCGCGTCGACTGGCCCGACGAGCTTGGCGAGAGGCCGCCCAGGCCCGCAGCCGAGGAGGTCAGGAAGATTACCAACAGCTTCAAGGAGGCCACGGGTGCGTCCTTCGACTCGCTCAGGCTCGGGGAGCTGCAGCTGATGGACGACGAAGGCATCGAGGCCATGATCGACCTGTTCGACGCGATTGGGCAGAGGTGCGAGTGGCCCGACTTCGCCACCAAGATGGCCTTCATCCCCAAGACGGACGGAGGTCTTCGTCCAATCGCGCTGCTGGGGGCCCCCGTGCGCATCCACGGGGGGCTGCGGCGGCCAATCGCGAAGCAGTGGGGGCAGCAGCACGACAGGCCCTACTGGTGGACCAGCGCTGGCAAGGGTCGCGACCGAGCCGTGTGGCAGCAGCAGGTCAGGGCCGAGTGGGGGTCCACACGATGGGCGCGTTCTACGAGCAGCATGACTGGGCCTCGGCGTCGATCCTCCTCGACCTCTGGAAGGCGTTCGAGCAGATCCTGCACAGCCAGCTCCTGAAGGCCTGCCAGGCCCGCAACTTCTCGCTCTGGCTGGCCAAGCTGCAGGTCATACTGTACAGGATGCCCCGCGTGGTCTGCCTGGAGGGCTGCTGCCCGGACGAGCTGGCGGTGATGCAGACGGTGCTGGCAGGCGGCGCGTTCGCCACTGCACTCATGAAGGTGATGCCCCTCACTCCTTTGGGTGCGATGGTGATCAAGCACCACGCTGTTGCCCCCGCAGCGGTCGTGGACGACCTGGCGATGCAGCGATGGGGCGGCACCAGCAAAGTCGAGAAGGACCTGGTTGCCAGCGCCAAGCTTTTGGTCAAGGAGCTCGGCAAGGTGAAGCCCAAGGTCGCGACGGAGAAGTCCAGGATCCTCGCGAGCAGCGCCAAGCTGAGGAAGGGGCCCCAGGCCAAGATGACCAAGGCTTGCGGTGCTGTTGCAGTGGCGGATGTGCGCAACCTTGGAGTTGATCGCGCTGAAGGTGGGCGACGTGCCAGCGCGGCGCGGAAGCTGCGCATGGCCAACGCCAAGGCGCGGCCCCCTCGCACCAAACGTCTTCTTGGGCTTCGGCGAGGCCGAGCCGCCGCGGCAAGGGTCGCCTTCACAGGCTTTATGCCCAGCATCATGCACGGCGCCCCGTGCACTGGGCTGTCTGACAACGAGCGCAAGCACACCAGGGCGCTGGTCGTCAAGGCAATCGAGCCGAGGCCGCAGGGCAAGTCCACCACTGGTTGCCTCGTCTTCGGCGGGCCGCGCGAGATCGACCCGATGTACGGCGCAGCGTTGGCGCCTGTCTGCACCCTTGCACGTGCGCTATGGGAAGGCTGGATTCCCGCAGGGGTGCCCAAGTCGACCTCCGACGGCTTCGCGAGGCACGTTCGCAGCTGGAGCGAGGTCCGAGGGCCGATCTCTGCGGCAGTCTTGTCGCTCAGGCGCGTCGGCTACGACGTGCGCAGTTTCGCCCAGTGGCTCAGGCACAACGCCTGCGAGGCCATCGACATCACGAGCTCGTCGCCCTGGTGCATCAAGCAGGCGCTGCGCATGGACGCGCAGGCCTGGCAGCTACGACAGCTAGCGGCTGACACGCACGAGGGCATCATCAACGGCGCCTTCGTCCCACAGGTGCGCAGGTGGCTCAACACAGGCAAAGCCTCCACCTTCGAGGGCCGCAAGTGGAAGTCCCTGGACGACAAGCAGATGAGGCTAAGCGAGGTCGCTGCTGGTTCACGGTCAGTGGCTCAACCAGCGAAGGTATGAGGCAGCGCCGCGGCTCGCCCCCACGCCGCACTGCGCGCTGCGCCCGCGCTCCCTGGGCACCCTTTGGCACCGCCACCTGGAGCGCTGCGACAGCTGGCCCAGTTTCGAGCTGCCTGAGGAGCTGGAGAAGTTCAAGCAGTTCGAGTCCAGCATCACGATCAAGACACTGTTCGAGCGGCTCCTGCTGCCCGGGCCCAGCAACGACTGGCGCCCCCCGCAGGATGACCTGCTCCAGGGGCTGCGTTGGCTCAAAGGAAGCGCCGACCCGTTCATCAACACCGAGCTGTTTGCCGACGGCTGCTGCTACGAGGCTGGCACTTCGCTGGCCATGGCAAGATGCGCAGTAGTCGAGCTGCCGCCTGGACCAGAAGGAGAAGATCCAGGCAAGGGATCTTGCGTCAAGGCCATGGGCGCCCGTGCCTGGGCCAATCCAGTCAATCGACGGCGCGGAGCTGCTCTCGCTCTACGCGATCCTCAGGCACTCGCTTCCTCCCATCACGGCCCACTTCGACGCCGACTACGTGGTCAAAGGGTTGCTGGAGAGAGGACGTGAGGCCACTACCTCGCACAAGTCCGCCTCGGGCGAGATCTGGCGCAGGATTTGGCACGCGCTGGACGACTTCGGCGACCTCAGCAGCGACGGCCTCGCGGCGTTGAAGGTCAAGGGCCACGCGACTTTCAAGGAGGTGGACGAGGGCAAGATCACACTCCGACGTCGGCGTGGCAACCACGAAGCTGACCGAGTGGCGAAGTTTGTCACGGACCACTTCAGAGCGCCAGAGCAGGCGCGCGAGGCCAGGAAGACGAGAGCGCTCACCTTGGGCGGCGCGATCTTCTGGGTTTCGCAAGCCGGCGCCGAAGCTGCTGATCTCAGGATCGACTTTCGCGACAAGTACAGGGAGCCTCAGTCCAAGGCCCCCAGGCTCTACATCACCAAACACGAGCTGGTCAAGATCGAGGGCGGCGTCGAGGGCGTCCAGGCGCTCCACTGCCTGCGGTGCCTGCGGTCGGCCTTCACTGACATCACGGCCAAGAAGCTCACAGCGCTGGCCTGCACGCCGAAGGCCTTCGCTCCCGACGCCTACACCAGCGGAGGCAAGAAGCGGCCGAACGCCTCGGCCCTGGCGCACGCTGGAGCCGCCGCGGTGGCGGTCGCAGCAGCCCGCCGCTTCGTGGAGGACGAGAGCCAGCCCAACCATGCCAGTGGTGAGGCGAGCAGCAGCGCGGCGAGCTCCTCCTTCGTTCAGCACCGTGGCGAAAACCAGATTCTGGGATCCGTCGGTGGCGGTGACCTGCGTGCTGAGGGGGAGCCGCCGTCGGCAGGCGATGGGGGCGCCGAGGCCCAGCCTGCTGCGCCGCTGCCCAGCGGCTCTGGCTCGCTCGACGCGGACGGCGGCGGCCACGACCTACGCATGTACTTCGGGTACCGCGTCTGCCTGAAGTGCTACGCCCACACGAAGGAGGTGAAGGGCAAGCACAGGGGGCTCGGCACGGTCTGTGCCCCAGCGCTCAAGCCCAGCGCCCAGGCTGAGCGCAAAAGGAAGGCAGAGAAGATCATGAGAGAAATGGCTCCTTCGGGGAGGCCGCTCACGTGATGGCGTCGCGGCGGGCTCCACTTCTTCTGAGCTGCCGCCCGCGACGCCTGCTGCGTCGCCGCCGCTCTGCCCTGCGAGTTGCCGCTGTTTGCGGCGACTCCAGAGGCGGCCAACAGGGTTGCCGTGCGTGCCGCGGCGCAGGAGCTGGACGTGCGCGCTGCGCGCACTCAGGCTGCAGGGGGGAAAAAAAAGGTGAAGCTGCCACATTGGGTGTGTGGGACGCATGTGGGCGGTCCGATTGGGAGTTTCGGTGAAGCTCCCTATTGAGCCACGAAGCGCGGGTGCAAGTTTAGGGGCTTCGGTGGAGCTCCCCATGGAGCCACGAAGCGCTGTGCTGGGTGGGAGACAATGTCAAATTGCGCGTGCGGGGCGAATGCGGACGTTCCCACTGGCCACTAAAAGTTGTACTGGTTGTGGTGGACGCATGTGGCTACCCCTACTGGGCCTCCGATGGTGCTCCCTATGGGGCCACGAAGCGCTGCACTGGGTGTGGCGGACGCATGTGGCCACCCCTACTGGGGCCTCCGATGGAGCTCCCTATGGGGCCACGAAGCGCTGTCCTGGGTGTGGCGGACGCATGTGGACACCCCCAATGGGGCCTTCGGTGGAGCTCCTTTGGGGCCACGAAATGCTGTACTGGTTGTGGCGGACGCATGTGGCCACCCCCACTGGGGCCTTGGGTGGGGTTCTGTATGGGGCCACGGAACGCTGCACTGGGTGTTGCGGACGCATGTGGTACCCCCACTGGGGCCGTGGGTGGGGCTCTGTATGGGGCCAGGAAGCGCTGCACTGGGCGTGGCAGACGCATGTGGTACCCCCACTGGGGGGGGGGGGGGGGGCATGGGAGGAGAAGGAGACGCGGGAACCGTCTCTTCAAAACGACGACCCAGCACCACAGGAAGGTTGTGTCTTTTTCCAAAGACACTTCCGGAAGGACGGGGTGCCGACTCGGTGGCGGTAATTAACGCTTGGGCGGGGTGGGGCTCGTCGGGGCGGGGACGAACTGCGACCGCCATGGCATTGCCGCGAGCACCGACATAAGCGGGGGGGGGGCCAAGCCCCCCTCCCTACGAGACCGGGGCACAGTAGACGGGGGTGTAACTATCCAGTGCGGGCGGGTCGTTTTCTTGCAAGCCACGCTCTCCCTCATCCGGCGCTTTTGCAAACGCCGACGCCGCGCAATGTTGCGCGCCACCCAAGTCTACGCCGGCGGGGCACCGTTTTACGTACGGTCGTTACCGTGGTCCGGGGAGGCGGGGGGGCTCAGGTGATGACCGTTACGCGCCCAGAAATAAATCAAAAGCACTCCCCGAAGCCCAGAGAAGGCCCCAAACCCTCCGTCGTGATGTTGTGCCGCAGCGCGAAGACTGGAGCTCGTTGTTTGATGTTACGTGCGATGACACCCGTGACCCGTCCCGCCTCCACCCCCTCCCCCCAGCCCTGATAACGCTACGATTCGCACTGGCGCCGTGTGGAAGCAGCCGTCCCTAGGTATTCCCATATGGCCCTGACGCGAATCGTAACGTAACTAGCCTCCTCCTCCCTCCTCCCCCGCTGTCACGCCCTGTCTCGCCAGGAGAAATAACATAATCATGCCAGGGGGGTTGGCGTTGAAGTACCATGTGGGACCTGCTTTCGCAAATGAGCATGCCGTGGACGGATCTACCCTTCCTCTGACGCCGAACGCAACGGCCGCGACGTCTTTTAGACATATTCACCTTAAATGTGTTGATACGCAACGATACTTAAGGTGTCTATGGACGCCTGTGACTGGAAAATCAAAACGGCATTTGGTATATGCCCCAGAAAGAAGCCTTCTAGAAGCAGGTACACGCCGGTCGGAAAAAGTGGGTAGAAACATGAAGTAGGAAGGCGCTGGAAGTAGATCGGGCTTTCGCACGACCCCTGAAGAGGAGGGAAGAAGGAAGCCTTTCGATCCTTGAGGTAGGAATGCGCCGAAACTAGACTGGGATCTGGGAACAAAAAATCACCTACTTTCAACGACCGGCGTGTAGACATTGCCGTCCAAGGTCGGCGCCCCGACCCGACTCCTGGAGCAGGGCGTCCAGGGAGGGCGCCTCGGCAAGCAGGAGCTCAGCCCCACGCCGCAGCTCGCGGCGCAGCCGGCGGCCCTCTGCCTCCGGCAGGTGGGGGATGCACAGGTCCACCTGGGAGGGCGCTCGCGTGTTCCACCTCGTCCTCGCCATCGTCCTCGTCCTCGTCATCGGCATCGTCATCGTCATCTGCCTCCTTCTGTTCCTCCGCCTCCGTTTTCATCCTGCTCCGCCTTCCTCCCTCCCTCTTCGTCCTCCGTTCTCCCCCTCGTGCTCCCCCGTCCTTCTCCGTCTTCCTCCTCCTCCTCCTCCTCCTCCTCCTCCGCTTCCTACTCCGCCTCCTCCTCCTCCTCCTCCTCATCCTCCTCCTCGTCCTCAGACCAGCAGACCGACCGACCACCCAGCGGACCAGCAGACCGACCACCGACCGCCGACTAGCAGACCAGCAGGCCGACTACCACCGACCGACCAGCAGACCCACCGACTCCCACAACGACCGAACGACGACCCCACCGACCACAGACAAGCAGACCGACCAGCAGACCGACCAGCAGACCGGCAAACCAACAGGCCGAACGCCGCACCCTCCGACCAACCAGCAGACCAAGAGACCGACCACCGACCGCCGACTAGCAGACCAGCAGGCCGACTACCACCGACCGACCAGCAGACCCACCGACTCCCACAAAGATCAAACGACGACCCCACCGACCACCGACCAACAGACCGACCAGCAGACCGGCAAAGCAACAAACCGCACGCCAGACCGACCGACCGACCAGCAGACCAGCAGACCGACCCCCGCCCGCCGGCCAACAGACTGGCAGACCTATGACCGACCAGCGACCAGCAGACCCACCGGCCCCCACCCTTCACACCGAAAGAGCTAAACAAGGTGATCAAAGGTCTCCGGCTTGGTAAAGCCCCAGACACGAAAGGCCTCCGCGCAGAGATGCTCAAAGAAGGCACAGAGGAACTCAGAGGTGCACTTTTCAACCTCTACAACACGGTCCTGCGGCGCGAAGCCCCGCCGCCGGCCAGCTGGAAGAGCAATGTCATTACAGTCATACCAAAAAGTGGAGATCTCGCGCTCCACAAAACTACCGCCCGATTTGTACGATAGCATTGTTGTACAAGCTCTTCGGCCGACTACTGTACAACAGGCTACAACCGACGCTTGACTCACACCAGACTGCCGACCAGGCGGGCTTCAGATCAGGCCACTCGACGACTGACCACCTCTTTACCTTCCATTTCTGGCGCGAGCAAGCAAACGAATGGGGCCAAAACCTATGGGTCGCAGCACTTGACTTCAAAAAAGCTTTCGACTCAGTTGAGCACAAGAGCATATGGGCAGCACTGAAGGCACAAGGGGTCCAACCTGGATACGTTGCACTATTCCAACAGCTCTATGAGGGACAGACAACCACGGTGAGGACAGACGTCAGCAGCAGACCCCTTAGCCTCCTGCGGGGCACGAAGCAAGGAGACCCACTCAGCTCCCTACTCTTCAACGCTCTTCTACAATACATCCTTGGACCGCTGGTCTCCGAATGGCAGCAAAAAAGGAAGGGAGTCGAATTGGGATTCACGAGCACCGCCACGCTGACCAACGTACGCTTCGCCGACGACGTGCTCTTGACCAGCCAAACTCTCCCACGCCTGACAGCGATGCTTGACGACATTGTGCGCGCGACGGGGCTACACGGGCTCGAACTACACCCATACAAGACCAAAATACCGAGCAACCAGACGAAAAGGACCGGAAGGGCGAGCTCACGCACAACACATTTCCAAGACATGGATATAGAAATCGTTCCATACGAGGGCAATCCAATTGATCAGCTTCCACGAACCGATGGAAACGGAAATCCACCATCGCACGCGAGCTGCATGGGCATCATTTGCGTCTCGCAAGCAGGAGCTGACCAGCAAACACTACCCACTGGCTCACCGACTCCGACTTTCCAACAGCACTGCAGCACCAACAGCGTTGTACGGAACAGAGACGTGGACGCTCACGGACCCTCTACGGGGCAGCATCTACGACGGACACAACGACGCATGCTTCGCATGATCATCAGAACGCCACGGAGACGCACAACGAAAGAAGCCGGCACTCACAGCGGCCAGGGACCTAATCTCGACGGCGCGAACAACGAAACACAAAACCACGAAGACCGCACCAACAGCACTAGCGACGATGCAGGCAGCGACCCATCACAGTGTGATGCACCTGACACGCCTGACAAGCACAGCGAAGACGGCGAAGACAGCACCACTGCAGACGAAATGGAACCATGGGTCGACTACATCCAGCGAGCGACACGCGCGCAGAGCACCTCATGAAACTCCACCACAGTGACAACTGGGAGACGTTGCGCAAACGGAACATATGGCGCATGGCTTCGCGAGTCGCAAACCACGCCCGGACGAGGTGGACATGGCGAATGCTGCGCTGGTACCCAGTTCTCAACCCGCGACAGCGGGGACACAAGCAGCACGGTGGCTAAAACAAGCGTTGGGACGACGACGTCACCACTTATTCGCGTCAACGCAGACCAAATCTCCACCGACCGCCCGCGCAAGCCCATTCGAAAGGACAACCGAACGACATCACATGGACGCAAACCGCCCAAGACACCGAAGCATAGACAGCGCTCGGGCACCACTTCACCGACCTCACGTCGACCAGAACCCGGAACTCAGACCAACGACGTAAAATTCAGCGAACATCGAGACGTCTCGCCCAACCCGCGCCGACACCGAAACCAAGGACGTGATTTTCCTCCTCCTCCTCCTCCTTCTCCCATTTCTCCTCCTAACTTGTTTATGTCTCTGTAGCTAGATTGATGATGTTGCGCTCATCTCCTGAGCCAAGAAGACCTGTCAACACTGCTCCGACCATGCCATGCTATGCTTACTCCTGCACAGGGGGGCCTCCAACCCCAGCAAAAACAATCCACAACACGCCCCCGTGGAAGCTCGGCGAAAGCCTAGAGTCGAGCTTTCAAACGACTCCCATAAAGATGCAGACTGGGCTGGGGCGCCCCCCGGGCTGAATAGGTATAACAATCAGAGCACTATCCCACAGCGGGTCTGAGCGTATCGAGTGGACTCGCTTGATCGGTTCAGCATCCAATGAGAAAACTACTAGTATTAAGCATGGCGGATAGAGCGTGAGCTCAGCAAATCTCGCACCGTCCTCTCTCACAGTGCAACGCGTAGCCGCTCAAGGTCCCCACCCTGGCCCTCAGTACAGAAAGCCCTCTGGCCTTGCCGTCACTCCCAGCATGCACCTCAAGGAAGGCACCGTGCATGCTGATCGGCAGTGGCTGGAAACGCGGAGTAGCCCATCTCCACCTGTATGTTGTCTGCGATTGAGTGCCAACCGTCCTCCTCGTCCGGTTGCTCTGCTCCACCATCCATGGTCGACGTGGTTGACATGCAGCCGATGCCTGAGTCGATCTTCTTGTCCTTCGCGTCATCGGGCCCGGTCAAGACAAGGAGCCACTCTGGCTCCCCCCAGCTGGCGTAGCGGAACCCCGCGTAGCCGAAGACGGTGGCCACGACCAGCGCCCAGACGACCACCACCAGCCAATAGTTCGTCCAGTCGCTCGCGACCGCGCCGTCCTTGGAGCAAACCTCCGTGTCGTAGTGGCCGTCGCACTCGGTGGCGGGTCCTTCGCACCTCTGAAAGAGCGCCACCGCCGCCGTGATCATCGCCAGGACCGCTGAGCGGCTCACACCCGGTGAAGTGGCCACGCCTCTGGCGCGCCGAACCCGGGCCGCCGCCCCCACGTCGAAGTCCACCTCCTCCGACTGGTGGTCGCTCTCCGCGACCTGGCCCATGTCCGCGTAGATGCCGCTCATCGCCCCGAGCTTAACGAAGCGCTCGTACCCGAGGAGTTTCGCGCCCAAGTCCGCCTTGTTGTCGTCGGTGCCGACGGCCCCGAGGCCCATCAGCATCCTCTTGATCGCCTGCTGGAGCCAAAGCGCGCGCGCCTCGGGCGGCCGACGAGTCCGTCGGGCCGCCGACGAGTCCGTCAAAAGAGTAGCCGCCACCGTGAAGCCCGTGAGCTCCAGGAGCGACTTGAAGTAAAGGAGGTCCTCGGCGACCGCCGTCGCCGCGTAATGCTCTGCCACTCCCGAGCTGGTTGCCACGATCCCCTGGCGCCTGCTGAACATGGGGGCGCTGTCAACCTCGATCTCGCCGCTCGACTGCGACCTCCTCGTCGGCAGGTCACCTGCCCAGTCGCTGTCGCCGTAGCCCACCAGTTCCACGTTCGAGCCCTCCGTCGGCCTCGGAAGCCAGTTCACCGCGCCCCTCGTGCCCATCAGGTACCTGACCGGCCTCTTGAGTGCGGTGAAGGCGCCGACGGTGGGGCCCGACAGCATCCGTCCTAGCAAGCTCACCTCACACTGGCAGTCCGCCCTGCCCTGGGCGTAGTACATCAGCGCCCCCACGCAAGATCGGTAGATGCCAGCCTGAACGGGAGACAGGGCAGAGATGCCTCCCCATGAGTGCCTTGTGAGCTGGCACCCCTGGCGTGGGCGCCGTGTTCGAGTTCCCGAGGCCGAGGGTCTCCACCACGAAGTCCAGATTCTTCGGGTTCGCTTTCAGCCCCGTCCCGTGCTCGAACCGCGTTCTCAGCCTCTTCAGGTGCTCGTAGGTGGTGCCGTACTCGAGGAACTCGCCGCCGCTGAAGGTCACGTGCTGTCCCAGCTCATCGCGGAAGCCCTCCAACGCGCCCCATTGGTCCTGCCATGTGCAGGTCGTCCACGTGGAGCTCGGCCACCACCTCAGTCCCCGAGTTGTAGAAGAACTGAGGGGCCACCTCGCACCTCGCCATGCGCATCTCGTCCGCGAGGGTGCCCGCCATGTGCTCCACCCAGCCAGGCGCCTCCGTGCGCCTGCCAGGCAGCTGTCTCTTCGGCTTCCAGTAGATGTCCGTGCTCCTGCCCTCTGCCTGCAGCCTGTCCAGGTACTCCTGCGGTGTTTCCACCACCGCGTCCTCGTGCTCGGGCGCCTGGTAGAAGGCGTCCGTCACGTCCAGCGTCATCACCTCGAAGCCGCGCTTGAGAGCCACGAAGTTGATGAGCCTATTGGAGATCGGAGCCGATCCTGGCGCGAACAGGCCGTCGCGCCGCTCCTGCCAGCGGAACTCACGGCAGACGAACCTCACCTTGAGCTGCCACTCCTGTCGCGCTGGCTCCCACCTCCACTGCTTCTCTCAGCGTGTGGCGATGTGCTTCATTCCCCTTGCCTCCGACTTGGGGATGTTCTCGCCGGCGCCGTGGTCCAGGAGGCTCTGCAGGTGCTCCAGCGTGAGCTTCTTGTCCAGCTCGTCCTGCGTGTCCACGTCGAACATGCCCTCGGTCGGGTCCTCGACCTCATCCGAGATCTCCTCCCAGAACGCGTCGGGGGGGTCGTCTCCGCTGCCAGCGCCCAGCTCGTGAACCGCTGCAACCCGCGCTCGCTTGCTCTCTGAGGCCTCCGCCTCAGGCGGCAGCCCGCGCCTCGCTGCCTGCAGGGGCGGCGCCCCCATGGCCACGTCTCGCGGCGCAGGCGGCGCCGGCTGCTGGGGCTGCGGCTGTGGCTGCGGCGGGCTCGCCGCCGCCGCTGGGCCTGGGGCCTGCGGCGGGGCCTGGGGCTGAGCAGGGTCCGCTCCGCCCTCGGATGGCCCTGCCTGCGGTTGTGCCTGCTGCTCCTGCTGCTCCTCCGCCCTCGAGATCTCTGTCGCCACGCGCGGGGCTGCCCGTCGTCGCCTCGACCTCTCGGGCGCCGTCCTCGGCGCCCAGGGGAGGCCCGTCGCCGACGGCAAGAGGTCCTTGTCGGTCTGTCTGCCCTCAGGTAGCCGTCGCGCTGCCCGAGCTCGATCGATCCCCTGCGGCGTCATCATCAAATGCTCCTGGGGCTCGTCGGATCTGCCAGCCCAGATCCCACGGCCCCACTGTGCCTCCCCGCGGCGTAGCCGCCGTCCTCCACCAAGTCCTCGATGCTTTGGTCGAGCTATTCGATGCAGCACCGTCTCGCCGCAGTTGCAAATGTCGCCCTTGTAGGGCGCGCCTGTCGCTATCTCATGTGGGGTCTGTCCTTCAGCCCGTCGCGAGTACCGTTCGTGCAGCCACACAGCGTGACGCATCATCCAGGCCCAGATCGGCATCGCCGCGGTGATCCTGGTGCCGTAGCGCTTCTCGAGATCCAGCCTGAGGACTCGCGTCTGGCCCTCAACGATCTTCACCGCCGCCTCCGCTGGGTTAGACTGGCTGCTGTGCTTGGGCGTCAGTTCTGGAGTGGCCTTGCCCGTCAGCTCTGCGACCACCCCGCCCAGGATTGCCTGCGTTCCAGGCTCGGAGTCGGCCCTGAGTCTGCACTTGCCCGGCTCGAGCCGCTGCGCGAACGATTTGACGCAGGCAATCGTGCATGGTGATGCCGACTTCGATGGGCATGGAATAACCTTCACCACTCCCGCGTCCGAGCTGAACCCCACGAGCATCGTCGCGCATGCGTGCTCAACCTTCGTCAAGTCCCCGTCCTCACCAGCCGTCTTGCAGAACCCGAAGTCGTAGCTGATGAGCGGCGCCTTCCGCTCGGAGTCCTCGAGCGTGACCTGAGTGTTGGGGGCGTCGGGCGCCTCGCCGCGGATGCGCTCCTCGTACCAGGGCGCGGCTGGCAGATGGGTGAGGCGATGCTGCCTCTCCTCCTCAACGCTCGGAACCTTCGGCGCGGGTAGCTGCCTCGGCTCGACGGGGTCGCGTTGGATCCCGAGCTGCTCCTTGACTGCCTGCTTCTGCGCCCTCTCAGCTTCCGATCGCTTGACCGCTGCCTCCGCCGCGATGAGCCTGTCCCAGAGCGCCGCCTTGGTGCCGTAGATGGGCATGAACAGCTCCCTCAGCCTGGCCCTCATCGCGCCGACCGAGCTGTCCGCGTTGAGCACAGGAGCCGCCGCCGCATCCTGCCGCTCTGCCGCGCCGCGGCAATGGTGAGCCTCGGATGCAGGGCCCGCCGAGACAACCGGGAGCCTGAGGCTGTTCCTCTCCAGCTCGAGCTGCACGCTGCGATGGCCCTTCGTCATGTAGAGCCCGTCCTCCAGGCTGAGGTTGAACATGCAGCCCTGCCCGAGCAGCTTCCCCATGCTCAGCAGCTCATCGTTCACGTCAGCGACGAGGAGGTCCGCCGTCGCCTTGATGCCCTCCTTCATGGCCATCTCAACTCCCCTCAGGCCTGCCGTCGGTCGCGGGCGCTGCTGCACGTCAAAGAGCCTCGGCGCGTCCATTGCAGCGCTGACGGGGGCCTCTGGGACGAATCTGTGTCTGTGCCTGCAGAGATGGTCGCCGCTGCCGCTGTCGATCAGGATGGAGCCGCCGACCTTCGCCACCTTGCCGTCTGTCCCCGCCGCTACCGCGAACACCCAGCCGTCGGGTGTGCCGTCGCAGTAGCCCGACGCCGCCTTCACCGCGCCATCCGCTGGCTGCTGGCCTGATGACGAGGCTGCGTCGCCTTGAACCGCTCGAGTGTGACATGGCACTTGCTTCGCGTCGTCGGCCTTCTCCTTCCTGCAGTCGGCCCGCTTGTGGCCCCACTTGCCGCAGTAGCCGCACTCGCCGTCAAAGAACTCCGTCTGGCTCTTGCCGCGCTTGCCGCCGTCGCGAGCCTTGGACTTGGCATTCGGTTCCTTACCCTTCTGGAACTTGCCCGACTTCCCGCCTGACTTGTCCGACTTGTGTGTCTTGCCCGTGCCGCTGGCCTTACCGCTGGGAAGCTGGGCACAAACCGCGCCCACCTGCATCGGCGCGACCCCGCCCACGTCTGGGACGTGTGTGAAGGTCCTTCCCTGATTGTAGTAGCCCCTGATGTGGCTGCGAGCTGCGCCGAACGTGAGCTTCACCTCCCCTGGGGCCTGTCGCAGCACTTCACGACATGGATCTGGCGCGCGCTCAAGCAGCACGGTCACCCTAACATTATCCGAGACTGCCTCGCCACTCTGGCCCACAGGCTCGGCCACGACCGCCTCCCAGGCGGTGGGCGACTGAAAGAAGTCGATGCCCCCCTCGCGATCCTTGGCCCACATGTCCTGCGGGTTCAGGATGAACCGCAGCATCGCCGTCCAACGATTCCCTGAAAGGCTCTCGTACTCATACTCATGCTTGAGCTTGCGCCGCGCCTCGAGGCCGTTCTTGCGCGAGAGCTTGACCACTCCCACCGCCTTGCCCTCGCAATAAGTGGTCAGCAGGTGCCACAAACGCTGGCTGACCTGCCTGGCGCGCTCGTCGAGCTGGCCGTTCAGCAGCGGATCCTGCCTCTGGCCCGCCGCTGCCATGAACTCCTCAAAGCCGAGCAGCGCGGTGTAGGCCTCGAATCGGAGACTCCAGTCCCCCCACTTCTCATCCGTGCCGTCATACCGCTGCAGCCGCATGTCGGTCCGCACGTCGGCCACCCCGATCGCCGCCATCGCTGCTGAAGAGCAGCCCTCATCACGAGCGGGGAGGTCGCGCGGCGCGCGAGCTCAACTCCCGTGGCGTGGGAACCGAGCCCCGCTACCATGTAGCTAGATTGATGATGTTGCGCTCATCTCCTGAGCCAAGAGGACCTGTCAACACTGCTCCGATCATGCCATGCTATGCTCACTCCTGCACAGGGGGGTCTCCAAACCCAGCAAATTCAACCCACAACAGTCTCGCATTGCACGCATCCAAACACCTCAGATCCTAGAGGCCATGGCCTCACCCACCTGGTTTGCTCTTGGACCTGACGCTGTCCGCAACGGTGGTCGCGTCGCAGCGCGTCGCATCGCGTGCTCCTCGTCCTCCTCCTCCTTCTCCCCCTCCTCCTCCTCCTCCTCCTCCCCCCCCCATCCTCGCCCTCCCATTATCATCATCAGCACCATCATCAGCATGGACAGGGGTGAGCCGTCGCCTTCGGAAAATTCGCTAAAGCGCGCCTGGCAATGTGCGCGATGAAGCCAGCCACAGCGAAGCACTATCACATTAATGTGAGGAGGTGCCTTGCGAGTGTCGAAACAAACGCGCGGCTGGGCCCAGATGGCCTTGCACGGCAGCAGCGTAAGCAGTAACCACATCAAACGCAAACATAAACTCATGAGGCACATCGCCCCGCCACGCCATGAATTCGACTGCGAGAAGTGGCCGCGTGCATCTCCGTCAACCCCACCAAATCCATCCTGAGCGTCGATGCTGACGAGCGCGCGACAATTGGCAAGCATGGTAATCAGGCGCCCCCTCAAATGATCGAGAGTCTCAGCGTGCCCGGAGCGCACGATGTGCGAGACCTGTTGGTTCGCGGTGTGCCGCGTAAGTCCCAATGCAAATGCACACATAAATGTGCTTCGTGCGTCCATGGAACATAACGGATGCTGACTTAGCACTGAGGGCCCCACACAATCGGATGCCATTATCGCGCACCTCCACCAGGCCCCCGCTGCAGACGACACGTGCGCGACATAGCCGTCGTAGGTCTGTTCAGCCCCGCCAGCCACGCATCACTATTGAAATTAGCCTGGCGAAAAGACCCAACCATACGCAGTTGCAAATACCGCAAATATGAACATAATCTTCGCCCACGCTCCCTACGAGGCCGCGGGCCGTGCGAGGGGCGCGTCGACATGCGTGGCGGGGCACGCAACGCGAGCGAATGCGATAGGTTTGTCTGAGAGAGACTGACAACGAGTGAGTCTGATTGTGGATGGGTCTGCGCGCGCGCGAGTCTACGCGCGTAAAAGTCGACGCCGATGTCGGCGCGCCTCTCGCGCGCCTCTCACGAAGATCGCGCCCCCATCCTTCCCGTTGTTCTTCGCCTTCTTTGCCAGTGCAAGCCCGCGTCCTAGGCTGCGGGCGCGACGCCGCACAGAGCCCCCGCGACGCGCCCTGGTCGCCCCGAAGGGTTCCCGGCGAGGCGCGCGGGTCGCCCGCTGCGCGGGGCAGAGAGCGAGCAGGCTGGCCCCCTGGATGCGCGGCCCGAAAGCGGCCTCAATACGTCGAATACGACGCGCAATCCCCGAACATCGACAGTCGCCGCCCTGCGAACTCCGCCACTGGGCCGCCATGCGAGTTCCGCCGCGGAGACCTTAGGTGTAGCCCCCTGTGGGGACACGGAACGCTATACTGGGAGGTGGATGACGCATGCGGGCGGCCCCACTGGGGACTTCGGCGGGGCCCCCTATGGAGCCACGACGTGCCGCGCTGAGAGTGGATGAAGCATGCGGGCGGCCCCACTGGAGCCTTCGGTGGAGTTCCCTATGGGGTCACGAAGCGTTGCGCTGGGTGGTGGACGACGCATGCGGGCGGCCCCGGTGGGGCCAGCGGTGGAGCTCGCTATGGGGTCACGAAGCGCTGTGCTGGGTGGTGGATGACGCCAGCGGGCGTTCCCACTGGGGCCTTCGGTGGAGCCCCCTATGGGGCCACGAAGAGCTGTCCTGGGTGGTGGGTGACGCATGCGGGCGGTCCACTTGGGGCCTTCGGTGAAGCCCCCTATGGTGCCACGAAGCGCTGTCCTGGGTGGGGGATGACGCATGCAGGCGGTCGCACTGGAGCCTTCGGTGGAGCTCCCTATGGAGCCGCGAAGTGCTGCGCTGGGCGGTGGACGACGCACGCGGGCGGTCTCACTTCCCCATCGGGCCACGAAGCGCTGCACTGGGCGGATGAAACGCAGGGGGGGAGGGAGGAGGGTGATGGGGGGGGAGGGGGGGGCGGAGGAGAACGCGGGGACCGTCTCTTCAAAACGAGGACCAACAAAAACATAGGATGTCCGGGGAATGAATAACGCGACGGCTGAACTCGCACGCAAGTACGCGCTGACGCTGACGTGCCAAGACTCCTCTCACCTTCCACGCCAGAACTGCGAGGTCCCTGGGGTCTGGTGCGAAGCGTCGGCCTTATACCCGACATCGCTGAAAAAAAAGGATCGCTGACCTCGCCCAACCGCTGCTCCAGCCGGATGTCCTCAAGCTCCTGGTCGAGCAGCGCGTTCGCGAGCGGGTCTTGGCGGATCTCCAGCGCGCCGGAGCTCCACGCTCGCTGCAACGGACGCGCCGGGCGTTCGACGCTCCTCTTGCGGAAGACCACCCGCCCGAGGTCCCAGTCCGCATCGACTTAGTCTCCTCTGCGCACAAATTCCCGGCCGCCCCGCACTCGCGTTGAATGAGCACCGCGCGGCTCTCCCCGTGAAGGCCCACCCTCGCGAGGCCCCTGATCTCCAGTGTGCCGAAGCTTGTCGCTCTCAGCCCCGGGGCGCGGGATCCTCGAACCCTTCCAGCTCATCATGAACTTCTTCATCTGCTCGTTGTTTGCGAACAGTATCTTGGCCTGGTCACAGCAACTGCCCACGCCGTACATATCCCTGCTCTCTGCGGGCGCGTTTTTGCTGAGCTCGGTCGCCAGGCGGCGCTCGACCTTCTCCTTGTCCCACGCGCGGGGAAACCCGCCACGAAGCCAACGTGCTGGGTTTTTCCCATGCGAACGCGCCGCAACTGCCGCTCCTGCTGGACCTGGCCGCTCGGACCGGCCATGCGCTACAAGCAGGAGTTCCGCAGGTCGGGCTGACCTGGCGCCGAGCCCGCGCCGGGCCTGGGAGCCGCGGCGCCGGTTGCTGGCGACGCCCGCCTCGACTCCAGCGCCTCCAGCCTAGCCCCCCGCGCCCTCGGCTTGGCCTGGGCAGACGCAGCGCCCCGTGAGCTGGAGCCCGCCGCGCGGCGCGCGGCGCCGACCTGCGTCTCGACGCCCTCCGCTCGCGCGCCCGGGCTCTCGTTGATCGCACCGATGAAGAACGTGGCCGGGCACGGCTGGGCGGGGCCCGTCGTCGGCGGCGGCGGCGGCCCGCGCTGACCGGGGAGGGCGCCTCTGGGCCGAGGGGCCGCGGGCTCGCTGGCAGCCGCCGCGGGTTCCTCCGCTGCGCCCGCGGGGTCGCCCAGGCCAGCGCCGTCGTTGGCCTCAGCATCTGCGAAGATCTCGCCATCGAATCAACTCGGCGGCGGTGCCCCCCGCTGCTATGCGCTCTCGGCGGAGGGGCGGGCGCGGGAGCTGCGGCGCGCTCCGCCGCTGCCATCCCGACCCCCGCGAAGAGCGCGCGATGTCCTGCGGGGGCAGGACAAGAACGTGAAATCTGGGACTCAGGTCTCAAGCCGAGCGGGCAGTTCGACCAGGACGCGCGGGGAACAGTGCTTCCCAGGTGCCGTTTTGCGCCAAGGCGGATGACGACGACGAGGGGCATGCCCATGAGGAAGAGGAGGAAGAGGAGAGAGCGGCAGGAGGAAGAGTAGCGAGCGCACGAGGGGCGCGCCGAATCAGGGCGCGGGATGGGCAACAACGATTTGCAAAAGGAGAGAAAAGCACAATCTCTCACATAACAAATTGAGAACACGCGAGGGCCGACCCATACATGCCCCCACACACGGGCCAAACAATGGGCCAGCGTGGCACAGGCAGGCCAGGGGAGCTGACCTGGGAGATCGGGGAGGCGGGGCGACAAACCCACCCGCCCCCACCCTTCAGGAATGATAAAGTTAAAGAACAAGATCATGTAGCGAGGCCGGGCCACTCCGCAGCAAGATCCGACGCAAGCATACGTCGGGGGAGAGGCATTGGATGCCTGCGGCCCTCGCTCGGGCGGCGGCCAGAGGCGAAATTGTTCCGCCCCACTTCCTCGGGGGGTTCCCATCAGAAGCCCCGGGGCCCTCGCGCACATTACGCAGCTGAGATCTGCGCGCGCGCCCCGAAAAAGATCGGCATCGCATGCGTCCGACAACATTGCCAGCACGTTATCTATAGAGCACGTGGCCTCTAGAGGCCGCGGGGGGGGATCGCCGCCTCCGCGGGAAGCGCTGCCCTGGGCAGGGCCGCGATGGCCCCTTCGAGGCCGCAGCGAGTCTGGGGCGATTCTCCGAACCATCGGAAGGGGGGCCCAGGGCGACCGACGCTTCCCTAACAGGGGTCTAAACAGGCTGCTCGATATGCACTCCTGGCATCGCACTACGTTGGGCACGGGTGAAGGCTCCTGCCTCCTCGTCCTCAGGCCCCCTGGTCTCACCCGCAATCCTAACCTGGGGGGTTCGACTGGGGAAGAAGGGGAGGGGGGGGCGGAGGCTCGAGGGGCGGGGAGGGGGGGGGGGCCCGCGAAGCCCCTTTCTCCTGGGACCCTCGTCCACCTGCTCTCCTGGGCCGCCTTGCCCCCCCAGGGGCCGCTTGAGGCGCGAGCGGCGCCCGGGGAGGGCCCGGCGGGACCCCCCCGGGGCTGGGCCGGGGCGCGGGGGCCCAAGGGTCCGAGGGGCGGTGTGCTGAGAACACATCCGAGCACATTCGACGGCCTCCTGGCGCGGTCCGCGCGAAAGTATACACATCCCCGGCCACCTGCGAGCCTTGGCCTGGGCACGCGCAAGCGCTGGCTCGCAGCGTGCACTGGTCGCTGTCGCGCTGGTCGTGGCGGTCGCCGCTGTCGACGTTGTGGGCGGCGCGCTGGGGGCTGCTGTCTTTCCGAGTTGCCCGCTAACGTCATCGACGACCCTATCCAGCACGCCACTTATCGCGCGATGTTCAGCATGGGGGGCGCAACTGCGCGGCCTCCGTCGCAGGCGCGCACGTGGCTAGTCCCGATTGGCCGCCACATCTGCACTGTCATTCCCCTGCTTGTGTAAGGTAGCCTCGCCCATAGTCTGATGTGCGGGGGCAAGGGGGACTTCCAGCTGCGATGTCAGTCCTCCCTGGTCTTGCAGCGCGCGCCATAGCTGTCGCAAAAGTCACAGTTCAGCCCGCGGGGATGAGCGCGCCATTCCCATCTTGAGACCTTCCACTGCGCCAAAACAATCCGCGCGCACGTGCAACGGCAAGGCCCCGCGGCGCGAGACTCGAATGACCGCGAAGACCTCCGCGAGAGGAGCCGTTTGTTGGTGCCCTGGCAATGGGCCGCATGCAATCCCACGCAAAGCTTGTCCCGTCATCATCGCCACCCCCCAACCTGCTCGGTTAGCTTCTGGTCACCCGATGGGAGATAGGCCAGATCCATCCGCGTAGATCTCGCCTGTGATCATCGCCACTTCGCCCCCGCGAGCAAATCTCCACACCTCCTCCTGAGCTGGGGCGGGGGGGGGGGGATCGCGGGCAGGGCGTCTTTCGGTGACAACGCCCGCGCGAAAAGGGGGTCGGTGCGACGAGCCGCGTGCGCCGCCCGAATGCCGCCCGCGTCGACGGCAGCCTCTCGCCCCTGCTGAACTAGGGGGCAGCGCCATCGGCGATGATGAAGTGTTCCAGCACAACCAAGACAGCGCTGACCCAGGTCGTCCTCGGCGAAATCATATTGGTTGAATCTGGCCTGCGGCCGCCATCCTCAGTTGATAGCAATGCGTAGTGTTGCGCGCGCCTGCTCCGAAAGGCCACACAACTTGGCGGGCCCCCCTAGGGCCAGTAGCATTTTCAACGGTGCCATCCAGTATCCGCGATGTCTGCGCGCAGCTGGCTCACCTTCTGGCGCGCGATCTTTCTGACGGCCCCATGTCCCAAACTTCACATTGGCAACGTCGCGTCGGGCCAAGGTACTGACCCACTCAGGACTGTCAGTTGCGAGATCCACCTTCGCCCCTGCGCACGCGCGCCATGTCGTCGCCGTCTATAGGGCGCCAATTGAGCGACTGGAAAGCCACCGGCGCTGCAACAGCTGGGCCAGCAATGTCAGCGCGCCACGGATTCGGCCCGAGCTTGCTACGCTGCTGGGAGAAAGCCTTGTCGAGAATGTCGCCGGGCACCTTGGAGTCCTGCGCGAGCAACGCCCCTGTGTATAATGGCCCTGCAATGGCCATCAGCTGCGGGCGCCCGTGGAAGCGGGGTTAGAGCTGCGCAGCCAGCCAAGTAAAAGAGCCCGGGGGGTTCGTCTCCATCTTACGCGCACCATGTTGACCATCGGTTTGAGGAGCATCTTGGTGGCTCCAACGATCTAGATGCCGTATTGCATGGTGGGGGCAATACATGGTTGCGCCACCGCCCCTCCGACCTTGGCCAGACCGCAGAGCCTCTTGAATCTGGGCAGCCTCATCTTCATTTTAACCGTCCTCTTGCGAATTGCATAGAAGCCCAGCTTGCGCCCGTCTTTAGCTTCCATGCCCAGCGCCTCCAGTGTCGTGCGTGGTCTGAAGCCGCGTCGGCGTGCGTGTTGTGTGAACTGCTGTGCTATGTGATAATCCGAAGCGGGTGCCTTTGCCTTGTCTCGTGCAATAGGTAGGCCCAGGGCTTCGAGGATAGCCACCAATCGCTGTAATATACGCATCGTGTGGTATAAATGTCCTGATGGTATGTCACCACTTGCACCGCGATGTTTTCAGTGTAGATGCCCAAAGAGCGATCAGCCTCGTGGTTGTTCGCGAGAGACTTCCAGAACATCGAAGCGCAGGATCACAGCCAGATGTGGTAGAAACATTGCCATCCAACGCCGTGGTAACACTCCGCGGCTGGCTTGGCATAGATACGACAACGCCGTCGTCCACTTGATGCACCTGGGGGCATCCCGCATCGCCAGGCAGAGTTGTAAGATCTGGGTCGGGCTTCCGAAACGCCCTGCCGCTCGGTGCTCTTCGCCAACAGACTCGGCCACAGCATTTGCTGACGCCCGCCGCTACAGTCGGAGTGGCCTATACCTTGCCCCGGGCGAAAGTTTCCGCATATGTCACAGCGCGGGCGCCCGCGTCCATAATGCGCTTGTCGGCGCCAAGTGCAGTATTTGCGCGGGTATGGCGCGATAACCACTGCCTAACTTGATCGAGCCGCACCCTACTGCACAGTCTGTACGTCGCTGGCAAAAGGGCAATTGGTCGAGGTCCCCCCTGTGGTTTGGCTGGCAACATTATGCGTGCAATGAGTAGAGCACGTCGGTCATCTCATCCACGCTTCTGCAGCCCAGCAGATGTGGATGAGCATCGCCAAAGCTTCCTCCGAGATGGGAGAAAAAGGCTCGAGGTGGTAAAGCATCCGCGACCAGTCCAGCGCGCCACTTGAATGTTGTAGCAGCCCGTCGTACTTGTTGGCGCTGGTAGCGCCGCTGGAGGAAGGTGGCCGATGTCCTGCGCAAGCCCTGCATCCTCATGTTATGCCTGGGGTCGTGGTATTGCATTGCCAGACATTCGCATCCCTTCCACATATTGCGCCAGGTGTCCACTTGGTTATCTGCAATAATATGACAAGGCGGCTTGCCCCGATTTGAGCTGTGCATGAGCCCATGGCTGGGCCCTGGTGATCGAGCATGCCTGCGCTGGGCCCGTGACCACTGTGCATCTCTCGCCCGTGTCTTCGAACTTGCAGGCTCGATGAGATATTGCCAAGCAGGCCCCCCCCAAAAAAAAAGGAGCCGCAAGGAATCCGAAATGGTCGAATTTCCAACGCGTTGCTTTCCTCAAGCTGGACCGCGGGGAAGCATCATGGAACGCCCGCGCGTCACCGAAAGGCCGCGCGCCGCCTGTCCCTGCCATTGAATCGCGCCGCGCGCGCCGTGGGGGCGCGACCCGCGCGGCCCCCGAGCCAGGCCGCCGCGCGACCGCCATGGAACTCATCGCCGCGATGACGCTTCTTTCCACGGTCGCCGGGCGAAGCGCCCGCGCGAACCTCGGGGCGCGCAGCCTTCGAAGTGCAGACGGAATCGGGGCGCGCGCGCGGCCGGCGAAGCGCCGCGCGCTGCCCCGGCCGCGCGGCCGATAGCTTGCGCGGGAGAGACGCCCCCCAAGCTGATTCACGATGGAACGCGCCGGCGCGGGACCGACGGACCGCGCGAAAAAAATGGGGCAGTCTCGGCGACCGCGCATGAAGAAGAAACGCTCGAGCGCGAGCGCTGCGCGGGGAATTGGCGGGGCGCTGGAAGCCGTTGGATCTCGCGCCCGCGCAAGTCGAGCAAATTCCGCCCCCGGGGAGCGGCGCTCGCGGAGCCCGCCGCGGGCGCGGGGGCCGCTGGCGCAGACTCTGCCGCGGCCGCGGCGAGGGCCCGCTGGGCCCCATCGGGGGCCGCGGCGCGCGGCTGCGCCCGTGGCGGAGAAGAGGGACCCGACGGCAAACGTCGGCTGCGAAGCCTCGGCGGCCGCGGGCGCGGCGGCGCTCTCGCGAGCCCGCCGCGCGAGGCAGCGCAGCCCGCCGCGAGGGCATCCTCTCCAATCGAGCGGGGCCCCACATGGGCGCCCCTGCCCCCTGCCCCCCCCCCCGACCCCGCCGCCGCCATTCCGCGGCGCCCCTCGCCCCCCCGTTCGGCCGCGATTTTCGATTTGCGCGACCCCGATTTTTGGCACTTTTTCGGCCCCCCTTCCGCAGGGGCGCATTTTGTTGACCACGATTTCTCCCGCAGTTAAATCGACCCGGAAAAAGTCGCGCCCAGAATCGGGGGCGCTTTCGCGCCCTGAGCTTCCTATCTGCGCTAATTAGCTATATACGCTAACCGTATGCACTAATTAGTACTGATTCGCTCTTACATGAGTAGCGCTGACTCCGCTCTAATTAGGGCTGACGATTAGCGTTGGTTCTGGCTAGTTCCATGGGATTCGCGTGTCATGCGTGCGTCTGTGAGCACGGCCATGACGTTCGTATATCGTTTGCTGTTGTCTTTCTCCTCTTCCTCCGCCCCCCCTTCGCCCGCCCGCCCCACCTCCTTGCTTTCCAGAGAAATAGCCTCAGGCTGCAAGTTCTCCCATGCATCAGCAACAGGGCGGCGTCGCGCCCGCTGTCCGAAGGCATTGCGGCTCGAGGGCCACCGCGCGTGCAGCGTTTTCGGTTCACCGCCATGCCCCGCGCGAGGTGCGAGCTCTCGGGCCATGACCTGCAGGCCATCGTGCTCGAGCACGTCGCCGAGATCGAAGCGATGAAGACGGAGCAGGGCGATGCAGAGTACACAATCAAGAACAACATGGGCTTGATGGGGTCTCTGATGAGCGTCACCCGCAGGGTGGGTCACGTGCCGCTCACCAAGGCTATCTTGGCCAAGACGGTGCTCGCGAAGGAGCAGGCGCAGACGCATGGGAAAGCGATTTCGCACGCTGTGAGTTACGTGTGCGCCAAGGAGCGCAACATGGCGACAGGCGAGAGAGCTTCCCCCCATGTCAGGATCCTTCCGCACAAAGCGAGTCATCTGCCAGCGCCATCACCACCCCCTGAGTCATCGCCAGATGGTCGGCGCGTCTTTGCCGCAGCAGCGCCTGCGAGATCCTCGTCGTGCACGGACATCTACAGCGCGCACGGGTGCGGCTCGCCGCGCAGGGCGCCGGCCTGCGTGGACTTTGTTGACTCGCCACCAGCAGTGGACTTGCCGTCGCCAGGTGCGTGTCCGTCGGCGCACGTGCAGGAGCGCTGCATATGTATATTCATGTTTGTATACTGTGCACATGTATGTTCATGTTCATGTTTATGCACGTGTGTGTTCATGTTTATGCTCATGCAAATGTTCGCGTGCGTGCACAGGTCGCGCGCGTGCCCATTGCATTCCGCCAGGGCACATCCACTTTGAAGGGGCACGTGGACTACGATGCCTTCGTGTACGTTATCGAGGACGCTTCGGGGAGGCGCGAGCACCCTCTGGTGCGCGGCGACAAAGGCTTCTGCATGGCGGACCTCGGAGGCGGCGAGATGGCCCACGTGCACGCAGAGATGCCGAATCTCCCGCTCGACGAGAAGGAGAAAATACTGGCCAAGCGGGCTTCCAGGGGCAAAGCCAAGGCGGCCGCCAAGGCGAGGCCGCGCGACGAGGAGCACGACGTCGAGGATTTGCAGGAGGAGGGGGAGCCTGCGGCCGAGGCGCCCAAGGCCAAGCCCAAGCCCAAAGCCGAGTGCAAGGCCAAGGCTGAGTGCAAGAAGAAAACAATGAAGACTGCGTTGAAAAGGCCAGCTGGCTACGGCACCCACTACGTGGAGATGCACTACAAGGCGCCCTGCAGCATCGCCGCGCGCCAGAAGTTCGAGCCGAAGCGGCAGGTGGCATCCAGCGGGGGCGCCCGCTACAAGGACTGCGACGTGGATGCCACGCGGGCCGTCCGCCGCGAAGCAGTGGCCTTGATGGATAAGGGCGAGCTTGACCAGGAGGGCGCAGCGTCGTGGATGACCAGGAGGCTGACAGAGAAGTTCGGGAAGTGAGGGCGCGCTTGCTAGCCAAAGTGTGAAGCGCCAGTAGATCACATCATATATGTTGCGCTCGAAGCGCCGCGGTGAATTTTCTCCTGGCTAATTTTCTCCTGGCTCGGTGAGCCGGCAGAGCCCCTCGGCGTTAATTTTCTCCCGGTGAATTTTCCCCTGGCTCGGTGAGCCGACAACCGCGTTAATTTTCTCCTGGTCCGTGCGTTGTCTCTTCGCACGCAGCAGGCTATGCGCGAATATCGCGCGACGTGGCCGACGTGCATCTCGCGAAAAAAATGCTCTCAAACAAATAGGTCTCCTGTGCAGGAGGCTGCCTCTTTTGGTTCTCTCTCACTCTCTCTCTCTCTCTCTCTCTCACACTCCCTCTCTATGGTTTTTTTTTTTTGTTTCTCTCTCTCTCTCTCTCTCTCTCTCTCTCTTTCTCTCTTCTCTCTCTCCCTCTCTCGCTCTCTCTCGCCCTTCCCCTCTGTTTCTTTTTCTATGTGTGTATGTATGTCTAAGTGTCCTTCTCTTGGTGCACGCCCCCCCCCTCTCTCTGTCTATCGTTATCTTTCCCTGTCTCTCCTCCCTCTCCGTCCCTCCCCATCTCCCCCCTCCCTCCCCCTCCATTTCCTATGACAAAAAATGACCTCCTGCGAAGGAGGCCGCGACGCTGGGGCGCCGCGCCTTGCGATGAGGCGATCGCGCCTGGCTGGCCACAACAGATTGCCATAGCGCTGGTGCGGTCTGCCCCCCCCCCCTCCTCGGGGCTTGCGTCTGGCTGGTTCCTCTCTCGTGAATTCGGGCTCCGCGTTTGCGTCGGTTCGCGGCTCGGCCGGCGCGTCTCGTTCGCGGCTGCTTCGTTTTTGGCGGACGGTCTCCTTCGTTTTCGATGCTCAGTTTCGGTTGCCGTTGGTCTAGTGTGTAGGTGTGCATAGATTTGTGCATAGAACAATAGAAATGTATAAAATAGCATATATATATATATATGTGTATATCGATTGATTGATAGATAAATTGGTAGATTGATCGGTTGATTGATTGGTGCAATCAATCAATCGGCCTGCCAATCCTGAAGGAATGGCAGGTTGATTGATTGATTGGTCGTCTGATTTATTGACTGATAGACTGGTGGATTGACCTGCTTTGCTTCGAACAATTCTGACAGCGCATTTTGTCGCGCAGCCACGCCGACTGCAAGGTGCCAGACGAGTGGCGACCTTTCGAGTTGCTTTCTCGACGACTTCCGCGGCGCAGATGGCGCTGCTCGCCCTGCTCTCGGCAGTGGCGGCGTTGCTGCCGTCTCCGGAGGAGGGGCAGGGCATGGGTGGCATTGGCAGGGGCAGCAGCGGCAGCGAAAGTAGCCGCGGCAGAGAAGTTGGCAAGGGTAGCAGTAGCAGTAGCAGCGCAGGTTTTGAGAATGCACGCGCGCGCGGGCCAGGCGACGACAATGGCAGCTGCGCCTGGAGGTGGCGCTCCGCCACCAGGAGGAGGCGACGACCGAAGGGGCGCGCGCCCTGATTTCCAGGAGGGGCCAGGCGACGAGGAGGAGGAGGAGGAGGAGATGGAGCACGACGAGGTGCACTGGCTCATCTCCCAGAGCGACGGCTGGCAGCAGACAGAGAAGGGCCGAGCTTGGGCGGGGCAGCCCATGCGTTTGCTTCTTCGGAACGGGCCGACACATTGCAACACATGCAGCTGTTTCGCTGATATGGGAGGCGGGGTTGGCTGCGTGTCTCCGCAGTGCCAAGCAGATCAACCGCGCGCCTACATGGAGGGTGCCGCGGATTCCCACGGCAGCACTCCAGCGGTGATGTATCCTGCAGCGCATTGTCGGCAGTCTGGTCGGACCACCACCATTGAGCTAGATGCCACGTCAACGAACGGGAGCAATGCACGGCCCTGGAAGCCGATCAAACGCAGGAAGCAGAACAAGGGGCAGGCGCGCGGCAGGCCATTGGGCCCGCCAGACAAGTTGCCCTCCTTTGCAGGAGAGCTGATTGGGCCACGGAGTGGAGAGTCGGAAATGCAGGATTGAGGCGGAAAAGGGAAGCAAGGGAGGAAGGAAGGGAAGGGTGACCAAGAACGAGGAGTAGTGATAGAGAGATACGGCGAGACAGAGAGAGCGAGCCCGCCCGCCCCCCCGCCGCAGGTGGATCTCGTCGATGAAGGCGATGGAGAGACGCGAAGTGTTTTCTGCTGATCAGCTGGCCCCGCAGGAATGGCTGGAGCCTCCGCAAGCAGAGCAGTCAGCCCCCGATTCCGTTCCGAAGTCGACGGGGGCGGCAACTTCGGACCCAGGAGCGATCATGCAGCAGCTGCAGCAGCTTCAGATGCAGCAGACGCAGCATTTTCAGATGCAGCAGCTTCAGCAGATGCAGCAACAGATGGCAGCAGCAGCGCCGCTCACACCGCCGACCCCGATCCCGCGAGCAGCACCGCCCCCATTGGTGGCGGCGCCAGTTGCGGGACAGCAACAGTTTCCACCAGTTGCGCCAATCGCTCCTCTCATTCTTCCGCCGTTGCCAGTGATCGAGTCGAGCCACGGGCTTCGCACTGCAGCGAAATCAGGTTCTGCCGCGAAGCACGAAACCCATGCCGACGCCGACGAGAATTGCACCATCGTCGGAGGTTGCCTCCGTTTCCCCAGCAACGTCAAGCAGCCCTCAGACGAAGATAACGAACGCGGCGGCAGCGGGAGCGGACCAGCGCCGTCTCGCAGGCGGCCCAAGGACAAGAGTGACGCCGCCAATTACGACGCGCCACGCCCCAAGAAGAAACCGAGGAAGGAGTGGGAGCTTCCATGTCCGTTTGCACCGAATCAAGGGGGCGCGCCCCTTGAATCTGCACCACCTTCGGCGCCTGAAAACAAACCCTCACCCTCTCGCCAGGGGACCTGCAGTGGGGCGGGGCAGGGCAGAGATAGAGTTGCATATTGAATGGTTAGAGTTTTGCATGCCATATTGTAACATGCCTCCTCAGAAGGAGGCAGCAGGGCAACTGATCGCACAGCTTGAGTTGCAGAGACCCAAATGCGATTCAAGTGCGACGCAAGTTTTCCCTGAAGAAATCGCAAACGATTGACGGCAAATGCTTCGCATGGTTGAAAACACATCGTTTTCAGGAGAAACAGTGCGTGAAATGCTGGGCAGCTTCGGAATCTAAATTGCACGTTGCATTCCCGTCGATCCGGCTACAAACGAGCATCGTTTCTAGACAGCGCTTGCCGCTATGGAAACGTACCCTTTTCTCTCCAAATGGGTCGGTTTCTGCTCTGTCAGCAAACGTGATACCCTACACGTCACCAAGAGAGGGCCCAATCCACAAGTAAAATATTCTACCAGTAAAAAATCTACTCCGCAACACAAACAGCAAACGTTTTACTGGTAAGATCGTTCACCATGCGTAGTGGTGTGTGTATGCGCACCATTTACTTTATTAACAACGTGTAATATTGCATGATATTCAATATGGTCTGGTATGGTATGGCGGTGGTGGCTCATCCGGCTTATACCTGATAGGCTCGGTCTGGTCGTCTTCGTCACTCGGAGTTTCGTGAACTTGGTTTTTGAATTGGCTGACTGCTTCCTTCTCTACCGCCTCCTCAACGGTTTACGGTGCGCGCAATAAACAATCTGTTGTGGTCAGTCAGTGCGTCGTTTCGCTTGGTCGCGGCGTTGGCATCCGCCATCGTTTTTCTGAGCGATCCGATTTGTCTGTAGCTGGTTGCTGGCTCGAGCGATGACGTTATGCTCGCGCTGCATCTGCGCAATCGTTCTTCTTGCAAGCTTCCCCACCCGTGCAACATCAATCCGCGTCGGAATTGCAGATATGGTGGCCAAGAGGCCAGCAGCTGCGATGCCTGAGGATTACGACGAGGATGCGCATCCTCCTGTGCTCAAGAGGCCCGCCGCGGCTCCAGTTGAAGCAGCGCCTGCGCATCCCACGGCGGCAAAATCTCCACCGCCAGCGCCGCCCCCATCATTGGCACCGAAGTCAGAGAAGGAGACGGCCTAAACGTTCCAGCTGCTCCTGGCCAAACAAGAGAAGAAGCCATCTGACCAGCAGGAACAGGCGCTTGCAGAGACCGACCAGGAGGCTGCGACAGCTGATCCCAGAGCGGCGAAGAGCTTCGAGAACTCGCTCCGCTATCATGCCACGAACCACAGGAAGGGTGCCACCGAAGAGCCCCACGCTAACGCTCAGAGACCTTAGACCTATGGTTGGAAATGCCTGACGGGAGCAGCGACAGACGCAGTTTCATCGCTGATGTGGAGAACAACGGTGGTTTCCAGAATTTGAAATGGGTTGATTCTTGTACTAAGTCACACGAGAAGAAGGAGAGCGAGACGCATTCCCACCAGGAGGACATGTTCACCAGGCTCTCCAGACGACGATATCCAATCGTGGCGCCCCCCCTTCTCTCCCACCCCCTCCATTATCGCGCCTCATCTCCGCCTTCCCGCCGCTGCCCTCTTCATCTTTCAGTCTCGCCCTCGTGCCCCCCCCCCACCTACGCTAGAATACACGTGGAGAGGTTATATCGTGATGGAGCGAAGTTGATTACTTTGTTTTCAAAAAGCCAGAAAGTGGGTGGGCAAACCGCACCCCATCCGGCATGAATCGATCATTTTGGGGCGTCTGCAGCCGGCACGCCATGATTCCTAACGTTGCCCAGGGCGAAAATCCCGGAGTTCAACGGCACCCGTGCGAACGCGTTCACCATGGATCAGGCGCAACAGCAGCGCGCCAGCGATGCGTGCATTCGCTCGGTAGAACAAAATTGCATCGCTCTTGGCCTGGGGCCTCAGATGGCGAGGACACGCTGTGTCATCAACGAAGCGGGGCCGTTATTGTCGCAGCACTACTACAGGAACATGACGAAGACCATGACCAGCACCGACGAGAGGAAACACATGTTGAGCTCGGTTTCCGCCCTCAAAAAGATCACCGATGCCCCTGAGAACGCGTCTTCTTCTTCGCGCGGCGCGATCGTGGAGTCAGTGGCCATCGAGACACTGAAAAAGGAGCTGCGTCCCGTCAGGGCCATCTCCTCCCTGCTCGTGCCCCCCCAATCACCCTTCCCATCTCCATTCATGCCCCCCCTTCGCCAACCTCTCCTTGCAGGACTATTTTGGCCGCGCCGCGCAAGAGCCAGGGCGCCCTCCAGCAGCTGAAGGCGAAAGCGTCGATGCTGCGCAAGGAGGGCGGCCATTACGAGCAGCACGCGACCGAGATTGGCATGGCGCAGAAACTCCCGGCAGCATTTCTCGAGGACACGGAGATTTTGCTCGCAGAGGCTGCGTCCGCGCATGCTTCGGATGACGACGACGCCGCGCTGAAGATCACCGAGCGGCTGCAGAGTGCGAAGAAGGCGGGTGAGCAACGCATGGCGGGCTTCAAGGAGGGGGGAAAGCGTTGGGAGCGCCATTTCAAAGCGGCGTCGTGAAGTCGGTTGTTCACAGGGGTGCAATGTCTGAGCGCGCAGAGTGCACTGCTTCTCTTCTTTCAAGCGTCTACGTCTTGGTGCCTCGATGCTAGAGCGATGCAGCGTTGCATGTTGTGCTCCTTCGTATTTTCCATATTTCCATGGAGATATTTCCCACGTGTTCCGCATCTGCCCGCCGCGCCGCGGAAAGCGGAGAGGTGTTCCGGCGCGGCCGCCGCCGCCGCCAGAAAAAGACACCCTGCCGACCTGCAAAAAAAACGCCCCCTGCATGGGAGGCGGCGCCCCCGAGAACAGAATCGCGACGATAGGAGGAGGAAGGGGCGGGGGGGGCGGGGGGGGAAGGGGGGCGGGGGGGAGGGCGAGAAGGAAGAGGAGGAGGGAGACGAGGAGGAGGGGGGAGGGGGAGGAGGAGGAGGAGGCAGGGAGATGGGGGGGGAGAAGGACGAGGACGAGGACGAGGAGGAGGAGGGGAGGGGAGGGGGGGGGGAAGGACGGAGGACGAGTTGGAGGAGGAGGTGGGAAGAGGAGGAGGAGGAAGAGAATGCAGTGGAGCAGGAGGAGGAAGAGGAGGAGGAGGAGGAGGAGGAGAAGTGGGGGCTTGAGGGGGGCGGTGAGACGATGGAGAAGGCATAGCGTGACATTGACGTTGGCAGAGAGGGACGGGATGCGCGGCGCTGGCCGCGTCGACAAGACCAAGTGGGACGGGCAATCCAGCTGTCGCTCGCTGTTTCTTCTGATCCGTAGCCGTCTGCTCAGGCCTCTCCCATATCCGCGCCGCTTTGGGGTGAACCCATGCTCAAGGGGAGGAAGCGCCAATCGTGGGCGAGGCAGGGCGACGGTTCCCCGCCGAAGCGCCCGCGCGGCGCCATCAGGGATTCATCTCCCGAAAGCAGGCAGTCAGCACGGGAACTCGGGCATAATTTCTTGGCACCGCTTGGCCAATTGCTCCCTGGTCAGTTCGGCGATTTCACCGCCGCCGCGGCGCGGCGCGGCGAAGGCAATAACATCGCCTTAGTGAAGAGGAATTTCCTGAAGGCGTGCAAATGGCCTCCGACATACACGGCCAAGGTGAGAACGTGGAACCCGAAACTGAACAGAGAAGTGCGTTCAGATATGTGTTTTTTTGCTGCCGCACGAAATGTTTTCAATCACATGTTCGTATTCGGATGAGACGAAATTCTTTGATGCGGAAGGTTTGGACGCCGAGGCGAAAACACATCTGTTGCGATGCCGGGCGGCGATGGGCGCACCGACCCTTTTACCCGTAGGTCTCTGGACTGATGGCGTGCCCAAAAAATTCGACGGGAGCGGTTCAGTCGAACTCGTTCAAGTGGATCTTCCGGGGCTGAGTGGTGACAACTCGACTTTGCGGGTTCCTGTGGCAGCTTTTCCCAAATCCCGCATGAGTTCAAACGCGTACAACGACTGCATGGAGATCGTGCGGCGGTTGCTTTCGGCAATGGCACGCGGTGCCTTTCCGTCGCGTCGGCGCGATGGCGCCGCTTGGCAAGCGACAGGTTCGTACCGCTAGCGTCGCCCCAACAAACCATTGGGCTTCCGGGGTGTGCTGGCGGGTGTCAGAGGAGATTGGGCGAGCTACAAATGCACGTTCGGACCCCCTGCTTGGAACGAGGGGGGCGGCTGTTGCTGGCGGCGCGCGCGCGCGCCCGATCAGGCGCCGCGCCCCGCGGTTTGACCGTGAATTGCTTCCGTTCTTCCGCCCGCGCCCTCCCAACCCGTTTCTCTGCCCCTCGGGGCAGGGGAACGGGTTGGTGGACGGGGCGCCGCGGAAGGCGGCTGATTACGTGCATTTGTTCCCCCCGCAGGTTGGCGACGCGCGGGAGGGCGCGCCATGGCGGAGGACGCAGCTGCCCAAATCTGAACTGATCCTGCGGAACATGCGCAACGGATGCGCGCCGTCGACGTTGTTGTCGGCACCCTGCGTGGATGACCTTTCCTTGTTTCGAGTGGAATGGTTGCGTTGCGTGGGCCAGGGCGCTGCTTTGGATTGGTTCGGATCAGTGATGTGGTTCCTTCTAAGTGACAGCAAATACTATGGCGGCGGGAATTGGGCCGAACGCCTCAACAAGATATGTGGTCGTCAATCCAAGCCTATCACGACAGGAACAAGACGGGCGACATGCTCCACAAGCTGACGCTCTTGATGATCAAAAGGCAAGCCGCAGGAGCGCCCCGAAACTAGAGGCCATGGCGGGCGCGCGCAGGGCTCTGGAGGGTTGGGCGCGGGAGGAATGCCACGGACTGTTCAGCGGTGGCAGCGAACTGGAGCAAACAATTCTCGCAGCGACGAACCACCTCCATAATTGTTTCGAGGCCTTGCGGACAATTGTTATTTTCAAGAAGGGCACCATGGCGACGAACGGCAAACGCTTCGTGCTCCTGTACGACGCACTCGCACAGCGACACCCTGCATTCTTCAGGTCCAAGCCCAAACTCCATCTTTTCGCGCACCGCACCCAAGAATCTGACCCGAAAGCTAATTGGACTTACCGCGACGAGGATTTTGGAGGGACCGCCAGCAGGATCTCACGGAGGCGTGGCGCCCCGATGACCACAAAGGCCTTCTCTGCCGACGTTATGGACAGGTTCCGCATGGAGCCTTTGGTTCGCGTGCGATAGCGCTGCTGCGAAAAAAAAAAAAAAAAAAAAACGCCTGTGAAGGCGGCTGCGAATGATCTCCCCTAGCTCTCTGCCTCTCTCTCTTGGTTGTCCTGCTCTTTATTTGTATGTCCTCGTTTTTTAGTTTTTCTCTCTCTCTCTCTCTCTCTCTCTCTCTCTCTCTCTCTCTCTCTTTCTCTCTCTCTCTCTCTCTCTCTCTCTCTCTCTCTGCTGGCCCTGTCTTCTTGCATGCGTGCCTTGGTGGGAATGATATTTATGGGCATGGATAAATGTCGCGGGCTTCGGCGCAGCGCCCATGGTTATAACGGCGCAAAAAAGCGCGCCAGTGGTCGAAGGCGACGTCGTCCGCACAAAACCACGCGCGCTAATTAACGCGCGCTACTCGCTAATTCAATTACGCTACCGAGAAACCCCACATACTGATTTTTAATCTGGTGCGTTTGCTTGTCAATAGCATCTTTGCACAATGCTGCGTTCTAAACCCTCGTCGCGAATCGTCGTCGTACTTGTCGCACTCGTTGTCGTACTCGTCGTGCTCGTCGTCGTACTCGTTGCCGCTCTATCGTCTTGCTCGTCATCGTACTCGTCGTCGTACCTCGCCGTCGTGCTCGTCTTCGCATTCGTCGTCGTGCTCGTCGCGCTCGTCGTCGCACTCGTCGTCGTCGCACTCGACGTCGTCATGCTCGTTGTGTTGGTAGTGCTCGTTGTATTCGTCGCCGCACTCGTGGTCGTCGTCGTCCTCCCCCCCCCCCCCTCCTCGCCCTCCTCCTCCTCGCCCCACCCCATCCTGTCAACTCCTCCGCACTCCTCTCAATTCCTCCGCACTTCCCTCAACTCCTCCGCACTCCTCTCAACTCATCCTATCATATCCTTCTGTACTCCTCCTTCTGCACTCCTCCGCACTCCTCTCAACTCCTCCGCGCCCCTCTGAACGCCTCCGCACTCCTCTCAAATCCTCCTCCTCACAACTCCTCCGCACTCCTCTCAACTCCTCCTCCTCGCAACTCCTGCACGGCCGCGCGCGGCGCGGCACGGCGCGGCGCCGACGAAAGGCATGGCGCGGCAGTGATTCCCGACGGCCCCGGGGCTTTGAGCGTGCCTCCAGACGCCGAAAGAAGCGAAAAACCTCCTCGAACCTCGAAGCGCGTCGCCGTCGTCGTCGTCGTCGCCGCCAGACATGGTCAGACCTCCGGCGGCGCAGTGCCCCCTCGGGCCCCGGATGGGGCGGGCGCGGCAGGGGGCGGGAGCGGGGGCCACCGAGGGCCGAGACTTGGCCTTTGACGGGAAGCCTCTGGGCCTTGTGAATTGCGAAACCTTTCGATGAAAAGTCTCCAGGCTCGCACCAGATCGCTCGAGTGGAAGGTTTCTTGGAACGAAGCCCGAGAGGATCGAGATCAGAGATGGTCTGAGGCACAGGCATACGAGAGGACGTAGCGCCTCAGGCACTGACCGAGCTCCATCAGGTCGGCCTCACCGCTGCGAAGAATCTCCAGCCTGGCAGACGAAGACGCAACGAGCTCTCGACGCAACAGAGCCCCATGCATCTGGGGCAGGGTGAGGGGCGGAGGCTGTTCCCAAAACACATCGTCACCAAGCGACATGCGTCGCTGGCTTGGTAAACGAACGCTGAATCGGAGAGCTCCGCGATAACCCAGGGCCGTTTCCCCAAACGCAGCGCGCTGTCCCATGGGGCTCTCAGCGCCAGAGCAACTGTGCGGAAAGACGCGCTTGTTTATATTGGAATGTCCCGAAGCCTCCAAGGCTCGCAGTGGATCAGAGCCTGCACCACGGCGTTGAGGTAACACGTATTCCCGAAGTTGGGCACGCACGCGGACGGCAGGTAGAGGGTCGACAAGTCGTCTGTAACGCAGGCAAAGAAATCGAATATTCTTTCCTTGGCGAACGAGAACGAGGCCGCGTGGGCGGGGGGCATGTCTCTGAACTTCGTCCAGGCAGAGAGGACCTGTGTGATGCGCTTGATCCTGACAAGGTCCGGGCGCGGGTCCCCCTGGTCTGCTGGGTAGAGGAACTTCACCGCATCCAGCCGCTCTGCCAGGGCAGCCTGCCGCGAGGGGCACGCTGGGCCTTCCACGTCTCGCAGAGAGTCGATGCAATGATGATCAGCAGCAGCTCGAAACGTCCAATGCCAGGGGGCGACGTCGCTCACCTCCCCGTAGAACTTGGCGCTAGCCACGCCGAGCACGTCAGGCTGCAATGCGAAAAGACGAAGGGTAGGTACATCCACTCTGTAGGATCCAGCGTTCGTGGAGCACCTGTAAAGCGCCTGCCACAAATCGGCATCGCCGCCCCTCCTCGACGGCAAGTACTCCGGATCAGAAGCTCGCTTGGCCGCGAAAGCCCCGTACCATTTCATTGCTTTCTCCCCCGCTTTCGTCGACAGATTCTCGAGCTGAACTGATTCTCGCAAGCCTTGCGACCAGGGTACTTCTGCCCAACGGCGGTCCGTCTGGGCCGGCTCAGGGGGCAGCTGAATGCGAGGTGTGCCTGTGGAGCGAACAGAGGTGGCAACCGGAACTGCTGGGGGCCGCCGAGGAGTGAATGCCTGCATTGGCGTGCACTTGATAGGCGTGTCCTGCGCGGGCGTGGCAACGCCCCAGTTGCCGGCGTCGCCGACCCGCCGAACTTTCGCCAACGGCGAGCCATCGCCATCCTCCGCACCACCCCTCCGCTGATGAGCTGGGAACCCGCCGGACGAAGGGTTCAGCAAGTACGCAGTCAAGCACTGCCTCCTGGCATCGTCGGCGCCTTTTGTTCGCGGCAACTCATTGCACCTGGTGAGGAGCGTGTCAGGCCACCAGTTTGCCAGCTGTCGGTGGTAAGCATCAAATGCACGGTGTACCAATGCGTTCCCATGCCGGACAACATATATTCGCAAACCATCCAGGCTCACATCAACGCCCATTTCTTGCATTGATTGCTTGAGCTGCTCGCAAGGCGGTGGCGCAGCGGACATTGCGCATTTGGGCGCCATGACGGGGACCGTACCTTTGACGGAGAGTCACCGGCGGCCGTCCGCGTTCACTATGAGCCCGCATGAGCCAGGGTGGCTACAATTCTGGATGCTGATGATGCTACAGCGTCGTCGTCGTCGTCGTCGTCCACTTGAGCGCCGATGGCGAACCCGCGCCCCCCTATCGAGAGAACGCGCTCGAGCGGCCGAAGCCGCTCTACCTTCACCTGGGCCCGCCGAGCGCGAGATGTCAACCTCTCGGTCCCCCGAGGGCTAGAGCCTTCTTGGGGCGCCCCGTGCAGGATCTGGGATGGCGTCGTCGTCGTCGTCGCCGCCGCCTCCTCCTCTCCTCCTCCTCCTCCTCCTCATCGCCGTCCTCCTCATCATCGCCCCTCTCCTCCTCGTCCTCCTCGCCCTCCTCCTTTTCCTCCTCCTCCTCGTGCTCCTTCTGCTCCTGCGCATCCGTCCCCATCCTCTTCCCGCTTCTCCTCCTAAACTCCTTCCCTCCTCGTCCCCTTGGTCCTCCTGCTCCTGCTCATCCACCCCTCATCCTCATCATGCTCCTCTCTCAGGCACGAGACACCTAGGGCGGCCGAGCGCGGACAAGTCAGGTCGGCCGAACACGCAACACCTAGGGCGGTCGAACAAGCCAGGTCGGTCGAGCACCGGACTCGTAAGGCGACCGAGCAAAGACAAGTCAGGTCGGTCCAGAACGGAACACCTAGGGCGGTTGAGCACGAGACACGTAAGGCGGCCGAGCACGAGACACCTATGGCGGGCGAGCACGGGACACCCAAAGCGGTCGAGCACGAGAGCGGAGCTGTCCAACGGTCGGACAAGTCAAGTCGGTCCAGCACGAGACACCTACGGCGGTCGAACAAGTCAGATCGATCCAGCACGCCACACCTAAGGCGGTCGAACAAATCAGGTCGGTCGAGCACGAGACACCTAAGGCGGCCGAGCACGGACAAGCCAGGGCAAGGAGGAGGAGGAGGAAGAAGAGGAGAGAAGGGAGGAGGACCATCGTGCATAGCGGCCGAGCTCAGGGACCACCTCCTGCGCCCTCCTCTGGTGTCGAGAAAGTGCCACGCCTGCTGTGCCTGGACGACCGTCGAGCATAGCGGCCGCGCTCAAGGATCACCCCCTGCGCACCCCCCCTGGTGTCGAGAAAGTGCCACGCCTGCTATGCCTGGACGACCGGCGCGTATAGCGGCGCGCTCAGGAACCACCCCCTGCGCCCCCCTCTGGTGTCGAGAAAATGCCACGCCTGCTGTGCCTGGACGACCGTCGCGCATAGCGGCCGAGCTCAGGGACCACCTCCAGCGCCCCCCTCTGGTGTCGAGAAAGTGCCACGCCTGCTGTGCCTGGACGACCGTCGTGCATAGCGGCCGCGCTCAGGGACCACCCCCTGCGCACCCCCTGTGGTGTCGAGAAAGTGCCACGCCTGCTATGCCTGGACGACCGGCGCGTATAGCAGCCGCGCGTCAGGGACCACCCCCTGCGCACCCCTATGGTGTCGAGAAGTGCCACGCCTGCTATGCCTGGACGACCGGCGCGTATAGCGCCGCGCTCAGGGACCACCCCCTGCGCCCCCCTCTGGTGTCGAGAAAGTGCCACGACGACCGTCGCGCATAGCGGCCGAGCTGACCACGCCCCCCTCTGGTGTCTGCTGTGCCTGGACGACCGTCCATAGCGGCCGCTGCTCAGGGACCACCCCCTGCGCCCCCCTTTGGTGTCGAGAAAGTGCCACGCTGCTGTGCCTGGACGACCGGCGCGTATAGCAGCCGCGCTCAGGGCTGCGCACCCCCTCTGGTGTCGAGCTCACGGGCTACCACCCCCTGCGCACCCCCTCTGGTGTCGAGAAAGTGCCACGCCTGCTATGCCTGGACGACCGGCGCGTATAGCAGCCGCGCTCAGGGACCACCCCCTGCGCACCCCCTCTGGTGTCGAGAAAGTGCCACGCCTGCTATGCCTGGACGACCGGCGCGTATAGCAGCCCGCTCGGGGACCACCCCTGCGCACCCCCTCTGGTGTCGAGAAAGTGCCACGCCTGCTATGCCTGGACGACCGGCGCGTATAGAGCCGCGCGGACCACCCCCTGCGCACCCCCTATGGTGTCGAGAAAGTGCCACGCCTGCTATGCCTGGACGACCCGCGTATAGGAGACCGCAGCGAGAGGACCACCCCCTGCGCACCCCCTATGGTGTCGAGAAAGTGCCACGCCTGCTATGCCCTGGACGACCGCGTATAGAGGCCGCAGCGAGAGACCACCCCCTGCGCACCCCCTATGGTGTCGAGAATAGTGCCACCACGACCGCTATGAGAGACCACCCCTGCGCACCCCCTATGGTGTCGAGAAAGTGCCACGCCTGCTGTGCCTGGACGACCGCGCGTATAGAGACCACCCCTGCGCTATGGTGTCGAGAAAGCCACGCCTGCTATGCCTGGACGACCCACCCCGCAGCGAGAGACCACCCCTGCGCACCCCCTATGGTGTCGAGAAAGTGCCACGCCTGCTATGCCTGGACGACCGGCGCGTATAGAGACCGCAGCGAGAGACCACCCCCTGCGCACCCCCTATGGTGTCGAGAAAGTGCCACGCCTGCTATGCCTGGACGACCGGCGCGTATAGAGACCGCAGCGAGAGACCACCCCCTGCGCACCCCCTATGGTGTCGAGAAAGTGCCACGCCTGCTATGCCTGGACGACCGGCGCGTATAGAGACCGCAGCGAGAGACCACCCCCTGCGCACCCCCTATGGTGTCGAGAAAGTGCCACGCCTGCTATGCCTGGACGACCGGCGCGTATAGAGACCGCAGCGAGAGACCACCCCCTGCGCACCCCCTATGGTGTCGAGAAAGTGCCACGCCTGCTATGCCTGGACGACCGGCGCGTATAGAGACCGCAGCGAGAAACCACCCCCTGCGCACCCCCTATGGTGTCGAGAAAGTGCCACGCCTGCTATGCCAGGACGACTGGGGCCACGCCTGCTATAGCAGGACGACTGGGGCGTATAGAGACCGCAGCGAGAGACCACCCCCTGCGCACCCCCTATGGTGTCGAGAAAGTGCCACGCCTGCTATGCCAGGACTGGTGTCGTCTTGTGTGTGCGAGTGTGTGCATGCGTGCGGCTGTATGTAGACGCGTGTCGCCGAGACGTGCTGTGCTGCGCTCTGCTGAGCTGTGCTGTGCTGTGCTGCGCTGTGCTGAGGAGGAGGAGGAGGAGGAGGAGGAGGAGGAGGAGGAGGAGGAGGAGGAGGAGGAGGAGGAGGAGGAGGAGGAGGAGGAGGGGAGGAGGGCGGGTGTGGGGGAGACGCGGGCGCGGCGCGGCAGGGAAGAAAACCATAACCCCACGAAGCATGTGGGGAACAAGCTATGATTAGCGCGTATAATTGCTTATTAGCTTGCACCCGTCAATTTTAGAGCTGACCACTCGCCAATTAGGATTGCCAGCGCTAGCTGGTATGTAGTCATATACGTATCTGCGCTAATTAGCGATGGGAAACTACTTAGCGCAGATAGGAAGCTCATGGCGGGGCCTCGCTGGGCATGGTTCTCGGGGGGATCTAGCCAAACCAACGTGCCAGAGGCGCGCCGAGATCTCCGGCGACTGCCGCGAAGCATTTCTACTTCGCGCGCGCGGGGCGGCCCCCAGGGGCCCCCGGGCGCAAAGTGCCCCGGCCAGGTCGGGCCGGGGGTGGTCTTCCTCCTGGGCGCGGCTTCCAGGCGCCCCGCAGCGACCCAAAAGGGCACCGAGAGGCGCCCATGGCGGTCCAAGAGGGTTCCGAGTCGTCGATCGATCGGCCCGCGACGCCACGACGGCGCCCAGACGGCCCGCGGCGCGCGCGAGTCTCCCGGAGAGGCGGCCGCGAGCTCAAACGACACCCGAAAACGAGGTTCGTTAGCGTCGAAAAAAACAAAAAACACAACATCGCTGCACCAATCTGCTCGGGGGGCGCAGCTTCATCAGAATTCCAGCTCGCCTGTCCAATGCGCCCGCGTAAGTCCGGAGAGCCTCGGCAAAAGCCTGTAGGCGCGAGATACGGTGCATCGGCTGCTGCTCGCGAGCGAAGTGCATTATGCCCCGGGGGCCCGCCCGCGTCCTGGTCGTAGCAGTCTAGCCAGGCGGGCCCATCGCGCCCTTCGCCTTGATGATGGGCGCGCGTGCAACGAAACGCCCCCTGAGCTCCTCTCGCCATCGCGCCCATCTGCACCTGCATCTTCATCTGGACAAGCTACTCCATGCACTCCTGGATCGACGGCAAAGGCACGGCTCGCCGAGCCTTTGCCGCCGTCGACGTCTGCACCTCTTCCACGCGGAGCGGTTGGATGCCCCTGGCTCGGGGGCGGGGCCCTGAGGTGCTCGCCGAACAACCCCTCTTCTCCCTGACCTGTCCAACGCGCCGCCCCTCGAGGATGTCGAGCCCACCAGCCCGCGCTGCCCCGCCGGCAGTGGCGCGCTTCCCGCCCCTCGCTCCGTCGGCAACCCTCACGCAGGGGCTCGCGGTACAGGGGCTCCGCGGGCAACTCGGCAACCTCCTCGATGCTGTCGCCCACGTCGCGTCGCAAACGACCTGGCTCACTGTCTTTAGGTGCCGCAGGCTGGGGCGTCACCCGCAAAACTATGGGCGGCTGGGCCCTGCCCCAACGTGGAGGGGCAGGGGCTTGCGATGTGGGCTCGCCTGGCTCTGTGCCTTGAAATGCCACAGGCTGGCTCTCTCGCATCATAACGCGAGCGACCCAGCCCTGCCCAGACGTGGAAGGACAGGGACTTCTCTTCTAGACAAATGTTTAGCAGCGCCATGACCAGGCACCCTGAGCCCTCGTGGAACAGCTTCTGCCTGTGGCCACCGCTGCTGCCCCTCCAGCTCGACCCTGTCGCAGGGCGATGTTCCCTTTTGTCGAGGTCGGCCTTGGCGGCGATGACCATGCCATGCTCGTTGCCGTAGATCCGCCGTATGGCCAACCAGGCCCGCTTGGACTTGGCCGCGGCTGACTGCTGTGGTGACGCATCAGGAGCAGCCTGAGGAATATCGGCAGCATGATCAGCACGATCTCGCCAGGGCGCCTCCTGGTTCCTTGAGGGCTGGCATCTGCGCGTTGCTGCGTTTCGCGTGCACTTGGGGGCGACCGAAGGCTTGCCGTCCCTGTCTCTACCGCACGCCCAGAATGCCCCCCTCGTAGCATAAATGTTGCGGAACCAACGCTGCCTTGTCGCCTTGCACAGCCATGCCTCCCCCTCCGCTGGCGGCGTGGCCACTGGGCCGTTAGGGGATGCGCTGCCGTGATGCGACCGCAACAACCGCCTGGCGGCAGTCTCGCGGAGCGTCTGCCGCGCTCTGGCACGCGGCGCCTGGGCAGGCGGCGATGCCAAGCAGACGACGGGTCTCGCCTCCCGAGGCCGCCCGCAGCTGCGAGATCGCCTGCGCCCACCGTCGGGCCGCAAGCTGGGGCCGTATGGATGCGCCCGCCGCGCGCCCCCGCGCGCGTGGGAGCCCAAACGGCAGCCTGGGGGAGGAGGAAGAAGAGGATGAGGAGGAGGAGCGGGAGGAAGAGGAGGGACGAGGTTTTTCCCCGCCGAAAGAAACACGGGGGGTGAGCAAAACCAAAGACCCTTAGGGGTTATAGCAGGGTCAGTGCTGAATTCAACGTCCTAGGAACTGCAGCCTGATGGGCCAGCATGAACTATAGGGGGTCAAATTTGAAGGACCGAACAAAAACAACAAGCGAAAGGCGCGTCCTGGCTAAAGGGCCCCCCTTCGGGGTCTATTCTAAGGCCCCAACGAATATATGGTAGGTTCGCGCGGCGTCGGGACGCGCAAAGGTTTTAGACACCGCCTCGATCGTTCAACATTGATCGCGGCCCCGATCGTTAAAGGTTGAATTCGGTCGGGTCCAACGGCGTCGCCGTGGCCCTCGGTGATTGCGCATCTCAGAATTCAACCTTGAACGCTTTCGTCGGCGTCGCCAGCGAGCCAACGCCGCATGAGCCATCATACTCGGGGTGGAAGGTCAATCCCTGGGTCTCTGCCCCTCCGAGCACCTCTCGCTCCAGGCAGTCCTCGATGCACAGGTGAGGCATGCCCCGCATGCGAGGCGAGCCCTTCAGCGTGCGGCGCCCAGAGGCGACGGACACGCACTCCTGGGCATGGGGCACGCGGGTCCAAAGGGAAACGGGTCCTGGATCCCAGAGGCTTCCCTCAAGACCACTCCTCCTCCTCCTCCTCCTCTTCCTCCTCCTCCTCCGAGTTTGGTCCTTGAGCTGTTTGTTCGACGGTCCCGGGGCCCGTGGAGGGCACCCAGCCCGAGGACGGCGAAAGCGGCGGACAGAATACACCAGCAGAGCACCCCGGTAGCAGCAGAGGCGAGGAGGCGGGCGAGCAGGAGGTAGGCTACAGGGACAGGGTTGAGAGCACGGGCATGCGCACCTCTGTGTACTTCCGACCAGGGATCGTACAATCAACCCGTATCAGAAGGATGCGCGGTAAGGATGCAAGGGCCTTGCAGGGCCACGTTATCGTTTCTCGAACGAGGCTGGCCAGCGAGAGTCGCTAAGGATGGGCCGAAGGGGCAAGAGAGCGAATTCACCCTTGGGAAGGTCGCCCATCCTTGTTATGCGGGTTGACTGTAGCCGTCCCGACCACACATGTAGCCGGCATCGAGGAGAGACCGCGAATTCTGCACAAGTTGTGACGTCTCAGGCGAAACGGCTGCCAGACTGGGCGTCCCCGGGCTCCCCGTCCCATTACTTCTATTAGGTCGCGACATCCGAGCCCTGCCCCAACCATGCATCTATTTCCCTGAACCGGTGGGAACCAGGGTAGGGATCGGATTTCGCCACGTGTTCGACGAATTCCGAGCCCTACCCCCGCCGTCCATCGAGTGGCCGGAATCATTGATCGGCGAGGCTAGGGTTCGGATCTCGCTGCCGATGTATGAGAACCCTCGAGCGAAACGTTATAATAAGGAACTCCACGACACGCTTCCTCAGGACTCGTTCGCTTCATGGCGAGCTCCTTCGCCCAGTCCAGCTCGTGGGCGTAGAACCGGAAGAAGCCGCGCAGCAAGCGGGAGAGGCTCCGGGCCACCCCTTGCTCGCCGCGCGCTGGCTGCGAGGACACCTCTGGGGGAACGGCAAACACACCGAAACCGCGACTCCACGGACCTCTATCGGGGTGCGTTCTGGCCTGGGCTTCGAAACAAATCCAGCCGTGGCGAGACGAGGGACGAGGCATGGGTACATCAAAATCTCCTCCTCCTCGTCCTCGGCATCCTACAGCTCTGGACCTGCGTGTAGAAGATGGCCAGCTGAGCGAACCCGAAGCCGCAAAGGCGCCCGCGCCCGTAGATCTGGCGCCTCCGGGCCCAGACCTTCACCAGGCTGACGAGCCTGCGCGCCAGCGGGTCACTGCGGGCCCGGAGGAACATATTCTTCTCGACGCAGATGAATTTGTTGATGGTCAGGTCCACCTGAGCGAACCAGAAGAAACGGGCCTCGCGCGAGACGCCACAGCAGCCTCGCGCGGTGGCTCACACGCGAGCCGCCAGCGCGGCAGGCCACCTCGGAAACAACGAGGGCGCTCACGCGCGACCTCGCGCGGAAACCTCACGCGCGAATGTCAGCGCAGCCGACCCCGTTTCCTTCCGTCGTTCACTTGGTTCCCTAAGAGCGCTTCGCCAGAGGGTTCTAATGGGTCCAGGAGGGAACAAACAGCTGCACAAACATGCGACGGTCCGCGCGAATTTCTTGCATCTGTGCTGGACCCCCCCACACTGGCGCGCGGAGCGCACCAGGGGCGGCGTAGGAGGCGCCGCCAGGGGGGCCCTTCGCATATCCAAGAAATCCGCGGGGAGCGCGAAAGTGCATGCTTATGATGCTTTCTCTTCTTCGAGGGTCGCTTTGTTCTGCGTCGCTCGCCAGGCTGTCGCTAATCGACGCTCATCGACGCCAGGCGACGCTAAGTCAGCGCTACGTCATCCTACGTTAGGAGGGCCAACAACATCGGGCGTACGGAGTCGTTTCTTTTTTCCTTTGCAGATATATCCGAGTCAACCACCCATGTGCACCCATATGCTCAGGAATCTTCCTAAAAACTGGGGCCCTAAGTTAGGTCACGAATCCACTGTGCTGCTAGGGTCAGGGGTCGTACAGGAAGGGCCCTTCCACAAGAAACTTCCAACAAGGAACCCAACCCTGAGACCCCAAGGCGTCCATGGATTTTTGGTGTGGGAAAGTCACGCTCCCCAGCGCAAAACCGTCGAAACCCAGGAGACCCAGGGCACCCTGGAGGCAAACAGGGTGGTTCTTGGCATGGGCCTCTATTGCATCATGCTGGATTATTCTACGAGGCTCCCATGATTTGCTGCCGAATCACCTTGCTGCCGCTGGGCACGTGCCACAGCGCCAGCGAGGGCGTCCTCACCGCGAAGGCGGCGCTGCGCGCGCGCCAGGCCTCGGAGCCGCGGGCCAGGCCGCGCGCGTCGCGCAGGGCCACGAGGCGCAGGAGGTCTGGCGTGGCGGGGCCGCGGAGGCCGCGACACAGCTCCGCGTCGGCCACCTCGGCGGTGAAGTCCTGATAATCGCGTCCCAGGCATTCTCGCGCCGTGCAGTCACAACAACAACAACATCAGCAGCAGCAACAGCAGCAGCAGCAGCAACAACAGCAACAACAACAGCAACAGCAACAGCAACAGCAACAGCAACGACAACGACAACAACAACAACAACAACAACAACAACAACAACAACAACAACAACAACAACAACAACAACAACAACATCAACAACAACAACACCAACACCAACACCAACACCAACACCAACAACAACAACGACAACAACAACAACAACAACAACAACAGCAACAGCAACAGCAACATCAACAACAACAACAACATCAACAACAACACCAACAACACCAACACTCAAATTAATACGGTTCGCTGTTACTTTCCCGCGTGCCATGCAACGTGTATACCCACGCCCTCGATACCCGCCCCCTTCGTCTTCGAGCGTACCCCCTTCTGGGGGGATTCTTTCTTTTTGCGGGGGCGGGCGGGCTTAGACAAGCGGGCGTGAACGGGCGGGGAATTATTCGGAGGATGGGGCACGCATCTCTTTGCCCACCATTGGAATTAGCGCGGGCCCTGCAAGAAGAGGAAGGGGGAGAACGAGGGAGAGTGGGAGGAAGGGAGGGGGAGGGACGAGGCTAAAGGGGAACACGCCAGGAGAGAGGGGGCGAGGAGGGGGGGGGGGGACGATTGGAGATAGAGAGACAGAGGAGGGAGGAAGGAGGAGGCTGGAGAGGGGAGGGCGAAGAGAGGAGGGAGGAGGGTTATGGGAGGAGGGTGAGGGGAGAGAGGAAGAGGGAGGAGGAGGGTGGATATGAGGGAGAGGGGAGGGAGGAGGGAGGTTGGATGGGGAGGAAGGGGCAGGAGGGTAAGAGTGTGAACGTTCGAGGAAGTCCTAGGCGAGGGCGTATTCCTCAAGGAAGAGTTGGGCGGGAGCGGGGGTCCCGAGTACATTGTCGGACGTCTCAGGCGGGAGCGCCGGTCGGGCGGGCGGACCCTGACGGGCGGGTCGGGCGGGCGGAACATTCAAACGGGATTTTTGCGTAAATTGCGAGGAAATATTAAGCGAGAGCGCTATTCCTATGTAAATTGCGAAGGCGTCCTTGGCGCGAGCGTGGTTCCTGAGCGTCGAGAACGCGATGTTGCAATAAATTGTAAGGAAATCCTAAGCGAGAGCGCCATTCCTGAGTAAATTATGAGGAAGTCTCGGGCGGGAGCAAGGGTCTTGATTAAGGAAGTCTCAAGCGGGAGCGCCGTTTCTGAGTAAAATATGAGAAAGTCTGAAGCGGGAGCGCCCTTCCGGAGTAAATTCTGAGGAAGTCTCAGGCGGGAGCGGGGGTCCTGAGTAAATTGTGAGGAAGTCTCAAGCGGGAGCCGTTGTTGTTGTAGTCCGGGGCCCAACAACGCAATCTGATCCGGAAGGCTTTCCCTGTAAAAAACAAGGTGCGAGCCCTGGAGGAAGCACTTCACTTGGAAAAAACCAATGGGCACCGGACAGGGGGAATCAACAATAATTATTCTTCAGAAATGAGAGTTCAACAACAACAACAACAACAACAACAACAACAACAACAATTACTAGCACGTGGGGACACTCCGTTCTCACCAGTGCCAGGGTTTTCATAGGAGGCGGGCAATACCCCCACTTTGTGGGGGGGCCGGTTCAAGCTCTACCAAATTTCCAAACGACTCTTCGCCACCACCCACACCCAGCTTCCCGCCCTATGACGTTCGGACACTTCACTTCGTGGCATGCGGACGACCGTGGCTACTATTCAGGGCCCCGCGGCCGACGACGACGGCGTGCGCGCGCGAAGAAAAAACGAATGTGTCCCGCATGGTATTATTTGACAGGGATGATGGCCCTGGCAGGTGCGCAACCGTTGTTGCAGAAGTTCGAAAAAGTTGCTCGCAAAAGCCCGTTTGACAGAAATGTTTAAAAAGTGTTGGGTTTCCTACGAATCCGCAAGAGCGCGCGGGATGAGATTTTGACATTTTTTTGTTGAAAAACCATTGGTTTTTTGATGTTTTTATGTTAAAATCGCTACGAAAACTAAGGTTTTGGAAGGATTTCGTCTTGCGCGCGCGAATGTCCACTTTACCTTGTTTTTTGCAAGGGATTCTTGAAATGTGGTTATGTTAGAACAAGAAATTTCATTTTATATTTTTTTTGCAAGGGAAAGCGGGGGGGAACAAAACAACCGGATCCGGACCAACCCGTTTTGCTGGAGACTTCCTCACGAAAATGATGAAAACATGGCTGCGGCCTAGGCGCGGCGAGGGGGCCGTGCACCAGGGGTCCCAACAATAATTATTCTTTAGAAGTAATAATGTTCAACAACAACAACAACAGCAGCAGCAACAACAACAACAACAACAACAACAACAACAACAACAACAATATCAACAACAACAACAACAACAACACCAACAACAACAACAACAACAACACCACCAACAACAACAACAACAACAACAACAGCAACGGCAGCAGCAGCAGCAGCAGCAACATCAACAGCAGCAACAACAACAGCAACACCAACCACAACCACAACCACAACCACAACAACAACAATCAGGTTAAGACTGTTCGCTCCTATCTGCTCACGTGCCAATCAATACGTATATCCCTAACCTTCGGTAACCGCCCTCGTCGCCTTCGATCGTACCCCCTTGGGGGCATATCTTCCTTACCTGCCACGTGTATTTAGAGCAGCCCCTAAAACAAGGGAGCAGAGGACGGGCGGAAAGGGAGGGAGAAGAATGGAGCACGAGAGACAGCAGGAGGGGGGAAAGGAGCAGAAAACAAGTGGTAGAACCAGACGGGCAGATCGGGCAGGCAGACCCATGGCGGGCAGGTCGGGAAGGCGGGCCCAGGCGACGAGGTCGAGCAGGCGGGTTGCGAAAGCGTGGGTCCTGCATGAATCGCGGGGAAGTCTCGAGCGACAGCGCGATTCCTAAATAAATCGTGCGAAAAGCCAGCGCGGGCCACGAAGGGCAGCGAGGGGGCCACAAAGGGCGACGGCGGGGCCACGAAGGGCATGCATATGGGGCCACGACGGGCGCGAGCGAGCGGGGGCCACGAAGGGCATTCGTGTGCGGGGCCGCAGAAGCGACAGCGGGGCCACTGAGGGCAGCAAAGGGGCCACGAACGGGCAGCGAAGGGGCCACGAAGGGCGACAGCGGGGCTACGAAGAGCATGTGGATCGGATATGGGGCCCTGACGGGCGCGTGCGAGCGGGGGCCACGAACGCATATAATGCGGGGCCACAAAGGGCAGCGATGGAGCCACTGAGGGCAGCAACGGGGCCACGAAAGGTAGCGAGCGAAGGCGACCGCGGAACCAGTACGGGCAGCGAGGGGCATACAAGGCGGGCGAAGGGCAGCGAGCGGCGACTGCAATCATTAATCGGCTGGTCGGGCGGGCAAGCCCCGCCGGGCGGGTCGAGCGGGCGGGTCGTTGAAGCGTGAATCCTGCTTGAACCGCCAGGCGATATGTAGCGGGAGCGCCAATCTTGAGTGTCGAGGACCGGCATCTGAATAGAAAGTGAAGAAACATCAAGCGAAGCGGTCCGGTGGAAAGTTGCGAGGAAGTCCCAAGCGAGAACGATATTCTGCAATCGATTGTCAAGAAGTGTTAAGCGGGAGCCGCGATTCGGTGGTAGTTTGCCAGGAAACCCCAAGCGAGAGCGCGATTCTTCAATCCATTGTGAGGAAGTATCAGGCGAGAGCCGCTGTTGTTGCAAACGAGGGCCAACCACACAGTTTAAACTTCAAGACTCTCCCCGATTGAAAAGAAAAACAGGGTGCGAACCCCGCAAGGGGCACTTCAATCGATACAATACAATGTGCACCAGGCGGGGGGGATCATCAAAAATTACTCTTCAGAAGTGAGAGTTCAGCAACGACAACAACAGCAACAACAACAATCATTTTAAGTCTGTTCGCCCTTATCTGCTCGAGTGTCCAATAACGCCTATTTCCCAGACCCTCGATACCCGCCCTCTTCGTTTTCCCTCGGTGGGTATAACATTATTCCCTGCAGGCCGGGCCTCGGGAAGCGGCGGGGCGCCCGCGGACCGTCAGCCTGGCCAGCGGCAGCGCAGATCGACGTGGCGGCCGCGGACCGTCGACCCGACCCCAAGAGGGACGGACAGGGGACCGACCACGACGACGACGACGACGACGTCGACGACGACGACGGCGACGACGACGGCGACGACGACGAGCGAAAGCGAGAGCGAAAGAGAACGACAGCAGGGCCACAAGGACACGAAGTAGGCCACGAAGGGCAACAGCGGGGACACGAAGGGAATGCGTATGGGGCCACGAAGAGCGCGAAGGAGCGGGGGCCACGAAGGGCAGATAATGCGGGGCCACAGACGGCAACGATGGGGCCACTGAGGGTAGCAACTGAGCACACGCATGACAGATGCACATGGGGCCACCACGGGCGCGAACGAGCGGGGGCCACGAAGGGCATACATATATGATCCAGGGTCGAGGGCCCACGGGCCCTCCCCCCAGATGGTATGGTCCCAGGATTCCTCGGGCCCCCCCCCCCAAGATGGTATGGTCCCAGAGACGACGACGATGACGACGACGACGACGACGACGACGACGACGACGACGACTACGACAACGGCGACGACTACGACGACGGCGACGGCGACGACGACGACGACGACGACAACGACGGCTGCGGCGACGACGCCGGCGGCGGCGGCGACGACGACGATGATGATGATGATGACGACGGCGACGACGACAATGGCGACGACGACGACGATGACGACGACGACGAGGACGACGAGGACGACGAGGACAACGAGGACGACGACGACGACGACGACGACGACCTCTGAACCACCACAGCACCACACCGCATCCACAGGGGGGGGGGAGGGGGACACCGCAGCGCAGCACCACGCCACGCCCACCTCTGAACCACCACAGCACCACACCACATCCACAGGGGGGGGAGGGGGGCACCGCAGCGCAGCACCACGCCACGCCCACAGGGGGGGGCGGGGGGGACCATCGCGCGGGGGGTGGGGGGTTGGGGCCCAATGGCATCAGCCCACCTCTGAACCACCACAGCACCACACCACATCCACAGGGGGGGGGAGGGGGGCACCGCAGCACAGCACCACGCCACGCTCACAGGGGGAGGCGGGGGGGACCATCGCGCGGGGGGGGGGGCCAATGGCATAGCATTGGGGGGGGGGGGGGGGGGGGGGGGGGACCAAACCCTGGACCAGATATGGGGCCACGAAGGGCAGCGAGGGGGCCACGAAGGGATGCAACGGGGCCACGAAGGGCAGCGAGGGGGCCACGAAGGGCTGCAACGGGGCCACGAAGGGCTGGGACGGGGGCCACGAAGGGCAGCGAGGGAGCCACGAAGGGCTGCAACGGGGCCACGAAATAAAGCGAGGGGGCCACGAAGGACTGCAACGGGGCCACGAAGGGCAGCGAGGAGACCACGAGGGGCTGCAACGGGACCACGAAGGGCAGCGAGGGGGCCACGAAGTGTTGCAACGAGGCCACGAAACAAAGCGAGGGGGCCACGAAGGGCAGCGAGATCCCGATTCCTTTGTAATCTGTGAGGGAGTCCTAAGCCCTAAGCGTGAGCGCGACTCCTGGGTGCCTGGGTGTCGGGAGCGCGGCGCTCGAGTAAATTGAAAGAAATTCCAACGCAAGGGCGCTATTCTTCAGTAAATTGCAAGCAAGTTTCCAGCGAGAGCGCGACTCCAGAGCGCCGGGAGAAAAAATCCAAGGAAATCCCCAGCGAGAGCGCGATTGCTGAATAAAACGCGAGGACGTCTCGGGCGGGAGCGGGGGTCCTGGCTAAATTGTGAGGAAATCTCAGGCGGGAGCCGTTGTTGTTGTAAACCGGGGGCCAACGACACAATTTGACCCTCAAGACTTTCCCTGATAACAAACAGGGTGCGAGCCTGGGGAAGAGCACTTCAATGGAGAAAAAAAGCAATGTGCACCGGACGGGGGGGATCAACAACAATTATTCTTTTGAAATGAGAGTTCAACAACAGCAGCAACAGCAACAGCAACAGTAACAGCAACAGCAACAGCAACAGCAACATCAGCAGCAACAGCAACAGCAACAGCAACAGCAGCAGCAGCAGCAACAACAACAACAACAGCAACAGCAACAACAACAGCAACAATAACAACATCGCGGTGGGAGGCTTCTGGCCAATTTCGGCCTCTGGGTACCCTCGCCGGCCCCGGAACCGTCCAAAAGCGACTCGGGACGGAAAGCCGTCCCCTGGGCCCCAGGGGCGTAAAGGGTCGGCACTTCCGGGGACCGCGCGTTGAAAACAGCGGGGCATCGCATGTCTGGGTTCATCGACAGTCAGCGCACATAAGGAGGATGCGCAGCAGGGAATCAATACCTTTGGGCGCCCGAGATGGAGCTCTTTGGGCTGAGGGCTGTCTAAGGATACACCCTGCGAAATGCTTTAGAAATCATGGGTTAAGAAATTCATAGTCTCAGAATTTGAATCAAAGCCCAGAATGTCTATTCAAATCTTGGGATTTACATTGAAACATTAATAATAATCGAGACTCTGGCCGAAAACTTGGGTATTCTTAAGCATCGCCTAGAGTGTAGGCCGAATAGGCGAGGATGCAAGGTTACCCTTGGGAGTGTCACTCAACCTGACCATGCGCGCTGCGTCTGCAGTCGGACCCAGGCCAGAAACACGCCCCTCAAGCACACGAGACCCTCCGCCGGCCAACACACACAGAACATCCGAGGGTACCCTCCCAAGGATGCACAGACATATCCAACAAACACGAAGAACACTAAGTGCCCTCCCCGAACCGACCTCGATATTACGCCTCGGTCCGACTGTATCCCCAAGCCCACTGGCATGGCCTTGGCCCCGCTGGCCGATTTACCGCCCCAGGATGGGGATGCAGGCTGTTCCCTTCGGGTTCCGCGGGGCCTCAGCCCCATCTGAGGGGATGGTCTGGCGGGGCTGAGACTCCGTGACTCGGTGGGCACAGTCAACCCGTGCGATAAGGATGCGCGGTAAGGATGTAAGGGCCTTGGAGGGCCGTGTTAGCGTTTATCGAACGAGGCTGGCCAGCGAAAGTCGCTAAGGATGGGCCGAAGGGACAAATATGGAAGGGTAACCTGGGGAAGTCGCTCATCCTTGCTATGCGGGTTGACTGCGTTGGGATCGAGTGAACGGTGCTGAAGTCCAGGTCGTCGCCCCCGCCCGCGGTGCCCTCCAGCACAGAGCCGTACAGGTGGAGGCTCGCGGACGGGAACCTCTCTGGGCACGCCCGATTGCCGCCAGGGCAGGTTCACTGTCAGGACGGCCTCGGCGTTGGTCTCCCGCGCCGCGTGGATCGTCCAACATTGAACGATCGCCCGCCTGGCGATCGCCAGATCGTTCGATATACTGGCCGATTCTGGGCCACTGGCGGCGTTCAACCTCGAACGCCCGCCACGTGGTCGCTGCCGCGTCGGCACGGCGCGACCCTACCGCACCGAAGAAGTGGGCAGGGTGCCCAGCAGCAGATGTCGGGGACGCGCAAACATGGATTAGCGATCCATGGATTTGGTGCGCGGTCGCCAAACCCAGATTCGGGGGAGGTGCCCTCCCTAAAATGCGGCCGGTGCCGAGTCGATCGGCGGCGGGAATCCAAGATTTCCCATGGAAACGGGACCCGTCGCTAATCCACGCCCCCTTGATCCATGTTTACGATCGCCTGAAGATGCTGCCCGAAAGACACTGCTGCCCCGAGTCAACAGCGCACGCGCCCGCACCGACAGCGAGTCCTGCTCAAAATGGGCAAGGGCGGCTGTCAGGGGCAACGATCGGGGGGGGACTGACATGAGGGGGACTGGCATAGAGAGAAACATCGACCTGGAATCGGCGATACATCGCCGCTAGATCGGCGATAGGCCTCCAATGACAAATCCGCGCGCTTCTGGGCGGGATGAGGCCATCGTGCCCCCATCGGCGATGAACAGCCGACTGGAGGTCGATGCGTTCCCCCCTCTGCCTACCTCCCCCCCTGTCGTTGCCTAAGAGGCTGTCGGTCCTCGTGCCTGCAATGCGGACGCGGCCGCAAGAAACCCTCTCAAGAAACCCAGCCCTTAGAACTGAAGGGGCCCAGGGACACACAAGTAAATAGACACAACTAACAGGATTCTCCATGTTCCCGTATTTCCTGGGTTTTCGTCTTCCCCCCACTTCCCATATTTTCCAATATTTTCCTGGGAGTCGACGATTCATTGTGTCTGTGTGTTCCTTTCCCTCCTGAAAAACCCGCGCGCGAGATGCAAGCTGGGGGGAAACCCAGAGCACCCTGAATGCACCAGCTTGTCCTACGGTCGCGGAAGTCACCGCGCAGCGCGCGGAGCGAAGAAACCCAGGGCACACTGACGAAAAGCAGATGGCTTCTTCATGCGCACCCCCATTGTTTGTGGGCGCGCGCAAGGGGGTAGGGGGAGGGGGGAAGGCTTCTTAGAAGGCGCAGGCCTGACATCTACAGAACAGGCCTGCGCCTTCTAAGAAGCAAATGTGGTCCTGAGAAGCCTCCTTTCCCCCTCCCCCGAACTGTACCGTCGAGGTCGATTGGGGAGGGCACGCGATACGACACCAGACAAGACCCTTCCCGGGGCCACATTGCCATGGGAATGTAGAAGACATGGGTCGCGAAGCACAGGACAGGGGTACGCTTGATTGGCAGGGTTGACCTGCTAATCTAGGCGGCGCGCCCGGGGGGTAAGTTATAAGGCGCGGGCCTTCTCAGAAGGTTTGGAAATCCCCTGGCCTTCTGAGGAGTGCTCTGGGCCTTCCCCGAAGACAAAGAAAACTTCTCAGAAGGCGCGAGGGCTTCTGAGAAGCCCCGCTGCCTTCTGAGAAGGCCGTCTCCCCCTCGCTCGCTGCCGAGCAAGGCCGACGCTACGAGCTTTCGCTTCCCGGCTTGCTCAAAAGAAAAAACAAGGGTGGGAGCAGCCCGCGCAGATTGATGAGAGCACCTGGCGGCGGGGCCGAGAGTAGCTGCACCCCACTGATTTCGTGGCCCTTTCCCAATCCCCCCCTCTTCGTCCGATGCCGAGACAGCGGGTCCGCTTCAAAACACGGGCAGACACCGCTGCCAGTCTTCACCACCATTCTCTCTGTACCCACTTCGATCGCCCCGGACCTCGGCCTCAGCAACACCTCGAGGTCTCTCCGGATCTCCTCGCGGAAGACAAGTCTACATGAGCGTCATCTTGCAGAGGTCCCCGCGACTTCTTCTTGGGTCAGCACTGGACACCCTCTCCCAGGGCGCGCGGGGCGCGCCAGGGCTGGCGCAAGAGGCACAGCCAGGGGGTGTAGCATCGACCCAAGAAACCCGCGCGGAACTCCAAAAATGTGTCGGTGGGCGCCAACGGAACGACGATCAAAAACGGGTCTTACGTGAGATGGCATGGCGGGCCACCAGCGCGGTCCGATACGCCGGACGCGCGGGCGCTCACGCGCGACATTACGCGAGCAACTTACGCGCCAGTGTCGGCGCAGACGACCCCGCTTCATTCCGCCTTTCACTTGGTTCCCTGATAGCGCTTCGCTAGAGGATTCGATTGGGTCTAGACGAAACAACTGCATAAACATTCGACGGTCAACTGACCACGTTTTTGCGTCGCTCACTTGGCCGCCTCACCGATTCTGGCCAGGCTTAGGTCGGGCATGTCCTCCTACAGGCGGATATACGAGGAGAAATCAACAGTAGACAACAAATACTCAGAGATCATCAAACATCGAAATACTAGAAACATCATCCCCAGTATATTTTTTCTCCTGTAGAGGGACATGCCCGACTGAAGACCAGGCCGATCCTGGGCTCAGGATCGGCGTGGGCGCCGCCCTGGTCAAGAGCCCGACGGGCGTGCGCACTGATCCTGGGCCTATACCGATACGCCAGTCGGGGATCGGTGCGGTGGTCCGCTGTCTTTCTACCGATAGCGCCACTCCCGTGGGAAAAACACACACAGTAAACACAAAAAACAAAACCAAACAACACAAACACAAACAAAACAACACACCCACACCCACACCCACACCCACACCCACACCCACACCCACACCCACACCCACACCCACACCCACACCCACACCCGCACCCACACCCACACCCACACCCACACCCACACCCACACCCACACGCACGCACGCACGCTGGCGCGCGCGCGCACGCACGCACGCACGCACGCACGCACGCGCGCACGCGCACGCACGCACGCACGCACGCACGCACGCACGCACGCACGCACGCACGCACCACGCACGCACGCGCACGCACGCACGCACGCACGCACGCACGCACACACACACACACACACACACACACCCACAACCCACACACCACACACCACACACGCACACACGCACACACGCACACACGCACACACGCACACACGCACGCGCGCACGCGCGCACGCGCGCACGCGCGCACGCGCGCACGCGCGCACGCGCGCACGCGCACGCGCACGCGCACGCGCACGCGCACGCGCACGCGCACGCGCACGCGCACGCGCACGCACGCGCGCACGCGCACGCGCACCGCGCCACGCGCACGCGCACGCGCACGCGCACGCGCGCACGACGCACGCGCACGCGCACGCGCACGCGCACGCGCACGCGCACGCGCACGCGCACGCGCACGCGCACGCGCACGCGCACGCGCACGCACACGCGCACGCGCACGCGCACGCGCACGCGCACGCGCACGCGCACGCGCACGCACACGCACACGCACACGCACACGCACACGCACACGCACACGCACACGCACACGCACACACACACACACACATACACGTTTTCTTGTGTTGTTTGTTCCCCACGTGTGTTTTTTCCTACTGACCTCTCCATGGGCGCGTTCTGACCAGGATCTCGAGGCGGGCCCAGCCGTGGCCACGACGGACGTGCAGCGGCATCTGCAGATCCTCCCCCCCCCTCTGACTGACGTAGCAAGGCTTCGGGTCGCGCGCAGGCGCCCCCCCCCCCGGCAATTAGTCTCGGCTGGCCTCTACAGGCCCCCCGCACAGGCCCAGCTGGCCTCAGCAGGCCCTCCGAACAGCCTGGATGGTCTCAGCATCCCAACCCTGGGGCGCGGAGCGCTCCAGGGGCGCCGCTGGAGGCAGCGCCAGTGTGTAGAGACCGCCCCAGACTTCTCGGGGGGGGGCCTGTTGATCCCAGCTGGTCCTGCTCAGGGGGGCTGTTGAGGCCAACCTGGGCTATCCAGAAGGGCAGTCTGCGCGCAGCAAGAAGCCTTACCAGACTGACGTTCCCCGAATCCGCGACAAAAGACGTGCAGCGGCATCGGTATACCCGTCCCCCTTCTGACGGACGTTTCCTGAGATCCGACTTGCGAAACAACTTACAGCATCGACCCGAGCCCCAGACCCAATCCTTCTGCGTCCTTTTTTCAAACCAGATCGATGTGGTGGTACCAGGGCCCGGGACCAGCCGAAATCGCCTGGTGTGGAAACAACTGCGACATCACGCCACTGACGTTCCCAGGATCACGCACGCCGATCTTAGATGAGAAGTGCATCAACAGAATCCGTCCTCGCGGATTTCTCGGATCGGCGCTGGACCCCCCTCGCTGGCGCGCGGAGCGCGCCAGGGGCTGCGCCGGAGGCGCCGCAAGAGGGACCCGACGCCGATCCAAGAAATCCGCGCGGAGCTCAGAGCAGTTTCTTCTCAGGGTGGCCTTTAGGCCCTGCAGGCTGTTGGTTCTTGGCGCGGGGAGGCCGCTACCCTGCGGGGCACAAACACATACGAGTAGCTCAACGGAAAGCTCCCAGGTGGAGGAGGAGGAAAGGCGAGGAGGTTGAGGAGAAGGAAGACAAGGAAGGAAGGAGATAGGAAGAAGAGAAGAAGAGAGGAGGAACAAACAACAAAAATAAGGAACGCTTCTGGAACAATTTGGAAAGCACAGCGTGCGGGGGAGGAGGGGATAGACGCAACTCGATCCCAGTTCTCTCAATCCGAAGATGCAGAGCGCCCGCTACTCCCTACGCTTCCGCCCGACGGCGGGATGGGTGAGGGTTCCGACAGGGACGGGATGGTCGATGCTGAAGCGGCGGCACGCAACCGCTGCTGAACCGAGGCGAACACTCAGGCCTCGCGGAGCCTTCAGACAGCCTCCGGCGGCCCAACATAAGAGAACAAACATGCCCCTGCGGATACGGCCCACATTCTCCATGCCTTCCGGGAAGGAAAGGAGGAGGAGGAGGAGGAGGAGGAGGAGGAGGAGGAGGAGGAGGAGGAGGAGGAGGAGGGAGGAGGGAGGAGGAGGAGGAGGAGGCGGAAGGGAGGAACAGGAGGACAGGACAGGACAGGACAGGACAGGACAGGACAGGGCATCCGCATGAGGCATGAGGGTGTCAACGTCAATGCGCCCGCTAAGGTGCAGTGTAGAGCGTATGCGAAATTATCCTGCGTGAGTGTTACGCTTCAAGACTCGACAACCCATCGACATCTTATCGAAGGAACTGCCAGAGGAGGACGCGGAGGGGAGGAGCAGAAGGAGGAGGAGGGCGGGCGCTCCCCGAACCGCGCACGCCGATCTCGAAGCCGCCTCCCCTGGTCTCCTCCGCGCGGCCCTGCAGGCACGCGTGCCGAGCCTCCAGCCGCGCGGCGAGCGCCCCGGCGTCCGCCTCCAGGCGCGCGTCGTGCTCCTCTCGGGGGCGACGGCGGGGGCGAACAGCCCCAGGGGAGAGCAATGCATGCATCCAGGGGTCGCCGATGGTCCATGTCTAGGAGAAGAAAAGAAACGGTATGAAAACATAAACTGTTGGCGCTCCGTGCGGATTTCTTGGATCCGCGCTGGACCCCCTCCCTGGCGCGCGGAGCGAGCCAGGGGCGGCGCCAGAGCCGCCGCCGGGGGGGCCCGGCGCGGATCGAAGAAATCCGCGCGGGGCGCCAAAAGTTTATGTTTATGCCGTTTAGTCTTCTTCGAGGAAGGCCCAGGGGAGAGCACTGCATGTATCCAGGGTCCCCGATGGTCCATGTCATCGGCGAGGCCTCCTCCTCCTCCTCCTCCTCCTCCTCCTCCTCCTCCTCCTCCTCCCCCTCCCCCTCCGCCTCCGCCTCCGCCTCCGCCTCCTCCTCCTCCTCCTCCTCCGCCTCCTCCTCCTCCTCC